>CM042016.1:44336583-44936583 GCA_023525715.1 Cichorium intybus | reverse complement strand
TATACCACAAAGATTTAGAATAAGTCAACACAGGGGCCCTAAGAAAGCAGACACAGATTTTCAAGTAATTAAATTGATATGAAAAATTATGGTTAATATAAAATAAATATACAATGTTGTAACCAAAGTAGGATACTATAATATGCATGTTATTAACTTCATTTTGGATTTAGCCCTAAAACTTATACAAAAGTATATTGTTTAAGCTCATGATCATCTTTATTTTTTAAGATTACCTTCCTTCAGTATCGTTCGATCCACAGTCACTTGGATGCTTACCTTCCTTAAATTATGGATTGAATGGAGACGGTGGTGCTGCTGATCTCTGTATTGGAGAGGTAGGTTCACGGGTTGGGGCGGAAGGGTGAGTCGAGATGCCGATCTCTTTTCAAATCCCCCGATCTTCATGGAAAAAGCATACAAACATGGTCGATGCATACTATAGCGGAGGAGGAGGAGTGTGACGGGATGCAGACCAGTAGCCGACACCGATTGTGTTTTCCAGTGAGCAGAGGATTTGGAACAGAAGCTGATGGGATCGAGGGGAAGGAGAATCGTTTGTTAGTCAGCCGATGGAAAGAGAGAGGAGTTACGATTTTGGGGGTTGTTTCCTGTTTAATTGGGGGTGTTTCCATATTTAGTTTCTTTTATACCGAAATTGCCGCTAATTTCTTTTTAAAAAATCAAATGCAGTTATAAGCTATCGAGCATATGTTCAGTTAACTAAAATAAATTATCTACACACTTATATGTTCTGGTTGCATTTTCTAATCTACTTATGTTTTTTCTTATGAAGGGGTTACTTAGTTACTTAACTTTTTGAAGCACCTGTGAAGAACTCAAAATTTGTGGTAAGTGGTTTGCTTTAAATTAATTTAATATGTTGTTGCTATTTGATACAAGAGCTGGCGCTCCTACATTTTCTTTACAACATGCAATAAGGATTATCTGAATTTGGAATTACAAAAATTTCATTAATTCCAAATCATGCGATAGTTGTGGCTTTGGGCTGTCAAGTAAGGGTTCATTATTGTGGAAAGTGTATTATCTAATGAATAATAATTATAGTAGTTTTGACAAACTTGTATTGCTTCCTGTACCATAATTAATTTGATGTTGATTAGGATTAATTAATATAGTCTTATGGACCTTCTTGGTAAAAGTGTGATGAAAAAACAGTGATGGTTTGGTGAAACTTCAACTTTTCAAAGCTGGTTGCTATTAATGATAGAAAATAGATATGTTTTAAAACTTTTTTTTTCTCTTTTTCCAAATTGTTTCCATAATACCAATGTACTATGTGTTTTTGGTTTAAAATACCAAAGTACATTGGTAAATTTGTTTTTAACAGCTTTATCAAAGTAGAATGTTATTCTAAAACAAAAATCGAAAATATGTTGCTATTAATGATAGAAAATACATATGTTTAAAACTTTTTTTCCCTTTTTCCAAATTATAATAAACATATTAATATTATTTAATGTATACGATAGTAACAACAATAATATTAATAACAACAATAGCAATGTAGATTCAATAACCACATATGATTCAATAACCACATAAACATACCATTGTTTCCAAAGACTGCATCCTAAAAACAACAACCCACTTGCATCATACATGTTACATCTTTAATCAAAATGATGAACTTTAAGGTAAACCTCAATTCTTCTTGATACACATCTCCGCCAGTGCATCCCCAGTTATGATGCCTAACTTAACATCGGAATTGTTCTTTAGCCGAAGCCTAATGGGCTCTGTGACGTCCGATTTGAATTCCTCATCCTTGACAGTAACGCGATTGTTGGATGGCCCATTACGAATAGAGACATTGAGATTATGATGAATCTCAAACCTTATATTAACGTCATATACATATTCTTCGTTTGGTGGTATTGAATTGAATGGATGCAATTTAAGATTAAATACATAAATTAGAAACAGATAGTTAAAACAATAAAAAACAACATATATATACCTTCGCAACAGATAACTATGATGTTCGTAGGGCTCAGGATAAGATGCTTCAAGCGTAGTGGCAAATACGTTAACATTAACGGGCAAATTTTGAAAAAGATTGCCAACTTCATTTGTTACCTTATCCAAGACTTGTCCCCTCTGTTGTTGGTATAAAATTTTCGTACGAAGCTTTTCAGTATTCCGCGTCAAAGTGTCATCCAAATCTTTAATTGCGTTTTCCAGCGTCTTCATTTTATCGTTCGGCTCATCCTTGACAGATACGCTGGAGGAAACTGTAGATGAGCTGAACGATAAAATGAAGACGCTGGAAAGCGCAATTAAATATTTGGATGACACTTTGACGCGGAATACTGAAAAGCTCCGTACGAAAATTTTATACCAACAACAGAGGGGACAAGTCTTGAATAGGGTAACAAATGAAATTTGCCATCTTTTTCAAAATTTTCCCTATGTTAGGGTATTTGCCACTACGCTTGAAGCATCTTATCCTCAGCCCTATGAAAATAACTTACGCCCTATAAGAAAATAATCTTGACTTGCGCCTTATAAGAAAATAATCTTCAATGCCAACTCTATATATAGACCCCCTAATCCTCTTCAGCTTTTACTTAGTAGTACCTGTTGGGAAAATGGCCTCAATAATCCCTACAAACCTCCCAAAGACAATAATAGAAAAATAAACTGAACACAAGAATATACGTGGAAAAACTCCAAAACCGGAGAAAAACCACGGGCCTCCAGAGAGAAAGATCTACTATATGATAAATTGTTACAATCACATAGACTAATCTCTCAAGCCACCCCTAAATTACACCCACACTCTCAAAGTTTTAACTAATACTTTCACCACTCTAAAATAAGAGAAAGAAAGAAATAACCAAACACTTATAGTGTATTGTTGGTTGGGGTGCTTTGAAACCAAAGCCTTGGTCCTTATTTATAAGCTTGGAGACCTCCCAAGCTTTCATCCTTCTAGCAATGTGGGATGAGAGCTCTTCTTTCATTTAGCCAAAAAACCAACAAATCTCCACCTTGGATAAATGAAAGAAAACCGCAACCACATAAAGGAACATCGTCTTCATCAACGATCATAATTCTAAAGGCATAGAATTATCATACTCCACCATAAGAAAGTATCACCACTTAGAATAAATCATCCTAAGAATTTCACCTCGACACATGTTGAAAAACCTGCTGAAAATTTTATGGTGCAACTTCAATTTGGCATACCCGGAAGTTCATCAGCCATCAACATAACTTCACCACACATCTTGCATTTATGCTAATCCAATGCCCATGTGCAGTTCCCCCGCTAACAGAAACACATCCCTTTTCATGGTATCACGGGCATACCATAGGGATGACACAACTCAAAAGAATTCATTGCCGTCAGTAGCGACGGAGATACTGTTAGTTGTATCGGAGCCTTTTGTCGAACTCGCTGCTCCACCTGGACAATTTCTCTTGACATGCCCAGACTCTCCACACTTCCAGCATACCGGAATCTTTTGGGAGTATTTCTTCTTCACGTTCCTACATACCATAGCCATTCCTTCTGACGAAGCATAGTTGCTACTTTCCAGTCGTTTCTCCTCAGACAAGAGTTTACCAGTAACATCTGCATAATTCAGGGTCTCTTTCCCATACATCAAAATAGGCTTCATATGCTCATAGGAAGATGGTAAAGACAATATGAGTCTTAAAGCTTTATCCTCATCTTCAGTCTCCACTCCAATAGCCTCCAGTTCTAACACAATGTTATTAAGAACACTTAGATGATCTGAGATTTTTGTATCTCCACTCATACGAAGAGTATGAAATTGCTCCTTGAGATACAACCGATTCGAGATGCCTTTACCTTGATACAACTGCTCAAGCTTCTCCCACAAATCTCTTGCCGTTGCGATCCCATGCATATTTGCAAGAACATTCTTTGCTAGACACAAACGAATAGCACTTGCCGCTCTCAAATCTAGATCTTCCCATTCTTCATCATCGACTTTATTGGCTCCGGCTGAATCCTTGCTAGAAACGGGGACAGGTCTCCCCCTCAACGCCTTGTGTAACCCAGATTGAATCAACACATCCTTGACTTGAACTTGCCACAAACCAAAGTTGATTCTTCCGTCAAATTTTTCTACATCAAACTTCATGGGACTGTATTTTGCCATCGTATCTGTATCTCAAAAACAGTATTGTATACTAGAAAAATATGAACCAGACCTATACGCAATACACCCAATAAAGGATTCTCAGGTAAGAGTGGAGGGTCACAACGGACACGCTTAAATACCAATCTTTCCTAGACAGAACCTTCTTCAGATATATACGTATTTACAGCCCGCATATAATTCTATCGTACACAAAACGGTTAGTCGAATCCTCGTTTCTGATGTGGAAGATCAGACAAAGCTGCAACCACAGAGCATACTCCGAACCTTCAAAGTACCGAGACAACTCCAATACGATTAATAGAAATTTGTTTTTGATGTGGAAGATCAGCCAAAGCTGCAACCACAGAGCATACTCCAATTTCTAAAGCCGAGACCTCCTCCAAAACCTGAAGCTCTGATACCACTTGTTGGGAAAATGGCCTCAATAATCCCTACAAACCTCCCAAAGACAATAATAGAAAAATAAACTGAACACAAGAATATACGTGGAAAAACTCCAAAACCAGAGAAAAACCACGGGCCTCCAGAGAGAAAGATCCACTATATGATAAATTGTTACAATCACATAGACTAATCTCTCAAGCCACCCCCAAATTACACCCACACTCTCAAAGTTTTAACTAATACTTTCACCACTCTAAAATAAGAGAAAGAAAGAAATAACCAAACACTTATAGTGTATTGTTGGTTGGGGTGCTTTGAAACCAAAGCCTTGGTCCTTATTTATAAACTTGGAGACCTCCCAAGCTTTCATCCTTCTAGCAATTTGGATGAGAGCTCTTCTATCATTTAGCCAAAAAACCAACAGTACCCTTATTCAATTATTTTCTTTTGACCAGTCCTTGGTTAAATCACGATGGAGACGTGACATTAAGCATGTCAGCAAGAATTGAATGTGCTCTGTATACATACTTTTGACATCTCTTGCACCACCCCTGTATATTATTATAATAATTATTTAACTTAAATACCTTTGATTTGACGGATGGTGGTCAGGGGCGGAGCCAGGAACAGAGCCAAGGGGGTGCCAATTTTTTTTGCCGCGTACTAAAAATACAGTTTCATTAAACATTACAAAACGAAAAACTAATATTTAAACTAGAGTTTACATTTGGTCTAATTTATATATTTAAAAGGCTCTCAAGTTTGGACTAAGTTTACCTAAGGGGGGCCCAAAATTTTGAAGGGTTTTATGCAAATCAATGAACCAATAACCTAAGTTCACATGCAACCTATAAGGATCTATGTTTTCTTCTAATTGAACATATAACTAATTCCTAAAAACCACAAGAAAAATAACTAAAAGAATAAATCAGAAAAAACTAACCTTTAGGATTTTTCCTGAAGCTGAGCAGCACAAGTGTCCTGCCTCAAATGAGATCACACCCAAGAGCTAGGGAGGTAAGCCACGAAATTTAGAGAGGGAATAGGTCAAAATTGGCGCAGAAAACAAAGGGTTTAAGGCTCCCTATTTATAGCCTCCAGCAGATAACCAAATAAGCCTTTAGAGATAAACCTTTTGAATTCAAATCAAGATAAACCTTTATCTTTAATTCAAATATGTTTATCTTAACTTATTGTAATCGAAATTATATATTAATATATATATATATATATATAATTTCGCTGGTTATTATCCTGCCAAAATTGTCACTTACTCAACTATTGAATAATTACAATTTCAATCACTGCACCTTTAATTAATTAAATTAATCACCAAATTAAATCCAATTAATTCCATATTAATTTGTAATTAATTAATATAGTTTTTAATTAATATATTATCACTTTAATATATTAATAAACTATTTATTTTATTTCTATTGATTTATTAATCATATAATAAATTAATCTTTCTCTCTCCTGGAATTTCTGCCAAACCTCTAGCTATGAGGGCAACCCAAATGGACTTTGCTTCTATTAATTAGGTAAATACAAATTATTAGTCATGGCTTAGACACCTAATCCAACAAATTTATCAACCGGGAGCAACGTTATGTAAAAAAAATTCCCGAAAAAATTTACCCTACGTGATTGGACCCAAGCGGTAGCCGGTGCTACCTTGGGAACCCCTACCTCCGCCTCTGATGGTGGTGTCAGTTAACCAAAAGGGAAATCATCTCCCTTTGACCCTTTTAACGCATTCACAAAAGATATATATATATATATATATATATATATATATATATATATATATATATATATATATATATATATATATATATATATATATATATATATATATATATATATATATATATATATATATAAATAATGAGTAATTGTATTGATTCCTACCTTTTATTCCTACTCATATTCCTACCCATATGAAATTATGACAAGTGTCATATTTGATAAAACTAATAATATTTTAATACACATGTCAAAATTTAACTTGAGTAGGAAGATTAGTAGGAATAAAATGTAGGAAAAAAAACAATTTCTCATATATAATATATATTTAAATGAAAAGAGTACTTTTAAAAAAAAATTGGCCCATTCCTGTAAAAACAATTTTGACAGTAATTTTACTATATTGTTTGTATCATACTTATAGTAATAGTTAATTCCTTCCGATTATAATCATGGTATTTATTGTAATATAAGTAATCTTTTATTTTTATTGATATATTACATCAATTATGAATATAACTTTATCATATTATTTATATGCAAAACAGAATATAATAGATATAACTTACATAAAAATAAATTTTTAAGTCAATAAATGACCGAAACCATCCACAATAAAAGACGGCAAAAACTGCAAAAAAAACCGCACCGCACCGTCTGTAGAAATCGAACCGTAAACTGTAATATAAACTGAACTGCACCGCGTATATATTAGAATAATAATTAAATATATAAAAATAACTATTATTATATCGAAGTTACTAAAATTTATAAAGCGGTATTACGAATATATGATTACAAATAATGTTCTAAAAAAAACGACCGCAATATAAACCGAATCGTACCGCAACCGTAAAAAAACCGCACCGTTCTGTTATTTTATAGGAAAAACCCACCATTTGAGGGTTTGCGATGCGGTTATTATCAAAAATCACACCGAACCGTATCTCACACACACACATACATACATACATACATACATACATACATACATACATACATACATACATACATACATACATACATACATACATACATACATACATACATATATATATATATATATATATATATATATATATATATATATATATATATATATATATATATATATATATATATATATATATATATATATATATATATATATATTACCCACACATACGCATTGCTAATAGAGTATAAAAATTACCTGGAAAGGTTCTTTTTTAAAATATTATTTAATCACAAACTAGTTTAGCTATAACTCTTTTTATTGTCTAGTCCTTTTTACAGCTGTCATTTTCAACGTGCGTATAAATATGCATTTATACGCATGTTGAAAGTGACAGCTGGAAAAGGGACTAGACAATAAAAAAAACATAGGATGCTGTTAATCGCGCCGACGTCATAGGTTAAACAACATTTAATGTCACTACTATTTTTTTTTCCTCTTTATTTTTACTTTTAATTAGCAACTTATTATTTTTTTTATTCACGTCAATTTTTTTAAACGGATATTTACGTTTAATAACAAAACAACATTTTATGTTATATTTTCTTCACTTATATATAGTGTGTTGTTTAATATAATTGTGATCTAATTTTTTTCTTACACAGACGTATTGAAAACAATCACTTAAGTGGTCAATTGCTTGCCTCATTTTGCAGACCTACCTAATTGAAGGCAACTTTAAGTAGATTATTAATCCATCTGTCCAAGAATCCTTTTAAAAAATAAATGAGAAGATATAATAAGATTTTAATAGTAAAATTAACCGTAACTCGGTTATTTTATGAATTTAACACGTGTAGATTTGTACAAAGTAATTTACTCACATTGGTTTAGCTTGCAAAAAATTATGGTGAAGACATTGGTACCCGTGGTTATTTGTCTGGAAATGAAACAAAAGATGAATTTGTGCTTAATAACGACGAAAAAAACTACAAATGCAAATCCTTTGATTTAAAATATTAGTGCTTGTTTGGTGGATAAGATGTGTAGTGATTACTGAACTAAGGGATCTTCATGTAGTTTTTACAAGTCATTTCTGCATGTCTGAAACTCTCCAATTAGTTACAATTCACTAGGTAATACATACACCCTGTACTATTTATGCTATTAATTTATTATGTCAAATGGCCTCAAGACACAATTGTTATCTTTATGTATTTCCTTGTTTATCGTTTAATTTTGTTTTCTACATAATTTCTAATATTGCTTTGTATCATTTTCCTAATGCTATGAGTCGATTTTGATAACGCGTTACATGACCATTTGATGAAAAAATAGAGACTTTTTTTGGATAAGAAGATTTTGGTAACACATTACATTATCATTTGATGAAACATTTTTAGGACTTCCTACAGTCTTTATTAAGGTAAATTTCTATTTTGTTCTTTAACCCATTCTGGGCTTGTATGTATGCATGTCAAGTGTACCTATTCTTTATTTCAAAGAAAGAGGTTGTATACCTAGGATTAAGGTAATTTTGTGAAGTTGCTAATATCACGGGACTATGTCGAAATCGAGTCATATTGCTTTAGAACTCCTTATAAATGTTAAAATTCTACTTAGTTAGAAATAAGTAAGTAATTGCACAAAGTTTTGTTTTTTCACTTTTATCATATTAACGGAGAATCTCTTATCATTTCAGATATCATCGGATGATGAAAATTGACTAGAATTGGGTCTTAGTCAAGCAAAACTAAGGAGGCGTTTGTTTTTTTATGAAAAAATCTTTTTGTCCTGAAACCTCTTCCCGCGGGTAGATATTTTAGCAAAAGAGTGTTTGTTTTTTAGAAGATAAAAGAGCTGAAAAAGTCTTTTTCCCGTATTTTGGAAAAAGACCTAAAATATCACTTTTTCCCTCTTTTTCAATCTCGTTCTTCACGTTTCCAGCGAATTCATCTCTCCCGCTTTCAGCGAATTCTCCTCGGCTTTCAAGGATTCATGCCGGATCTCTCAACTCCGGCCACCGTCCTTGCTGTCGGCCCTTCGAGTCGCGCTGCCTTCGGTCCACGCCGCCCCTCCTACACTCCAGGCCTCCGACATTTAGGTAAAGTTTTCCGATCTGAAATTCATCTCTGAAATCAAATTAGCTATGAACCCAAATCAGAACAGTTTATTCAAATCGAGAGTACACCCTCTACATTTCTCTTCTCCCCAATCGTGATAACCCTTGCATTCCCCTTCCAGCCCATCGCGATATGGAGATTGATACGAGTCTGTGATTTATCTGTCCTACATTGTTTGTTTTCAATTTCCTTCTCTTAATTTGGAGATTGATACGAGTCTGATTTTTTATGGGTTATTTCAATCCAAAAACGAAAATTGCATGTGTTCCAAAATCAATGTTGTTACCTTCTGTATTCTTCATCTCCCCCATCATGTTGTTACATGTTAGCTTTTTTGCAGTTCTTTGAGTTTTATACTCTGAAATAATTGTTAGGTGCCCTTTATTATCTAAAAAGAATCAAACAAAGTTCAAAAAAGTAAATTTTTAAAAAATAATGTTTTTGAGGGGTAGGGTGGGGTGGGATAGGGGTGGGTCGTGAGTGGGCGGTGTATTAGAATGATTTCAAAAAAAATAATTTTTTAAAAAATAATTTTTTTGAGGGATAGGGTGGGGTGGGGGTGGGGTGGAGTGGGCGGTAAAAAATTTTTAATTTTTTTTTGACAGGAGTGGATCGGGAGTGGGCAGTGTATTAGAATGATTTCAAAAAGACATTAAAAACACTTTTTTTAGGAAGACCGAAGACATAGAAAAAAACTTTTAGTCCACGTCTTCTTCCGCAGACATGGAAAAAAACAAAAAACATTTAACATTTTCGAAAACAAACACAACCTAAATTAATTTGAATACGCATCTTATGACTTATGGAGTGTCGAACCATAGACTCATACGTCGTGACAATTATATTTCAAAATCTTTGTGTTAATAGTTCTTTACATTTTGAAATTGGTTGTAAAAAAACTAATACATTTTAGAAAATTAAAGATTTGGAAACCAATCATGTTCTAAAAGTTCCATTTTATTACTTAGGCTACACGGAGTAGCTGATCGCCAAGAGGTCGCCAACCCTCTTGGCGACTCACCAACCCCACTCCAGACCAAATGGCCAGCCACTCGCCAAAGATGGATCGCCAACCTGAGGCGAGACGCCAACAGGTGTAAAACTTTCAGAAAATGGCAAAAACAGCCCCACAACAGGTGTAAAAGTTTCAGAAAATGGCAAAAACAGCCCCTCGTTGGCCATTGGTCACCACTCCCTACAAAATGGCCAACGGCTGCCAACCCACAAAAACTTGTTGGCATGTAGCCTTAGTTGTTATTTTAATAGTATTATTATTCCTACAATATTTTTTCCTAAACTTGACGGGTTTTGAAAGAAACAGGTGTTTTTCTAAAATAAATTATTTATGACTTTAATTATAATATCAGCAAACAATATTTGAAAGTATAACTTGTATATTTTGTTGGACGATGAATTACCATGTTTCGAGTTTCAAGTGGAGCCGACTCAATGTTAGGTATAAAACCAACAAAACTACGTAGTTTTACGTTAAATCAAATCAAATATTTCTACACTTTTTCCATGTTTATATTTTCTATAACGTTTGATATATTTTTTTGTGTTCTGTGGCTATAATTTAATACAATTGCAGCATTCATGAATCATGAATTATTATAATCGTGTGAGTTTAGCAGATTCGTAAATTTGTAGGTCCCTTCATAATTCATATGACTTTAAATTGAGATTTAATCGATATCTATGACAATAATCCAAAACTCTTGCAAAACCCCATGATAATCAACGCATCCGAAGCAAAATGATTTGAAATTTAAAGGGGATATATAATATAAAAGCATGACACCTAGCATTAATGATCATAACCTAACCTTGATCAAATTTTATGATTATCGTTTTTTACCATGTGCGCCAAAGTCCACCACAGGAAAGCACCCTGAGTGTTTACTTTTGAAAACCCTAATGCCATCCAAGAAACAGACTTCGTTCATCGCCTTTATATCCCAAATCCTCTTCGTATTTTCCTTTTACAACATCAAACATATTGTGCAACTTTTGGAGTGTTTGTTGCAACTCTTTCACTGACTTCTCTAATCGTTATCCTACCTCCCAAGTTCAATTTCATCATCGTCACTACAAATACGAGTTAATATTAAAAAGTTGATTGAAATAATAGTTAAAAATAAAAAGACCATTTTACCCTTCTATATTATTCTCCTTAATCTGCAAACTGTAAAATAAACTGAAAGTACGTTGCTATTTCTTGCATTTATCTTTTATAACAAAACTCTAAAATTAACCTTGAATTTTTACAGCTACTGGTAGAGTGACAACAAAGGTGGATGTTTATAAATTTGGAGTTGTATTAATGGATCGATATACGCACTTCCAGAGTTGACTACCTATTTAGGGTCCGTTTGGTTGTGCTTATTTGACTCCATAAGCACTTTTAGGCAAAAGTGCTTATTGGCTTTTAACTTTTCAAAAAGGAGTTTTTAAAAAACTGTTTGGATAAGCTTATAAGTGAGAAAAGTTAATAAGTTGATAAGGAGGTTTAAAAACTGTTTGGCTTAGCTGTTATAGATGTAAAATGACCAATAAGGACATCTTTACATATTCACAACTATTTACCACTTTCATCTTTACATCATCTGAAAATTAATTACCAACAACTTGTAACAGATCCATTGACACATAAAACAAAACTCAGCAAAGTCAGGAAAGGTTCAAACAATTGAAACTAGGCAGAAATCATTGACACATAAATCAACAAAGGTTCAAACCATTTCACAAACAATTGACACATAAAACAAAACTCAGCAAAGGTTCAAACCAGAAAACATTGAAACTAGGCAGAAATCAGCAAAGGTTCATACCTTAAGAAGCAGCAAATCGATTTGTACACCCAGCCAACAAAGAAAAGGATCCCTGAAAGTCAATTCAGCAGAAATCAAGAAAAATCAGATCTTGTAATTCAGCAGAAATCGAGAAAAATCAGAACTTATACACAAATCTGAAATCGAGAATGTGCAATACATCTCAGAAAAATCGAGATCTTGTACCCAAGCTTATTGAAGTAACATAATGTTCAAGTATACGAGTTTATTCTATAACGGTAATAAGATAAAAATGCATAAATGAGCTTGTCTAAACACCATATATATTTTTTAAAATTTATGAAACATTGTGATTGATTTTTATCATATTAACCGTAAGATGGGTTGACGGTGACATCCAAAAAAGAGACGTTTAGTGTACCGTCTTTTGCTATAATTGATTTTATATATGATTTTTTGTCTAGGAATGACGTCCAGACTTTTATCTCAATTAGTATATGAAAAATGAGCATCAGATATTGTACCCATAAGCACAAATCGAGTTGTTCAATACATCTCAGAAAAATCGAGATGTGTTTGAGGCAGATGGGAGCCGTGAACGACAGAACAAACGGAGGAAGGAGATCGAAGATTCGAGATGAAGCTGAGAAATCGTACCTGTGGATCCCGATCGGAGGCCTGGAGGATGTTTCCGATTCCGATCAGATGCGTGAAGGAGAGAATCAACGTGAGAGAAGAACGTTTAGAAGGTTTAGGGTTTTAGTTCAATTATGCGTTATTCTAGATTTAGTATAAACCATGTGGCGCTTTTTTCCCTTCTTCATTCTTTATATATAAAAACCACCCCCCAACTTTTCACAATGTTCTTTTCCGTCCAAATTCAAATTATATTTCAAAAATAAGTGCGCAATTGTTTAACGTCCACGTTTTTTTTTTTTTTTTTTCTATTTTTGATAAATTCACATTTGATTTCAAAGTTAATAATGTTTTTAGATTGTCATTATATATTAACACCACTTGTTAGGTTAATATAATTTATTTTAAATAATTTAGAATGGTTTATTGTTCTTTTTTTAGTCATCATTCATCAAATTCTAAGAAAATTAAAATATGAAATTTTGATATAACAATCGTATACTATAAAAAATAAGACAATTTTAAATTCTTTTTAATTTAAAAAATCATATAAACCTTAGAAAACAATGGAGTCTTTCAAAAAATATATAAACCTACAAAAATACCATTATATGTACAAATTTTCTTATAAATAATATAGGTTGGTGTATGATATATAAAAAGATTTCTTTATCTCCAACTGTAATGTGTTGTCAAATCACTCGATATCAAAATCTTGGTTTTTCTTTTTCTTTTTGTACGTTTCCAAGTTCATCAGGAATATAAAAAATATTTTTTACTTCATATTAGAATCTGGGTTTTTTAATGTTTTCAAGACAGTCTCTTTTCATATTTTTACGTTTCCAATACAATCGGGAGTATAAGAAACCCGTTTATCTGCACTAACTTTATTTTATCTACACGAAAAATGATTATGTTATTATGAGTTTTTAATATTTTTTTATTTCACATTTCCACGTTTAATTTTTTAAATAAGTATTAGAATATTATTAAAATTTGGTGAAAAACCTATTCACGCGCTTTCTTTTTGTGTATTGCCCACGCTCAAGTCTCAACCATTTCATCATTCATATATATATACTAGGTAAGTTTGAGGGTCGTGCTAAGCACGACCCACGAAGGGTAAAAAGGATATTTTCATTACCATAAATAACACAAGTGTATTGCTATTGTAGGCAAGGAATTCTATGTACGTTGCCATAAATAACAAAGAACCAAGTATGTTGCTATTGCTGATAAGGACAGGAAAGTATATTAAATAACATCGCTATTACAACTTTATTTATCTCCTTGATAATAATGTCAACTATTGTTAATTTGGGAAAAGATTTAACCAAATAGAGTTCTAGTCTAGAAGTCAAAGTATTTGGCAGGTATTGTATACAATATATAATCATCCATGTTTCAAAAGATATGGCAAAATTCTGTCAAATAGCCAATAATCCCTTCATGTGCTTTACTTCATGTCTCCAAGCCAAATCAGGTTCAGGAAAATGCAACTTGTGTTATGTTCACCCGATCATACACAAGATGTCATAAGAAAAAAGAAAAAAAAAAGTACACTGCTATTATTGGGTAAGAAAATAGGAAGTAGCTGTAGGACGTTAAAATGCATAATTATTTGAAAATATCTAAATTTAGAGAGTATGCACAATAAATTATGTTGCCGGTACTTACAATTTGCATCCCGATCTTCTCATTTAGCTGCACTTCCTAAATTTCTGAAACATCAATCGATCAAGTTCTGATAACATAAATAAACAAACATACACATGTACACAAAGAGTGAGAACCTCAGAAAATTCTTCAAAGTTCATATGAAGAATATAATTAATTAAGCTGCAAAAGCATCTGGTATCTTTTGTAAATGTTAAGACCCAAAACAGACTTGAAAATGGGACAACCAAAAAAAAAAAAAAAAAAAACTCGAGGATCATGAATAAATTAATTCTAATAGGTAAGTGACTAAATCAATTAAATATAATAGTTCAATGGCTAAAAAAATTACAATGATGAAAGTACATTATTTGTATTTAGCGTTTTATCAAAGCCAATAAAAGTGAAAATTGTTTTTCCTAACAGTTAACAGAAGTATAACGGTTTCATCATCATAAAAAAGAAGTGAGTAAATTAATAAAATGGTAAAATTAGACCCTTTCTTTCGTATTTTCCCTTAGAGATTGAGAGTTATAACCATACTTACAGTCTGCCTTGGATTACCTTTTAAAGAAGGGAAAGCTAGCTTATCTTTTCCATACTTGTTATTGAACAAATACATATTCGAAATTTAATCCTTCCAATATCCAATATCAAATCTATAAAATCCTGCACATCAAAACTTAAAACCCTTGCATTTAGGCTTTTTCAATATCAAAATCGATTTAAATTTAATCCTTCCAATATCCAATCTATAAAATCCTGCACATCGATTATGAGTTTCAATGGAACAACTAATAAAATAAACATCAAAGAACGTATTAAGACGGAGTAATTAGCTTTGAGCCCTAAATCCAAAAACCAACAAACGAAAGAAATGTACAATCACCACGTTCGTTGATTTAAGCGTGTGGATTTTTAGTTCAAAATCCCAACTCGTATACGTTCATCTTAATCTCACACGCTCGAACTCTAGAGACGAAATCCCAATGGGAATGTGCATGCGACATCTGCTGTGTATGGATATGACCGCAGTAACAACACCCTGCTAATTATAAAGCCAAGGAAAAATAAATGGTGTCTCTGGCATAAGGAAAACCATGTAACAGGCAGATTGAGTGAAGGAGAAAAGGAACAGGAACAGGTACAACATAATTACAAAATAAAACTCAAAAACTTTACACCCTTTGTACAGAAACGAACTTGAACAGGGGAAAATTTGAGTGGTAATCTACTTTCCTTTGAAATTGTTCGTCATTAGTCCATTATTCTTTCTTTGTTGGTTGTTTGAAACCCTATATTGTTGGCTTTGTGTCATTCCCGGTTTGAAATTGTATGTGCAGTGAACATATGAAATACAAAAGAAAATTTCTATAAATGTAAATCGTCCAATAAAAAAACAAAACCTAAAGTATCAAAATCAAAATTAAAAGCAAACTGATTTAGAGGAGCAAACTCTTCAAAACATATGAAATAGAGTAGCAAACCAACCTTTTGATTCATAACTTTGAAAGATGGTAGAGAACAACAACGCCGCTGGAAGAAGGAGAGGGATAGAGAGAAGGAAAGAAACCCAGAAAAATGAAGGTGAACCAATGATATGAGTAGTGGCGTATAGGAGAGGTAATCTAATTTCAAAGAAGATGGTTGTGCAGGCCATATTTTGTGATCGCTTATAGAAGGAAGGGTGAAGGCCAGAAAACGCTATGGTGGACGATTAAGAACGGTTACCAGACTATTAAGGGAGGCGTCGTTCGGTGGATAGGTAGATGGCGGCAAGAATTGCAATTGAAGCGGTTTGGGTCAATTGGAAAGAAGATGGCATCCGTTCGGTGGATGATTACATGGCGGCTTAAAACCGATGCTTCAAAACGAATACTGAAAGGGGAGCTATGGAAAGCCTTTGGGGTGATGGAGGCTTTTGAAGACGTACACAATAAAGGTGAAGACGGATTAGGGCATGCCGACATGGAGCGTTACATGTGAAGCGGTATCGGAAACGTAAATGTCGTTTGAGCGTGGATGATGTAGCATCATTAAAACGTCGCTTCAGAAATCGAAATGTCATGGCGCCGATCAGGGTATAAATACGTAGCCTACGGGAAACCCTATTCCAAGCGTAATGAATATACGAGAGCAGATGTGGTACCCTTTCCAAACGACATGGTGATGTTACACTGAGACATACGTGGTGTGCTGAAAACGGCATTTTGAGATGAATGGTGAAAGGAGAAAAATAGGGCTTTTATATATAGTAATGATATATATATATATATATATATATATATATATATATATATATATATATATATATATATATATATATATATATATATATATATATATATAAAAGGAAAAATGGTTTCCTTATTTAGAAACTCTTAAAATTAAGATATCCAATTAATTATGCATATGGTACAAATTCTAATACGTAAGGAAGTGATAGGATTTGCAGATTGAATTTTGAAATCCATTTTTCCCGATTCTCACTCCTGGCCTTCCTTATATTACCCTCAATTTTTAAAACGTCCAAATTGTTTTGCACAAGGAACAAATTTTAAAGCATTTAACATTAACAAACAACACTGAATGGATGTTATCTATGCCTATTAAATCTGATGTTGTTATGACCCATTCAACTATTAGTTCGTTTCTTCCCCGTCTCTTGGATTCCCTCTCCTTTTAATGCACCTGCCTCGATATATCATCCCCTTGAAAACCCTAAATCTACATGTTGCCTTCAAGCTCTGAATAACAAGCTCGAGTCGGTATCACAACCTTGATGGTGCTCTCGTCGCCTTCACATACAGAGGCCATTGCTTTACTAAATTTGAAATCTCTTTTACTCTCGAGAAACTCTTCCTTTTTGTTTATGAACCCTAGATATCATGCAATTACCACTGCCTTTTCCTCCCAAATAGGAACCCTAGACATTGTAAATCACAGAGGTGAGATTTCTCATGTTTTTTGTACTTTTATTTGTCATTTTTATTTTGATTTTATCATTTCCCAGTTGAAGATATTTGCCTTCTCTCCATACGCCCAGATCTTTCATGGTTCCTCTCTGCTCTCTGTTTTGTTCTTTGTATTGTTAGTGATGCTTTCATGGTTTATCAGTTTCTACTATTTCATGGTTGCTACGATCAGGGACAGAAAACGCGAAACCATTTAAGCAACAAAAACCGGATTTCAAAAATTATAAGCTAAACTGCAAAACAAAGAAGCCGAAGATAAAGCCGATGCAGCAATTTGGCGATCGATACAACGAGGTATGATTGAAATTTCTTGTATAGAAGTGATTGCATCCTGTAATGTTTTCATCAGAACTAACACTTTTTGGTTTTTTTTTTCAATTTTTATTGTCGACCAATGAGAATCCATGATTTGTCTTGCCGGATCTGGACCGAAGATCTTTATATGGTTAAAAAGGGAAATCTAATTATTTGTCTTGCAGTATGTATTCTAGAAATGTTCGATCTATATGCTTGTTGCTTATTTGTATATTTGTTTTATTTATTTTTCGTTTAGGTATTAGTTGATCGGGTGATGGGAACCTTTATAAACTACACTATATCTTTATAGTTTTTCGGTAGTTATTTTTAATTTTGATAATTTATGAAGGTGTTGGGCTGAAATTTCAGATTACAGCGTCGAGCAGGACGACGGCACCACCTTTGATACCGAAGGCGAAGGTCAGATTTAAGTTTTTCCTTAGGTTTTGGGTTTTATTTGTACCATACGCATAAGTAATTGGACCTCTTAATTTTAAGAGTTTCCTTGATTTAAGTTTTTCCTTTGGTTTTGGGTTTTATTTGTACCATACGCATAATTAATTGGACCTCTTAATTTTAAGAGTTTCCTTATTTGGAAACCATTTTTCCTTTATATAGTGTATAGATCTGAGCAAGTTTTAGGACTTTATATGTATGTTTTAATCTGATTTGTATGGTTTAATTTTCATAGAAGACTCATATGACTCACCAAAAGAAATGCGATTCAAGGATTAACAACTATATAATTTCGAGACTGATTCCAATGGTAGATAAATTACAATTCTTCCTTTTTTGTTTTGCTTATCATGGAAGAAAGGTAGCACTATTTAGGGTTAAATGCAAATATATTTATGTACTTCTGATAATTTGTTTATTATAGCATCCTACTTTCATTTCTTTCTATTACAACATTTTATTAAAGTATTGTAGTTTCAGTTTTTATCTCATTAATGGTTGTCGTTTGTGTTGTGGCTGACTATGAGTGATGTTTTTTGTGTGTGTGGACGTGGGTAAGATAATTAGGGTACGTGGTGTCCAATCCTGCTACTGCCCCTGTATATGTGTGAATGGTTGTGTGTGTATGAATGACAGTCGCAGTGGTGTGTATGTGTGTGATTGATCTGTGCATGTATTTGTGATTTTATCTTTGTGTAATTTGAGGTCTGTTAGTAATTTCTTTTTCTTAGTTTGGAAGTTTTGTTCATATAAAATATAAGGTCTGTTGGCAAATTCTTTTACTTTTTAATTCAATTCTTTTATTTTTGAAATCAAATCAATATACGTTATTCTTAGAGTATTTATTTTCTTTGAGGTTCTAAGCTTTCATTTTCTAGGATAACTAAGGCCAAGCTTGTGAAGTATGTATATCTGATTTGATCCCATATGATATTTTTTGGGTTTTATTTATATGGTGAGTAAATAAATATATATTCACCGTAGTTATCAAATGATTAATATGTAGAGTAAATAATAGATTAAAAAAATTCAGTGAACTTGGTGATTGCTTTATGTAGCTCCAGGTCAAAAAGTTTGAATTATGATTTCGGAAAACCAACTGTCCTAATTTTACTAAAATTTTCACATATTGCAAATATGTTAACACCGATCCGATGCACCAATTTCTTTTTCGATTTAAAACGACCAAATAAAACAGTTAACCGCTTACTTATTACCTCTCACCACCCGAAACACCCCCCCTCCTTCCCCACCGACGAAATTTCTGCCCGTCGCATCGCGCGGGTCCACTGCTAGTATATATATATATATATATATATATATATATATATATATATATATATATATATATATATATATATATATATATATATATATATATATATATATATATATATATATATATATATATATATATATATATATGCAAAAGTTCAACAAGGGACTAATATAAACCATGGTACCAAGGGACTAATCTCATCCACACGATTATACACTTTACGGTGGACATGTATCTACCGGATTATAAAAAAATCCACTTCGTTTTTTTCTTTTTTTTAATTTTTAGGGCTTATTTTTTATCGAAAAAAAATCTGAATATATAAAAATTTATAACTTTTTATCCTCTACAAATAGAGATCCATATTGATATACAAAAAATGATTTTTTTTTCGAAATTTCTGCTAGTTGAGATTCACATGTGAATCTGAACTGTTATTCTGTCAACTGTTGACATACACAATTGCATATGATATGTATATGAATTTGAATAAATTTTTGTGTGAATGTGAATGGAATTAACTTATTAATCATAATATATTTATTATAAATGATTAAAATATTGAATTGTTAAAAATTTTCTAACTAAATTAATCATATTCATATTTCGAAGTATATTTAAAATACCATATGGTATTGATATGTGAATCTGAGTAAATTGTTGTGTGAATGTAAATAATTTATATTGTGAATGAGAGTAAAATCATTATAAATGGTTAAAATGTTGAAGTAGTAAAAAAGTGTTAAGTAACTTCTCAATACTATATGATTTTGATATGTGAATATGAATAAGTTTTCGTGTAAATATGAGTAAATCCATTTGTGAATCAAGTATATTACTTATAAATGGTTATAAAATTGAAATATTAAAAGTTTTAAAAGTAAAATAAGTACTCATATTCAAAATTTTACAGTTCAAATTCACATGTGAATCTTAACTGTTATTATGTTATTCGCTGTTGGCAATCACAATGACATATGATATTTTCAAGTGAATCTGAATAAATTTTTGTGTGAATCTGAATGAAATTAACTTATGAATCATAGTAAATTCATTATAAATGATTAAAATATTGAAGTGTTAAAAATTTCTCAAGTAAATTAATCATATTCATATTACAAATTATATTTAAAATACCATATGATATTGATATGTGCATCTGAGTAAATTGTTGTGTGAATGTAAGTAAATTTAATTGTGAATCAGAGTAAATTCATTATAAATGGTTAAAATGTTGAAGTAGTAAAAAACTTATTATTAAATTCTCAATAGTATATGATATTGATATGTGAATATAAATAAATTTTCGTGTAAATATGAGTAAATCCACTTGTGAATCAAGTACATTACTCATAAATGGTTATAATATTAAAGTGGTAAAAGTTTTAAAAGTAAAATAATTACTCATATTCAAATTTTTACAATTCAGATTCACATGTGAATCTAGACGAGCTGTACTTATAAAAAATTTTATTTTTTATATATCAATATGGATGTCTATTTGTAGAGGACAAAAAATTATGAATTTTGGTATATTCGGTTTTTATTTTTGAAAAAGAATAATGTCGAAAAATAAAATAAAAACCAAAAAACGAAGTGAGTTTTTTTATTATAATCATCTACATGTGTGTCGACGTAAGAAATTTACAACCTATTTTTTTGCCGTTGATGATTTTGATTCCGACTATCGAGATTAGTCCATTGGTACCATGGATAATTTTAGTCCCTTATTGAACCCAACCATATATATATATATATATATATATATATATATATATATATATATATATATATATATATATATATATATATATATATATATATATATATATATATATATATATATATATATATATATATATATATATATATTCAAACGATTTTTTTATAAATAAAATTTTAACCAATTTAAAGGTTAGATATATTAAAAATAATAAATTTAGAAATTTATATATATAGCTAGAAACACATAATACTGAATATGGCGATATAAACAGTTGGCCCTAAATTAAATTTATCTTACGTAAACTCATATAAAATGTTCCTACTAAAAGGACGACACTAACTTTAAAAATCTAAACCGGTTTTTACTAACCTGTTCAACTAAAATCGAACAGCACCGTAATAAAAAAACTGAAACGCACGCTTATAGGAACCGAACCGCAAATCGATTTACTAACTGAATTGCACCGCACCACACCGCTTTTAACTAATATTATATTAAAATAAAAAATAAAAATTATGAGAAAGTAGGAATAAGCGAATAAGGAAGCGACTCAGCGTAAGTTTGAAATTTGTGTCGAATTAAAAGTAAATGGGTTATTTTGTTATTAATGAAACTTAATGGATTGTATATGAAAGATAAAAACTAATAAATAAAAAAAATCATATTGATAGGAGAAACGATGATGTTGTGAAAATGAAAACTGATTAACCCTATATCATAAAAATGTGTCAGAGTCATAATTTTATAATAATTTGTTAGTGTAAACAGCAGTACCCGATAATTTTATCTGTACTAAAAACTTTTTATCTACACTATTAATGATCAGACAGTTGTGATTTATAATATAGTGCTTTTTTCGTAATTAACCCTGGTTCATTTGGTGAAATGTAACAATTTAGTCAAACGTTATAGATAGTCTTTTAATCATCAGACAGTTGTGATTTATAATTACGTCAAAATAAAAAATAATATGCATTGTAAATCGACATTCATATAATGACAACTATAAACGTACACGATAACAATAATTGCATGATTTTTGACGCCTTGCATACCATGTAAGTTCGAAAAGTGCAATGTTTAACCGTGTTAACTTAGATGATGAACGACACTATACATGTTAGCGATGACAAATCTAGTGTACAACACAGTAGTCGTCACGTCAAAATAGAAAGGAGAAGATTAAAGCTCTTTATATACAAAACATTGAAAGCATAGTTTCATACGGTTACATATTTTTTCTTGTCGTTCTAGCGTTGCCAGCGCGTTAGTGTTTTAATCACCAATACCGCCGCCGCCGCCATCACCACTGCCGCCGCCACTGCCATCTCTAGCACCACTGTTGTCGTCGTCGCTACTTCCGCTACTTCATCTATGAAGCGTGTTTAGGGGTCAACTCACTTTTTTTGTTTATCTCCACCGATGCCGCCACCACCACCACCACCTCCACCTCCACCTCCACCTCTACCTTGCCACTTCTCCTACCACCACTACCACACACCTTCCACACAATGATGATGGTGATGGTGATAGAGGGTGGCGATGATGATAGTGATGGTGGCGGTTGTGTTAGTGAGGTGGTGGTGTTGGTGGAAGTGGCGGTGATGGAGGTGGTAGTGGTGGTGGTGGTGGTGGTGGTAGTAAATGTGGTAGTGGTGGTGGTGGTGGTGATAGTGGTGGTGGAGTTAGCAGTAACGGTGGTGGTGGTTAGTGACGGTGGCAGTAGCGGTGGGGGAGGTGGCGAAAGTGGCGGCGGCGGTGGTGGTAGAGATGGCGGTGGCAGCGGTAGTGGTGGCGGTGCCGACGGTGGTGGTGGTCACGAATGTGGTGGTGGTGGTCACGAATGTGGTGCAGGTGGTAGTGGAGGTGAAAATCATATATGAATAATAATATATGTATTTCGTCGTTAGAGCGTCAACGCTCCGACAGCGCCAAAACACTAGAACGGCAAGAATAAATTTGTGCTCCAGATTTAATCTCGCGATCTTCTGAAAAAAATTTCATTTTCAACAGAACATTCATTTATATATATATATATATATATATATATATATATATATATATATATATATATATATATATATATATATATATATATATATATATATATATATATAAAATAAGTTTATGGTAAAAAAGTTTAAAGTGTATTTTCGAATTTTTTCTAGAAAAAAGAAAAACAAATAACAAAAAAGTTAAGTCATGTAAACTGATTCGTAAGTATTGATGTATCATATTTAAAAAAGTCAAAAGTGGTAATTATGATATGATGATATTTTAGTGTATATAATAGCATCCGCAGATAAAATACTCCTAAGAAATACATTTTGACCACGAATATGGTTATATAATCATAGCATACTTTACATATCATATTAATATTAGATGGCCCATTGAAATCTAATGGTGCGGTTGGATTGTGGAGGTAACGCATCGACGATGGTGTCGTCAGAGATGAAGGCAACGATGGTAGGGTGGCCGGAGGTGGAGGGAGTGTCGACAATGGGGTGATCAGAGATGGAGATGGCAACGGTGATGGAGTGGCCGGAGGTAATGTGACCACCAGCATATTCAACACCTAAAAATCAAAATTTCAAATAAACATTGTTAGACACTGGCACACAGTTAGACACTCGCATACAGTTAAGCACACACAAGCAGAGTTAACACTCAAAGTGCTTTTATATTATATATTTGTTTCACTCTTGCCTGAACATAGAAAAACTCAAACACGGGAAATGAGATACAAAATCTCAAATATGGGAAGCTCAAGTAAGCTGACCAATATTCATTCCCTAACCGACATATTAAAAATGTTTTATGGAAACAAATGAATCTCAAAAACTACCTAGTGTCACAACGATGAAATCCAAAACCTTGAATTTTGTTTAAAAAATTAATTTGCACATTAATCTTAACGTTCATTGTACTCATATATGATAATTTTGATAAGAGTTTGAAGAGTAATTTTCATTGATTATGAATACGTGAACAAGATTACAATTAAATACTAGAAAGAAGATAAACTCTAAACTAGAGATAAGCTATAAACTAGAGATAAACTAATTAACGGATAAATTGAGATAATATCATCAATATCTCAAATTATCTCAACACTCCCTCTCAAGTTGGAGTGTGTAAATCACGAACACCCAACTTGCCACGAAGGCTTTGAAAACGATCTGCCCCAAGCGCCTTTGTAAAAATATCTGCTGGTTGGTTCTCAGAGCGTATAGCAAGCGTCTTTATTTCTCCACTATTGACTCGTTCACGAACAAAGTAGCAATCCATTTCCACATGCTTTGTTCTTTCATGATAAACGGGATTGGCAGCAATATGTCTAGCGGCATCATTGTCACACATCAAAGACGTTGCTCCAACTTGCGAAGCATCTAAGTCATTTAGCAGCCAGCGCAACCACAATACTTCACAAATAGTACTAGCCATAGCAAGGTATTCAGCTTCCGCTGAGGAACGGGATACAACACTTTGTTTCTTTGTTCTCCATGAGACTGGTGCACCACCAAGGCTAATGTAATAAGCCGTACATGACCTTCTAGTAGAGGGACAGCTCAACTAGCTAGCATCACAAAACGCTAGAAGCTCCAGATTTCCCGAAGAAGGCAAAATAGCCCTTGTCCCGGGGTAGTTTTTAAGTAACGGAGGACTCTAAAAGCAGCATTCATGTGAGTTTCGCGGGGGTTGCTTAAGAATTGACTCAACTGGTTGACACTGAAGGCGATGTCAGGCCGGGTGACGGTGAGGTATAGAAGTCTGCCCACTAAACGTCTATATTGAGAAGCATCTACCTCCGGACTATTGTCGTCCTTTGTCAATTTGAGGTTTTGTTCCATTGGGAAGGCACTTGGCTTGCAATTTTTGACCCCACAATCTTCGAGAATGTCAAGTGTGTATTTTCTTTGGCTAATGACAAAACCTTCTGGTGATCGAGCCACTTCAATGCCTAAGAAGTATTTGAGAGGTCCAAGATCCTTGATGCTAAATTCATCCTGAAGATGTTTCTTTACACCTTCAATTTTGCTAATGTCATTCCCCGTAAGAAGGACGTCATCCACATAAATTAAAGCGATGACATGAACTGATCCTTCTTTGAAGACAAACATGGAGTTGTCTACCTTGGATTGGCGAAAGCCATTGCTAGTGAGTGATTTTGTGAATTTCTGGTACCAATTTCTGGATGCCTGTTTTAAACCATAAATTGATTTTTGTAGCTTGCAAACTCGATTTTCTGCATTCTTTTTGAAACCTTGTGGCACCGCCATATACACTTCTTCATCAAGATCTCCATGCAGGAATGCATTGTTCACATCTAATTGATGAACATCCCATCTTTTCTTTGCAGCAACCGCCAAAGCACATCTTACGGTGACAAGTTTCGCCACCGGGGCAAATGCTTCATGGAAATCTATGCCTTCAATCTGTGTGTAGCCTTTTGCCACTAATCTCTCCTTATAACGTTCTATCTCGCCATTCGGTTTGTATTTTATCTTGTAAACCCACTTTGACTCGATGGCACGTTTTCCTGGAGGAAGTTCTGTGATCACCCAAGTGCCATTGTTTTCGAGAGCTTGCATTTCTTTCATCATAGCTTCACGCCATTCTGGGGTTTTAGCTGCTTCTGCAAAATTCTTGGGTTCCTCGTGAGAGGAAATAGAAGCTAGGAAAGTTTTATGAGATTTTGAGAACTTGTTATATGAAACGTATTGAGATATGGGATAAACGATACCGTCATTTCTCGTGGCAGCTGTCGATGAACCTGAATCAGGAGCGGGTATGGAGCTATCGATGGATGGCGGCAAGTCAGTAACAAATTCATCAAGGTGCTTAGGTCGAGACCTTATGCGAGAGCTCTGTCTGACGGGATCTGCTTGCTGATGGGTACCGGTGTTTTCTTCTGAGGGATTTATCGTTTTGGTGGTGTCTGTTTCGGTGGAGGTGCCTGTTTCGGTGGTGCCCGTTTCAGGTGGGTTGGACTGTGAAGGTTCACTAATTTCGTCCATTTGTTCTTCAAGGATTAATTCTTCCAAGGCATCAGAAAGATGTTTTCTTTCTGTAACTCGATGTCCGATGTAGTTTTCTTCAAACGGGAACTTATCTTCCACAAAAGTGACATCTCTAGAAACATAGGTCTGTTGATTCTTTAAATCATATAAACGATACCCTTTTTGACCCATCGGATATCCAATAAACACACAAGGCCTCCCTCTTTCTTCAAATTTATCATGTTTGCCCATACTATTATGACTGTAAGCAAGGCAGCCAAAAACCCGTAAATGGCCATAAGAAGGAGCTTTGGCAAGAAGAATTTCATGAGGGGTTTTATTTTCGAGTACTGGTGTTGGAAGTTTGTTAATAATATAAGCAGCGGCTAGAATGCAATCACCCCAAAACTCAATGGGTAAGGAAGCTTGAAAACGTAAAGCTCTAGCAATTTCGAGAAGATGCCTGTGTTTCTGTTCAACCACGCCATTTTGCTGTGGTGTGTACGGACATGACGTTTCAAGTAAAATGCCATTCTCTTTATAGAATTCCATCATGTATCTTGACTTAAATTCGGATCCATTATCAGTTCTTATCCGTTTTATTTTCTTTTCAAATTGGGTGTCAATCATTTTGTGAAACATGGTAAAAAAATAAGAGGCCTCAGATTTTGTTTTCATGAGATATACCCAAACTCCACGACTATAATCATCAACGATTGAAAGAAAATAATAGGATCCATTAAGAGAGGCGTGATGGTAACGTCCCCAAATGTCAACATGAATTAA
This sequence comes from Cichorium intybus, assembly GCA_023525715.1. Classification (NCBI taxonomy): domain Eukaryota; kingdom Viridiplantae; phylum Streptophyta; class Magnoliopsida; order Asterales; family Asteraceae; genus Cichorium; species Cichorium intybus. The sequence goes on along the minus strand of CM042016.1, from coordinate 44,909,630 downwards.
TTCAAAACATCTAGTTGTCTTTGCAAAACTAATTGGAAAAGGTAGTCTACTTTGTTTTGCACGAATACATGAATCGCAGAATTTTTCACAAGTACCTAATTCTCCTATCTGGTGAATCTTCTTGAGAACTCCCTCTGAGGCATGACCCAGTCTCCTGTGCCACATCTTGTGTTTAGTCCATACCATCATCACCACTCTTTTCTTCTTGAATGGTTGAAGGTAGTATAGACCATCTTGCTCCTTACCCCTCCCAATCAGGTTCATCATATGCAAGTCCTGTATGTAACATGTTTTTGGGAGAAAAGTTAATGCACATTGTAAATCATTTGTTAATTTACTAACAGATAGGAGATTGCACTTAAATTCGGGAACATTTAACACATTTTTCAAGTCAAAACCATCCTGTAAACGTATATTGCCAACACTTCTAACATTGGCAAATTCGCCATTAGCCACGGTTACGGTGGTGCTGTTGGTGGTTTCTTTTATAGATTTTAGCAGACTGCCATCGTGAGTAATATGTTCACTTGCTCCTGAGTCAATGACCCACGGCTCATGTGTTTCAACTTTACCTGCCATGTTGCCGACAGAGGTGCTAGGTTTGCTTTCATTTGTGTTTGCTCCACGTAACATTTGTATCAGTCTATCATAATCTTCTTTCGTAAGGTTCTGCATCGGGTTGTCGTTGGCTTTTGCAGCGGCAGCACGTGGCTGTGTTTTGGGTTTTGATGCATTCTTGGCGTTCTTGGGATTCCACCATTCCGGATAGCCAACTAATTCGAAACAGCCATCCACAGTATGTCCGGTCTTTTGGCAATGAGTGCAGGTACGGTCTTCGTTTCTTTTCTTTGTGGAACTTTGATTGTTTCCAAAGTTCTTGTTGTTTCCTCTGCCAAAAGCTTGGAAGGCTGGTGTTTCATTCGAAGTTATCCGTGCAGTCCCTATTTGCCTCTGTTGTTCATCCGACAAGGTGATACGCTGATCCTAAGGTGGGGAGAGGATCGGTGCTTAATATTTGTGTTTTCACAGCCCCATATTCTTCATTGAGTCCCATCAAGAAATCATACAAACGTTCTTTATCGCGCATCTTCCCTATCTCCTTCGCTATTCCACACTTGCAGCCTTTGCATGAACACGTTGGTGTAGGACTTATCGATTGGATTTCATCCCAAATGCCTCTAAGTTTCGTGTAATATGCCGACACCGTCATGTCATTCTGATGGATCGTAGTGATCATTCTTCTCAACTCGTATGCACGTGGGGCGTTTTCTTTTCCGAATCTTTCTTCTAAATCAATCCATATATCACGAGTTGTATTGGCATACTTGACACTGCTCTTAATCTCCTTCTCCATCGCACTAACCAGCCATCCTCTTACCATCGCATTACATCTCTTCTAGTTCATCAGATCCGGTGAATCGTCACTTGGCATTGGTGTTGTCCCATCGACGAAACCGATTTTGTTCTTGGCAAACAATGCATTCGTCATCTCATTCTGCCAATCGCTGTAATTCCCATCTCGAAGGAGATTATCTCCAACGAAATTCGTCAAAGGTGAACACTTCACCAAAGAAAAAAAAAGATTTACAACAACAATCCATCAAGACAGACATCTCTCAAACAACGAATTCTCAAAAGCTTTATCAAATATAGCTGTCAAAATCAAAGATTCACCGAGATACTGTAGCCTTCATAATTGAATATTCTTAGTTGCAAACTGCACTATAAAAAATTTCTAAACCCCTCTACATATATTTCCCAACGGAGAGAGAGTGAACATCAATGGCATGAATGAAGAAACCCTCAGAGTAATGCCGAAACCAGTCTTATGTGATTAATTATCTAATATGAAGACCAGGTGACTAAAGTATATAGGTATAAATCCACATTAAGCATAAGTCAACACCTTCAAACTGAGAGATATCACTCATCTTTAGTGATTATACACCAGTTCTGCATCCAGAACAAACAAACACCTCAGTCAAGTGTGAGCTATACCTATGAGAGTTCATCTGAATCGACCTATTAAGATCACTTGTCGTCTTTATAAATGATATAAAATCTTAAGGAATATTATGAAAGTACATATACAAAAACCTTTTGATAATTGAACATGAAACCTTGATTCAGAAACAAATATTCTTGACAAACATTTTTCAAAACATAAGTAAAATCCAGTCACACTTTTTCAAAACAAGTGATATGGTTTTATAAAATGTTTTATCCAAATTTCAAGAATTTTCAATCAAACATTTTTCTCCTCATATCATTAATGATCACATAGGGGGAAATTGTTGAATAATGTTTTTATGTTTTTATGTGACCATCACTGAAATAAGTCGAAATGTTTTCTAACAAATATTATCAGTATTTCAGGTTGCATGGATTCAAGATTGAACAAGATAAAAAGAAAATATTCTTAAAAATGCAAAAATGTCACCCAGCTACAGCAATCACGACGCGACAGAAGCCATGGTCGCGACGTGAAGAAGAAGCAAAGCAGAAGACCAAAACTCCACAGCGATCGCGACGCGACGGAGATGGTGGTCGCGACGCGAAGACCTCCATCGCGAAGCCTCTCCAACGCGACACCACCAACTTCTTGATCGCGAGACTACCAACCCAACGCACTAACCAGTGGCCGACCAAAAGCACCCCGACACAGGCACCTTCGCGACGCGACAGACCTCCTGGTCGCGACGCGATGCCTGTGATCAGTGACTATAAATAAGAACCAAATCTCTTGCCATTCTTGTGTAGAAAATCATACACCACATCATACCCATTCAAGCACCAATATTACCCTACGTCCAAAGAGCAAGAAAACCTGCCAAAACGCTCAAGAAAACTTTTTTCAAACAAAGAAAATCCACGTCCAAACAAACACCGAACAAAACCGCTACACCCATACTCTACCCGACACCAAACAAAACCTCTACCCAACACCAAACAAAACCTCTACCCGACGCCATACAAAACCTCTATCCGACACCAAACAAAACCTCTACCCGACGCCATACAAAACCTCTACCCGACACCAAACAAAACCTCTACCCGACACCAAACTTCAAACCTCTAAACAACCTCAACCCGAATACCAAACCACAAAACCTACATACCCTCTACCAAATACATACACCACGAAAACTAAACCACAAAAACCCCGTGTATCTCAATTAAACCGACACCAAAAAACCCATTTCACCAAACACCAAAAACTACCAAACCTCATCCTACCGTAAAGAACAAGAATCGACGCTTCAAAGAAAACACCATCTTCCTCAGCTATCGATAAGTTCTTTTGAAATTATTTGTGTCGTTATTGATTTATTCAAACTGTTATAAATCAACTGTACCAAATATCCAATACATCCGAATTGAACCTTGAAAACGAAAACATATGTGGACTGTATTTAACCGAGACATCTAACTTCTAACTTCTAACCTTTTTATTTATTGTAAAAACACTTTATCGTTGATAATGGCGTTTATTACATCTAACCTCTAACTTCTAACATTTACTTTATTTACCGCTTTCTGTCTATTTAAATACTGTCTAGCTTAGATTTACCGCTTTATTTTACTTATTTATAGCTTTCAGTTATTTAATTTTAGTTTATATTTATTCCGCATATTATAGATAAAATACATATCTGTCACACAGTAATCGGCTTAAAAACCCTTATTCGTGGAGATCAGTTATCGTATAGCAATTTCAACAAAACCATTTTCAACAAATCTGCAATAATAGAAATGGGAAAGCTCAATTCAAACCTGCAAAACGAAAACATTTTCATAAGAGATGAAAGAGTCAATCAACATTTGAAGATTTTAAACCTGATAAAAAACATGTTGGCGTTTTTTTTACATTCATTTAGAAAATCAAAAACAAAAAACTTATGGAAAAAATCAAAAACACAACTTTAAAAAGGTAAAATCAAAATACCAACATGTTCCAATCGATTCAGGTTACAACGGCAGGGTGACGGCAACGATAGTCTCGTTGATTCGGTGGTGGTGGTTGCTCTCATTGATGTGGTGGTGACACAACGGTGCAATGGATGTGGCTGAGAATTGGGACTTCAATGAGAAATGGAGAGGATCAGGTTTTCGAATTGGGGATGATAATATCAAATGTGTTAGAGAGAGGAAATGTAATGCCCCAAATTCTGTAATTAAATTTTCGTTTTAAAAGCGGTTCAAATACATAAAACAGGTTGTCACATAGATTTAAATTCGTTATTTAAATACATATAAAATTATGTTTATCAAAAACATTTATAAACATTATTGTTAGGACCCGTGAGTGCTAGCGATGTGCGGATAATAGTACTTCTTGATCAATAATCGGTAATAAACATGAAGAACGAGATGAGTAAACAAGATTTCATTAATAACAAAGAGTAAAATACATGAAGATCATGTGGTGGGAAAGTGTTTTCCAACCGCAGAGAAAACTCTCTGAAACTAAGAAACTACATGTGTGGGTGCACACCATAAATGATCAACTTCCATTCCTATTTATAGGAAGAAAGAGAATATTCCTAAATACAGATGGAATATTCTAGCTTATATATCACTCATCATTGTAGAGCATTTCCAGCTCCAACACAAAGTGTGATGATTTGGCTTGGGAAATGTTTCACTATGATGAACCTAGGAGATGCAACATACATACGTGAAATAAGGATCTATAAAGATGGATTGCAATGTCTAATAGGATTTAGCCAAAGTACATATTTGTGTGATCTTGAAGAGATTCAATATGCATGACTCCAAGAAAGGGTTTTCTACCCATGGTATAAAATTTTTTAATAACCAAATGTTCTAGTACTAGAGAAGAACGGGAAAGAATGAGTCGAGTCACATATGCTTCTGTTATATGATCGATCATGTCCCTGAGAAAGGTGATTGTGTGATCTTGTCAAATAAACAAGATTCGCATACATCATGTGATTTTAAGTCAAATGATTCCAAGACTCCATCCCTTTGGAGTTGGGCGATGCGTTTCTTGTTTATATGCCCAAGACGACAATGCAAATGGAATATTCTAGCCTATATATCACTCATCATTGTAGAGCATTTCCAGCTCCAACACAAAGTGTGATGATTTGGCTTGGGAAATGTTTCGCTATGAAGAACCTAGGAGATGCAACATACATACGTGAAATAAGGATCTATAGAGATGGATTGCAATGTCTAATAGGACTTAGCCAAAGTACATATTTGTGTGATCTTAAAGAGATTCAATATGCATTACTCCAAGAAAGGGCTTTCTACCAGGGAGAGAACTCAGGACCTTATCAACGGCCAGCTTTTCATCAAAGTTTACGTTCAGCTTCCTGAGTCTTTTAGAGTATCGTTGCATCTTCTGTACATGGGCACACACAGACTCTCCCTCTTTATGCATGTCATTAGGGTTTTGACGATCTCACAACGCTCTTGCCTTGCCCCCATGTGAAACATTTGAGCAATTTGCAACTTCATTTCAAACGGCCAACTATCCTCGAAGGTCTTTTGGAGCTCCGGGGACATGGTCACTATCATGATGCAGGACACCTAAGTAGCATCATCGACATGCTTTTGGTATTTGGCTAGTTCTTCGTGCGTAGCAGTTTCCTCATCGATCTCAGGAATATAGTTATCGAGAACATACTCTTTGCCCTCATAACGAAGCGTTATCTTTAGATTTCGCATCCAGTCCATGTAGTTTGGACCGGTCAGTTTTTCCTTTGAGAGAATCGAGAGTAGGGTGGTGGTGGAGGAAGAGGAGGAGGGGGAAGGAGATCACTATTGATTCCAGACATCTATGAGAGAGATAGTTTTAGTTAGTTGACTTATGTATTCCTTAAAATAATTACTCAATTTATGTTGAAGGATATGATCCGTATTTTACTATTTATTCTATGAAAAGGGATGTCGTAATCATAAATAAACTTATTTTAGGTAGGCATACAGTTTGCCAATTTCAACCGCTATGAAATTCCTAGATCTTTTGAGATTCTTTGAGTCAATCAATGGCATGTTAATCTCGAATATGCTATCTTACCTTTGTGTCTGTGATGTCAGACCACAAACAAGATTGTGAATTAACCGTGCAAAATCGCATTAACACATTTGTTTCATTTACAGTCTCAAATGGACGTGCCGGTAAACCGCACACCCTCCACCAATAACCATAAACTCGAATTGCCATCATCTTTCACCTACAGTCTCAAATTAATGTGTCGGTTAACCACACATGCTCCATTAATAAACCATAAGGAATTGATATGCGTTTTCATGGACGAGCATACATTTTCACATTTTCCTATTTATCCTAACAGAATTTTGTTTGGATAATTGTTAAGTTAATACTTTTAACTTGACATCAACTTTGTTTAGACCCTTTCGGTAACTCCATTGGTCCACACAAACGGCGGTGAGCGAAAAGGACGTTCATTCAACGGTCATTTTATAGGTCGTTTCCTTAAACCATCTTAGAGTGCTTAGAATGGGTGAGCCTAGTCATGATCCAAGTTGATGTATTTAATTTTAGTTATACATATAATATAAATTATTTTATAATGTATAGGGTTAATAACATAAAAGTCACTGTAGTTTGACCAAAGTGTCGGTTTAACCACTATATTTATTTTTGTTCCATAAAAACCACACATACTATCAAAAAATTTCATATTTACCACTATTCATTTTATTTTATAAATTTTAAGAATTATTTTCATCAAAAGATTATATGAAAAGCTCTATATCAACATTTGAAGAAAATATTGGAATTACATTGCAGTGAAAATGATACATAGGGTTGTCTACATGTGATTTTGGTATCCGTAAATGCACCTCTTCGGCTATGTTGTGAATGCATAGGGTGTCCGTGTGAATTCACTAAATTTTAAATGCAACGGGTGTAAAAAGTGTTCCGAGTTGGCGGCAAACAATCATCGTTTTTATTTGTTATAGTGATTGCAATGTATCTTTCTGAAAATATGAGTGGTTTTTACGATTTTTCTACAAAGTATGAGTGTTTTTTTAGAACAAAAAAAATATAGTGCTTAAACCGGATTTTGGCCAAATTACAGTGGCTTTTATGTTATTAGCCATAATGTATAAAGTATATTTTAGGGCTGCCAAAAATGTACCGTGGAGAACCAACCAACATGTTACCAACCGTGCCAATAAAGTCGGTAGCCAACATGTTTAGCCAATATGTTTGGCTGGTAGTACCATACCATTTAAGCAGTCTTGGTACGGTAACGATACAAAATTTCGAATACCACGGTTGTACCGTACCAACCAATTCATATATATATATATATATATATATATATATATATATATATATATATATATATATATATATATATATATATATATATATATATATATATATATATATATATATATATATATATATATATATAGGGATGAGAATCGGTACGGACCCGGACCGAACCGGACCGAGAACCGAAGAACCGAGAACCGCTTTTATAGGAAACGAAGAACCGGAAACCAAACCGAATACCCCGGTTTCGGTTCCTACCGGTTCGGTTCCGGTCCGGTTTCGGTTCCGGTTCGTTTATACAAGTAATGTGCTATTAAGAACGTGTTCGGTTTCGGACCCGGCCCGAGAACCGAAGAACCGAGAACCGATTTTGTGGGAAATGGAGAACCGAGAACCGAACCGAATACACGGTTCCTGTTCCTAATCGGTTCCGGTTCCGGTTCCGGTTCGGTTCCCGGTCCGGTCCGGTTCTCCAGGTCAAAAGCTCATCCCTATATATATATATATATATATATATATATATATATATATATATATATATATATATATATATATATATATATATATATATATGTCAATATGAATTCTCATATTTTTATATTTTAATTAGAAGTAATAACTAACAAGTCATGCTCGGAAATGAATTACTAAAACAACTCTTAATACTAATTATTTTTTCAAACAACACTAGATATTAAAATCAAAATAATAACACAAACGACTAGCAAGTAAGCGACGGGTTAGTTAAGGCAAACAATATTAAAAGAAATGTTTTTGGTATATACCAATATCAATATGTACCAACCAAACTTGTTGGTAGCCAAATAAATTGGTACCAAGTATACTTGGTACGGTACTGGTAATTCATATATATATATATATATATATATATATATATATATATATATATATATATATATATATATATATATATATATATATATATATATATATATATATATATATATATATATATATATATATATATATATATATATATATATATATATATATATATATATATATATATATATATATATATATATATATATATATATATATATATATATATATATATATATATATATATATATATATATATACCCACACCCTTTTGTTTCCTCCCTATGCATAGTTGAAGGGAATCAATAAATCACTATACTTCAAGGTTAGAAGCAGTTATGAAGTTGCTTCAATCATACACAAACACCAACTTAATGTCTATTTAATTGGATTTCGTGGTTTGGGATCTGAAAAAAGTGAAAATTTAAACAAAACCACCTTCAATTTCCCTACTCTTAAACAAACAAAATCAATGATGAAACAAGAACCGCCGTGTATTGAGTGGCCATCAAACGGTGGCGGAGGAGGACGTCGTTTTGCCACCACCTCAAGTGCAAGAAGGGACGTCGTCGTCTACCGGTTGGAGTCGTCGATGGAAGATCACAAAATTTATAAAGGCATTATATTATGAACTTGTACATAATTATAGCATTATACTTGTATTTGGAATACATACCAAAACTCATCTTTACCATGTCCTTGGCTTCAATAAAAGGGTCATCAAATGCAACAACCTCAATATCATCTCTAGACAATGCTATTCTCAATACCAATCTTACAATTCTTCCAAAACCTATGATTTTTAAGATTCAAAATAACACAATGATGTGATTATCCTGTTTTAGAACAAAGTGGGACAAAGTAAGGATGGAACTGTCAAACCTGTAAGTCGCACATATGCACCTTATGGGGATTCACTGCAAAAACAATCCAGAAAAAATGTAATCAAACTTCATACAACCGGAAAAAGTGTAATAAAACTGACATGAAAAACAAACCAGAAAAAAAACAAATCGATGTCTACCAAGTGGGGATTCACAAACCAGAAAAAACAAATGTAATTTGCACATTTTGTGGATTCACTGCAAAAACAAATTAGAAAAGAAAAGCATGATCAAACTTCGTAAAAACGTAATCAAACCCACATGTGTCTCCAGTGAAGATATTCATTGTAACACAAAAGGGTCAACCCCTTGCTTAGGACAACTTGACGTAGTAAGTAGCTAAAATCCATGTGAAGACGGGATAAATCAGTTCTTACCGAATAAGTACTAACAAATTAGAAATTACACTCAGACAATTCATCAAACACTTTATGTACGTAATTCCAACAAAGACATTACATTTGGAATAATACTATGAACGAACCACAAAAAAGAGAATAATACATGTAATTGTGTGTTCATACCTTGATTTACAGAGAAACAATCTCATACTTGAAAAGATTCTTTGACTGTGTATGATTTCCAGAAAGCGGATCGAGAAATAAGAAGTTGTGGAATTGATGCATTATTACCTAAATTAATGATATTCAATTGAAACCAGCCCAATGATTAAGGGATTTTGAAATGAAATTTTCATATGAGTGAGCGTGATTTACAGTGGGAGAAAAGTGAATAATCCTTAACTAAAATAAAGCGTGATTCGTGTATTACTTACTAAAAAAACCGATTAACTTGAGTAGGACGCAGAGGTAACCATTTAGTTATTGCCTATAATAATCTAGTGAAATTGATCGTAATTGCCCAAAAATCAATGAATCATACGTTTTTGTGAAGCAGGTAATCGTGAAGGTATATGAGCGGGAAAAGAAGGCTAATTAGGAGAAGCCATATGGGGTAGGCCACGTGGCACTCCATGGATTAGGAAACAAAAAGAAGAAGCCATAAGGGAATACCAAGTGGCATATTATTTACTTTTTTATTAGAAGAGAAAGATATGTATAGAATAGATGTAAGATACCACCATTTTAGTCCTAAACGTTTAACCACTTAATATTGAGTATATGCTAACAATAGCGTGTTATGCTTTCAAGATATCTTGCGTTGTGTTAAAAATGAAACAAATTGTTATGCTCAAATAATGATATGATATGACCATCAATTTATCTTGACAACTACCAATTAGTTAATTATCATGCTATCTGATTAATCTTTCTCTCCATCTCTTTAAAAAAAAACTACCAATTAGTTTAATGTTATCTTACTACTTTAATAATATATTTAAGATTCTATTTTTTATTTTTCTGTTAATTTCAATTTTAGCATCATGGTCTAATGACCTTGACGAGGCATTTGTTGGTACTAACGAATTTGTTTCTTGAGGTAAGTTGAGACTAACTGGTTTAAGTATTTATCCTTGCTTTAACATTAATTTTAGATGCTAAAAAATATCCAATAACATGTTGATGATCCTTGAAATCGTCGATTAGCAAAGACCAGTAGCATAGCTTTTGATGGTTTCTTGTTTGTTTTGGTTTTAAACTTCGCGTTTTGGATTTCGGAACGATATCATTCAATCAAGAGCAAAAGGTATTTCTTGATTTTGAGGGTTCTAAAGTAGCGACTTGTACAAATGATGACTAGTATTGACACTTTGAGGGAACATGTCAGAACTTTTATTAATTAGTGATAGACTATCATATACCAATTGTTAAAGTGTGAATGTTTGAACACACAAATGTCAAATGTCAACAAAGGAAGGAAGGAAGCTGCTGCCTAATTTTCTTTGACTTCAAAATATTTGTTCACATTGAATTTCATCTCTATAAATAGAGATGTGCTACTCATCAGAAAAATATATCTCAACACCACAACAATGTAGTTGAATATAAACTCCTAGTTACCCACCGTGGACGTAGGTCAGTTTTGGACCGAACCACGTTAAATTCTTGTGTTCTTAATTTGTGAGCTGAGTGTGTGAGTCTAGTATTCGTATGCTAAGTGTCTCGATCATAACAAGTGGTATCAGAGCCTTGGTATAGCTCCAGAGAGTAATTTTCTGTTTTTGGGTCGAAACTTTTTTGTCTCAAAAACGATTTTGGTTTACGCCGTTGGAAAGGTCTCGTTCCGCAGATTCCGAAAATATATTTTTTCGAATTTTTTGAGCGTCGGAAGACCTCCAAATCACCGGTCAAAGTTGGTCAAAACTCGCCGGAACGTTGGCCGGAAAAACCAGTTCACCGGAGAAGACGACACTATAGCGCCGGAGTCCGCCGGAGAAGACGACACTGTAGCAGTTCCTGTAGCAGCTCCTGTAGGAACACTGTAGCGGTTCCTGTAGCAGTTCCTGTAGCGGTACTGTAGCATATTTTCAAAACAGGTCCCTAAAGTTCCAGAATTTGAAAAACAGGCCCCTGAACTTTCAGAAAAGTGTAGTTTAGCCCCTGAACTTCAGAAAAAATTTCAGTTTGGTCCCTGAACTTCAGAAAAATTGCAGTTTAGTCCCTGAACTTCAGAAAAATTGCAGTTTGGTCCCTCAACTTTGTCAAAGTCGCAAAACAGTCACTCAAACATTTGTTTTGGGCAGTTTAGCCAGAAAATAATTTGGGTGGGGATTATATTTTGCAAATAACGAGCCAAGAACAGTTGAATCAAAATTTTATTTAATCGGTGAAGAACAGTTGAACTCAGAAGAAATTTAAAGAAATCGAAAACCAGTGCCAACAGCGTTTGTCGGGGTTTATCGATTCAGTTTAAATTTTCAGTTTCTGATTCTCAGTTCGGTATTCCGCTGTAGTTTAAATAGGTTGATTATTTAACAGAGTTTAGAAGAACAGTCGTTAAGTTCAGACAAGGCTTCGTTTAGTGAAGATTGAAAAGTTGGTGGAAGATGCAGATTGAGGCTTTATGTGTCAGAAAGTTCAAGATGTGGTATTGGTAAACGGAGAAAATTAGAGAATTACAGAAGATCAGACGTTCAGAAAAATCCAGCGATGATCAGAGTTTCAGGGGTTCAAGAACAGATCATGGGATGAACAGATCAAGTAATTAAGAGAAAATCCGTTTTCGGTAGATCCAGCAGTGATTAGAAAGTCAGCAGACTTAGGTGTAATCACGGGATCAGAAAGTTCGGTGTTATTCATGACGTTGAGGTGTGGACATTCTTTAGAGTCGATGTCCAAATAGAGGAAATTCTGCTTCTGAGAATGTGTCTGGGTTTGATGCATTGAGACTCAGTGGAAGGCAGTAAAGACTCTTGGGTCAAGAATTCTGGTGCTTCATTTCACGCTACCCACAGCAGTGAAGCACTACAGAATCTGAAAGTTGGAGACTTTGGAAAGGTAAGACTTGTGAACGATGAATGTTCACTGTATATGGTCGGATTACCGTCTGAGGGAGTGACCGTCCCAGTTCAGAAGAGAAACAAAGTCCGGTTCACAGAATCTCATGGGCAGAAGAGGGTGACCTTTTGCAAGTAGGAAGCCTAGAGCTACAAGGAAGATTCAGGTTGAACGAGCATGGAAAGGTTCAGAAAAATCAGTCGAAGGATATTGTAGCAATAAGAGCACAGAGTATTGTTTCAATTGCAGGGTTTTACAACAGTGGGAGCATAGGTCGTGTTTCAATCATAGGTCCAGGACGACAGTGGATTTAGAACCAGTTTTCAGCTGTAAAAGTCTATCCGATTTTTATAACTTGCTAAATATGGAGAGTGTTGTTGTTTGTTCTCAGATTGTTCCAGGATTCGGTAGTTCATTTTCAGTGGGAGCCGATAGGGACAGAGAACAGGTCAAGGGCAGTTTAAGTCATGACGAACATATTGAAACTCATGGGAGTTTTAACGGGCCTTTCAGGTTAACTGATGAGAAGGCCGGGGTAGCTAGGAATGAGCTAAGAAGGAAAGTGTTTTTTAGAATACACAGTTGAAGCACAGGTGAAGATTGTTCCGTGGCTTCAAGTGAGAGAGAGAGTATGTGTGTTTAAGGATCGTTACAAGATTTGGATGGCAGAGAAAGACTAAGTTGTTCAAGCATTCAAGTGGGAGATTGTTAAAGTGTGAATGTTTGAACACACAAATGTCAAATGTCAACAAAGGAAGGAAGGAAGCTGCTGCCTAATTTTCTTTGACTTCAAAATCTTTGTTCACATTGAATTTCATCTCTATAAATAGAGATGTGCTACTCATCAGAAAAATGTACCTCAACACCACAACAATGTAGTTGAATATAAACTCCTAGTTACCCACCGTGGACGTAGGTCAGTTTTGGACCGAACCACGTTAAATTATTGTGTTTTTAATTTGTGAGCTGAGTGTGTGAGTCTAGTGTTCGTATGCTAAGTGTCTCGATCATAACATATTGGATAACATTTTGTCTTTAATTAGTGGCTTTTGATTTTGAACTAGGTTAATGTTATTTGCGTTCAATATTTCTTTACGTTTTAATTGAAAAGCATTGTAACTTTTGTTTTTATATTAGTTGTATTTTTATAAATTTATACAAATAGTTGAATTGAATAACCAAATTTAATTGAACAATATTACGAAATTTGTTACCGAACAATTGCAATGGGTTTTGCTACGGATGACTTGCTATGAAATTTATTACCGAAACATTGCTATGCAATTTGCTACAAAAAAATTGTCATGGAATTTGCTACGAAATTTGCGACGAAGATAATTGCTATGAAATCTGCTATGAAAATCATTGCTACAAAATTTGCTACTTAAAAAATGATACAAAAATTGCTACAGAAAATTGCTACGGAAGTGCTACGCAAATTAATGTTAAGCTACGAATGAGGGTGAACATGGTGCGGTGTTAGGCTAACACCGCACCGAAAACCACATAGATCGGTTTTTAGATTGTTAAGTTTTACTGTTCGGTTTTTGTATTTGGTGTAGATTGCAGTTTTAAATGTGGTCCAGTTATGTTTATAAACTACAATAGATACGGTGTAGTTTTTTACATTGGGTTGATTTTAAAATCGTAAAACCGATCTATTATAATCATATTTTTTGAGCTTATAACAAATCGAACACAAATATAAAACGATTTTATGACAAGTTAGTTGTTAAAGTGCTAAAAAAGATCAAAACTATGGTTAAAACATACTTGAGAAAATTTAAAATCATATTTACGTAGTAAAACATACATATTTTAAGTCTTCAAAGTAAATCTTTGTTTATGTTAAATACTTAGATTGAAAGTGAAATCCGCTTCTTAGCTTCTTTTAAGTCAACTTTATTTAAAGAACACCTTAAATATGCACTATATATTAATTAAATATTTAAAAGATCATATTGCGTGGTTTTGCGGTGCGGTTTTCGGTATGTGGTTTTATGAACTGTGCGGTGCGATATATACTGCAAAACCGCACAGTACAACAAATAATTGGTTTTTATAAAATAAAAAAATTTATTCGTTCGGTTTCGGTTTTGCGGTTTTTTGCTCACCCCTACATGGTTAGGCAATCATGATGCATTTTGCCACCATTGATGAATAAGGTGAAAAACTATGAACTTTTAAAGTGTACTCTTAAGTCAACCTAATAATACTAGTAATGTGTATAAATAAGTAGTAGATACCTACCCAAACTTGTGAATCGGAAACCGGTGGTGAAGTTAAGATTATATGCGTTATTTTGATTTTTTGAAATTATTTCCAAAAAGGTTTATTTATCCTTTAGGATTATTTTGACTTTTTGAAATTATTTCTTTTTTGGTAAATTAGGAAATAGATAATTTAAATAGTTTAAATTATTTTAGGATAAGTGAATTAAAATGAATCATTATCATGTGTCCTCACATGATTTGAATATTTAATTGGTTATTAATTATTGCCATTTGATTATACATGGATAATTAGGATAATTAGTTGGTTCAATTATGATCCTAAATGTGTGATTTGCTTGTTTAATATTAATTATTTACATGTATATTCACATGATTATAATTTTAAATAGTGATTTAATATTATCATTTGAGCAAATAGGCTAATTTGAATTAATATGATTAAATAGCTAGTAAATTTTAAAAACATTAAAATATACCTTATACATTATATAAGGTATATAATAAAAATGACAAACACATAACCATTTTTACAATTTTATCTTAAAGTAAACAACAAAAGAAAATCTTATAGAGAAGTTGATATCGATTTTCTTTCTCCCGATACATACTCTCTCATTGGTTAACCTTCAGGAAAGTCTTCATTGTTGGAAAGATGGCTTGTCTGTGTTTATTTCACAAATGAAGAAATTTGACATGCTTTTTGAAATTTAAAATATCACGAATAGCTTTTCCAATATAGTCAAACAACTAAAAATGAAAATATGTTTTGTGAATATTATTTTCCTTAAAAAAGGGTAACAAATATTGAAAAAGTGTCATATAAAACTCTAAATTCAAAGATACAAGATCTAAAATGTATCTTTTTAATTGAGCTAGATATTATATTTATAACATCCGCTTTATAATCTTAATCTTCTTAATTTACCTGAACCAAGTGTATAAATCTAATGGATCGATTTAACAAATAAATTTTACTCTCATAACCGAAACATCCCTACAAGAAAAATGCATTATTTTACTCTAAACTTTAATAAAAACATGTAATTTTTTTAATAAAAAAAAAAAAAACAACAAAACCGATATATGATTCTTACTTTAATTATATATAAGAATTCACACCGCACCAAAAAATCTGTTTTTTCTAAAATGGAAAAATCAAAGCGTAAAAGACGATATTGTTTTGGTAATTTATTAAGAGGATATAGTTTAATTGTTCCTCCATTAATTGTATAAATCACATGATGTAGTCGGGTATCTTGAAGTAAGGGTCGAGTGAATAAAGTAAATAAAAATACTTGGTATCATATTTGAGTTTTTCATGATTTTGCCCTTCAAAATGTTTAGACCAAAAACAGTTGTATCCTATGGATTTTAGAAGATTTTACCCTTTATAGTTTATAGTGTTTAAAGTAAACTTTGTAGGTGAAGTGTGAATATTTTGAAGGTTGATGAAGTTTGACAAATTTTGTTAGGTAGCCTAATTTTTGTTTTGATTTCACATTACCTTCTAACATATATAAATAGCATCAATGTATGAGTTAGAAGACGCACCACTTGAGCTCAAAACAAGAGTTATAAATTGTAATCTTGTGAGTATTAATAAGATTTCTCTAGTTGTAGCACATGGACGTAGGATTTGCACCGAATCCGAACCACGTAAAATTCCTTGTTTTGCTTTATTTTCTGCTTTCGTGTGTGTGTGTGTGATAGTGTTTCCGCTGCGTGTACCCTGTCCGATTCCTAACAACTGGTATCAGAGCTTTGGGTTTCGGAGGAGGTCTCGGTTTTAGAAATTAGAGTATGCTCTGTGGTTGCAGTTTTGTCTGATCTTCCACATCAGAAACTAATTTCTATTAATCGTATTAAAGGTATCTCGGTACTTTGAAGGGTACTGTTCTGTCACACAAAAGTACTATAAAATATTTGTCTCTTGTTTGTCGTAATGGCTGAAGACAAGGTTGTAATCGAGAAGTTCAACGGTTCTGACTTTAGCTGGTGGAAAATGCAATTAGAAGCATTGCTATGTCACAAAGATTTGGACGTGGTACTTGGAGACAAACCGGAGAAAATGGAAAAAGCTGTTGAAGATGCGTGGAACTCAAAGGACAAGAAAGCTAAGGCGGTTATTACATTGTCGTTGGAAAGGAGCGTCGCTTTCAACATCATGAAGGAAACCACGGCGCGTGGTATGATGGATGCTCTGACGAACATGTATGAGAAACCGTCGGCGGCTAACAAGGTGTGCTTGATGAGGGAATTGTTCACGACAAGGATGAATGAAGACAGCTCAGTTACGATTCACATTAACAATCTAAATTCAATTCTGTCCAGATTGTCATTTGTGGGAATTAAATTTGATAACGAGACTCAAGCTTCACTGCTACTAGCTTCACTACCTGATAGCTGGTCTGGAACAGTAACCGCTGCTACAAGTTCAATGGGGACCAGTGGTATGACTTTTGAAGGGGTTAGAGATTTGGTTCTTGGCGAGGATGTCAGACGCAAGAATCAAGGTGGATCTTCTTCTTCTGAGTTATTAAATATCGGAAGAGGTAGAGGAAATAGCAGGAATAGTGGGAGCAGTGGGAGTCGGGGAAGAAGTTCATCTAGAACTTGGAAGAATGTGAAGTGCTGGAACTGCCAAGAGGTGGGACATGTTAAGAGTCAATGTCCAAAGAAAGAATTAAACAGTGTTGGTGCTGAGAATGTTTATCAGGAAGATGCATTGATACTCAGTATGGAAAACTGTGTAGACTCTTGGGTCATGGATTCAGGGGCTTCGTTTCACGCCATGGACAACGGAGAAACGATGGTGAATCTAAAAGAAGGAGATTTTGGGAAGGTACGGTTAGCAAATGACGAGATGCTTCAAGTAACGGGCATAGGAGATATTGATCTGGTTACTTCATTGGGAACTACATGGAACCTAAAGAATGTCAGGGTGATTCCGGAGCTGAAGAAGAAATTGATTTCTATTGGTCAGCTGGATAAACAATGACTGGAAGTAAGGTTTGGTGGTGGTAAATGGAGGGTGGTGAATGGTAATTCGATGATTGCTCAAGGTATGAAGTGTGGGTCATTGTATATGGTTGAGGTACCTGCTGAGGGAAGTATGACCGTCCCCATTAAGCATGACAAAATCTGGTTCGCTAAATCTAGTGCTAAGAGAGTTCATTTTGCAAACATGAATTCCGGAGCCAAAGGGGTGTTAGTTGAATGAGTCGGAAAGTCTAAACCATTCAGGGGATTTTGTGACAGTGGGAGCACGGGGTGTGTTCCTGGTACAGTTACAAAGAGCCGTTGGGTTTTAAAGACTAAGACTGGAAAATTCTCTCCTGTTGGAAGTTTGCAAAGTTTGGAGAGTGTTAGTGGTCCTCGGTGTATCTCTGGAGCTGGTGGAGTGTCTAAACCTGTTGAGACAGAGGATGAGTCGGTGGTGGGATTAGCCATGGCTGAGTTGGAGCTAGTGGGAGCTTCAACTGGCCCTTCTAGTACTTGAAGATGGGGGGTGGCTGCAATTAGAGAAATTGGACTAAGTTTAGCTTGTTCTTGGGAGCTGGAGGCTTGGAAGACTTGGTTGTTTTAATACGTTGTTCAAAATATTCAAGTGGGAGATTGTTAGGTGAAGTGTGAATATTTTGAAGGTTGGTGAAGTTTGACAAATTTTGTTAGGTAGCCTAATTTTTGTTTTGATTTCACATTACCTTCTAACATATATAAATAGCATCAATGTATGAGTTAGAAGACGCACCACTTGAGCTCAAAACAAGAGTTATAAATTGTAATCTTGTGAGTATTAATAAGATTTCTCTAGTTGTAGCCCATGGACGTAGGATTTGCACCGAATCCGAACCATGTGAAAATCCTTGTGTTCTTCTTGCTTTATTTTCGTGAGTTTGTGTGTGTGATAGTGTATTTCCGCTACGTGTACCCGGTCCGGTTCCTAACAAACTTGGTTTCTATTTTGCTTGATGATTTCAAAATATGAAACCGATTTTTGATACGGACGTCATGATCGTTCTTCAACCTCCAACATGTAAAATTCCGGTTGCTTGATCATGTAAGTTTTACACTATAACTTTCGGTTCTTTTAGCCACTAAACTACAGTCACAAAAAAAAAAAAACAATAAGTAGTTGAATATATGACATGGAAAAAATACCTTATACTTTTTTTGTATTTTTTTTCCTTGTATCAAAACCTCGTTCCAGAATGTAACATTCCATCTTATTCAGCTTGCAAGAGGAAACATTTTGGTACCAAAATTAATAAAAAAAAAAAAAAAAAAAGCTAAAGGGACCCTTTTTTATTGTTGCTGATTCCTTTTTGTTTTCCTTTTCTAGAAAAAGAGTCATATATATGCTACTACTACAGATTTTTGGTCAATCTCAACCATAAGTGTTAGCTATTTACACTGTT
This sequence comes from Cichorium intybus, assembly GCA_023525715.1. Classification (NCBI taxonomy): domain Eukaryota; kingdom Viridiplantae; phylum Streptophyta; class Magnoliopsida; order Asterales; family Asteraceae; genus Cichorium; species Cichorium intybus. The sequence goes on along the minus strand of CM042016.1, from coordinate 44,890,571 downwards.
AACATTATAGTAACGTACTATTATTTATCCATGTATTATGGCATCCAAATTATGATGGTGGTTTTGTTGGTGTAGATTGTAAACCCTGTTACCCTTTGAAATTTTTACACAATTATAGCATTGTACTTTGTACTTCTAAATTTACCAAATTTAACATAAAATTTCTTTGTAACTCGATTGCGTGTTATAATTGTGTAGATTTGCAAAAGCCAATGTTGTAATACTATGAAACGAAGGTAGAATGCTATAACCAACAATCAATGAAAGTACATTGTTTTTTCTTGAATTAGCCTATGTATTTATAATTTCCGTTTATCCATTTTCTTGTATTTTGCTAAAGTCGGCAATATATTAAGAGGCCAAATGTATCTCTATGTAACAACCATCTCGAATATTCAGAAAAAATCATAGAGAACCCTCCATGGGTTGTATATATGAGAAAAGGGAATATATGGCTCTTAGTTATCTAATATTAGGTATGAAACCCTTAAAAACGCCATCGTTTTCTAGAAAAACCAATTATTTGACGTTCCCTTTCTTTTCCGAATTTTTCCTTCATCTCCGTTTTCTTTCCTTCGCATTTCGCAAACTCACACATCCTTCAATTTCCTCATTTTTTATTCTCTCACGCTGTTCGCCTTTGTTCATGTGCATGATGCATAATCTGTTTGCTGCAAACTAACCGAAGATATGAACCGATAAGTGACAATCAATAGTCAAATTATTATTTGCATCGATAGTAAGATTTACAATAACTCTGTATTTTAATTTGAATACCTAACTAGAGGTGGCAAAAACTGACACGACACGACAACCCGACACGAAATAAATGAGTTTGGATAAGAAATTTCAACCCGTTTAATTAAATGGGTTAACACGACACAACACAAAAATTAAACGGGTAAGGTCAGGGTTGAAAATGACTCGAAAAATGACCCATTTATTTTTATTCAAGTTTTTCTAATTCTTATGTAAACTGGACATATCAAAAACCAAGACCATGTTTAAAATAAGAACTTCTTGTTGACGTGTTTTATAATGTGGGAGTCGTTTAGCCACCTAGATTGAATTCTTTTTCACTTTTTACCTTTTTCACTCATACTCCACAATCTTACTTGACCTCTCCATCCTCTTCGCAACCTCGTCATTTTGTCTCCCCGACTCCTAATCCTTTAACGTTTCTTCTAAACTTAGTGTGAATTTTCTCCTTAATTTCTACTCCTAGTTTTTCACGTTTTCCTTTTCGCCTTTTAAACTCCTACACTTTCAGCCTACTTAGTATTTCAATTGGAAAAGTTACATGATATTTGCAAGGTCTAAACCCCAAACCCGAAACTTGACACGAAAATAAACGGATTGACACGACACGACACGATAATTAAACGGGTTGGGTTAGGGTTGAGCACTTTCAACCCGTTTAATGTTTTGACACGACACGAAATCAACACGACACGACACGACACTTTTTCCAAGTCTATGCCTAACTCATCCATGATTTAATAAGTAGGAAGATCTTTTAGGAGGATATAGAACATCTCTATATATAATATTGCTCCACGAAGGAGTCTTATTCTTATAAGTTATATCCACTACGACGTCATGCATCAATTGTTAAATTAACTCTATATATAATTCGTAATTATTTAGTGTGTCCAATTAAACATGTACGATGAAATCGTTGAATTTAAAGAATACGAACCTGATATATGGTACGAAGTCACGCATCACTATATGAATTGAAACCTTATAAGTTATATGTACGAAGCCAGGCCTCAATAGTCCGACTAACTCTAAGGCCCTGTTTGTTTGTGTATTATTGGGTCAGTTCAGAGGGTGGGTCTGAATCGGGTAGATTCAGCCCGTTTGGTTCATGTTTTCGTTGCATCTGAATGGCCCGGATAAGATCTGATTCGGTAAGATTGATTTTGACACTGAATGGAACTGAATAAAATAGTTTCCAGCCTTGCCCTTACTGATTACGTGACCTATACAAAGCTTCATTCTTTCACGTTCTAAACCCCGCCTTCACGTTCAAAACCCTACCATCGTACGCATTCCAAACTGAAGAAAACACAGCGATATCCTCAGCATTTCGTTCAGGTAAGAAGCTTCGATCTCGTGATTATTTGGTCTTCCATTGAACAACTATGATCATGCGTTCTATCTTCTCTTTTGCTATCTTCTCTTCTGCGATTATCTATAATTCTTTGTTTCTTGTTGGCATGCGTTTTTCAAAACAACTATGATTATTTGGTCTTCTATCTAATTCTTTGTTTCTTGTTGGCATGCGTCTTTCAGAACTTGTTTGTTTTCCTTCATCTTCTAATAATCTGTTGCTTCAAATAAAGGTGAAAGCATTGGTGTTGCTTTAACTAAAGGTGAAGCATTAAATATATGTACTTGTTTACGTGTGTCTCATGTTGGTTGCTTGTTAGAGTCAATGTTTATTTGTACTAGTTATTCCACATGTTTGATGTATGGTGTCTGTCATATAATATGTCAGGTTTCAACCATTAATTGGTGAACGTATTACATCATTCCTGGCCATATTACATCATTGAAATTGAAATTATATGATTGATAAAAAGAAAACTCTAACAATTGTCCATATATATATATATATAATATTCCAAGATATACTATATTTTTGAGTAATTGTAAGACTATTGAATCAAATAAGCAATCCCAACACCCCCTAAGTTTATTATTGTTTCATGAATATATGAAATCGGTTTGCATGAAATAGTTGTAAAGTAAAGTCATATATCTTTGGAGTGAAATAATTGAACGTTGGTTGATTGCTTGAATCGAATGTGAATAATTTATTGCTTGAAAAAGTCATTTTTCTGAAATTTGATGAAATGCTTTGTATTAATTGACCGTAGACATGGCACAAAAGAAGCCTAGGCTTAGTTGGAAGCTAGGCGGTATAGATAAAACTTTTTTGGAAGCATGCTTGCATGAAGTTACAGTTAATGGAAGAGAAGGAAGCAGCTTGAAAGCAAGCTCTTGGAGGATCGTAGGTGAAATAATAAAAAAAGAATATAATATTGATGCGAACCAAAAAAACAAATGAAGAATCGCTACGACTACATAAATGGAAAGTTTGGAGCTTGGTTGAAGTTAAAGAACAAAACTGGGAATGTTTATAATCCAATAACAAACATATTTAATCTTTCGGAAGAAGAATGGCAATTAGAAATGAAGGTATTATATTTTTTATACTTAGAAACTAGCATATGTTTTAATATTAATATATGAAATTTTCAAGCAGTCGAATAAATATGTTGAATCTTTGAGAAGTTCACCACTACCCTGTCCTTATATTTGCATTCAACTGTTTGATGGGGCGACTTCTACCGGCTTTGATAGTTGGGGGCCAACTTCTACACTTGCTCGTCCTTCTCAGGATTCTTTTGTCCGTGGTTTAAATGACTTTGACGACATTGATTGTACTCAAACGGAACCTCTAGGTGTAAGTGAGGAGTCCTCTGCTCGTTCAAAAAAACAAAGAGCGAAACGGAAGAGTAGTGATACGTCAAAATCAAGGATTATGGAAATTAGAGAAGATATTTCCAAAGTTGCCAAGATGTTAGTGGAGAAGCATGCTGCTTCAGATATCGATGCATGTATGGAAAAATTGGAGAAACTAGAGTGGGGAAAATATGATGCGAGATACAGTACAGCTCTTATGCTTTTTGGTGAAAGTGTTGAAAAAAGACAAGTTTGGTTAAGCATTGATTCGAATATTTGTGAGAATTGGGTTAGGAATGCCAGAGCAAAGTATGGGTTATTGTGATCTGTTGGTTTTCATATTTGATTTGATTTTTAGGATGTTTTTGGGATGAATTTGATTTGATATTTAGGATATTTTTGGGATGAATTTGATTTGATGTGTAGGATTTCATGTCATTTGACTTTTATATATTGGATTTTATATGTTATGAATTTGATGTATTGTAATTTATGTCTTATTAATTACATATTTTGATGTGTTAGAACTTATGTGTTATGTATTTCATATTTTGATGTGTTGGATATTAGATATTTCTTTGATTTTATGAATTTTATATGATATTGATTTTAAATTTAACAGATTGCTTATGGATTTGGATGATGAAATTACACTTTTTACTGTACTTTCTTCGTATTGGCTGAGGTTAGCATCAAGAAGAATTGAAAGGCCAATTGAAAACAATTCGGCTTTGAGCGGCCACGCATACACGCAAGAATTGTTACATGGATCTTCAACACAATGTCATGAGTTGATGTGTTTGTCACGTGAAGCATATTTACTTTTATGCAATCATTTTAGACAAAAAAAATTGGTTGCAAAGTAGTAGGTCGATAAGCGTTGAAGAAAAGTTGGCTATATTCTTAACAATTATTTGACATAATGAACGTTTTCGGATGGTTAAAAGAAGATTCCAACACTCTACAGAAACGATTTATAGATGTTTTCATGAGGTTTTAAATGCAATGTTGAATTTTGCAAAAGAAATGATAGTGCCAACATCATCAAATGCAATCGCAAATACTTCGGAACGACTTACAAGGCTAAAAAACATATTTCCTGGAGCAATAGGTGCATTAGATGGAACTCTTATACATGCATTCGTGCCTGCTGAACAACAGACTCGTTATCGAGGAAGAGGAAAAGGTGAATGCTTTCAAAATGTATTAGCAATTTGTGATTTTGATATGATATTCACATTCGTATGGGCCGGTTGGGAGGGCATAGCACATGATTCACGAGTTCTTAAAGACGTTGCATATAACCCGACTTCTGGCTTTCTAATCCCTCCATCAGGTTTGTAATTCTGTTTTACTTTGATTATTGAATACATTATCTATTTTTATAATAGTTATTTTGCTCACGTTGACAGATAAATATTACCTTTGCGATGCTGCATACACAAACACTCGTGGATTTATGACTCCCTATCGCAACACGAGGTATTGGTTATCCGATTATCGACGACGTCATGCATCAACTAAGGAAGAAAGATTCAATCATGCTCACGCACAACTCAGAAATGTTATTGAGCGTGCTTATGGTGTTTTGAAAAAAGATTTCCAATCCTAAAGCAAATGGCTCCTTATCCTTTTTCAGTGCAAAGAGACGTAGTCATTGCTTGTTTCGCAGTCCATAATTTCATAAGGAAATTCGATATTGATGATGAATTATTTATGGAATTCGAAGAGGACACTATTATTGATGATGAAACACAAGGGGATGAGAGTAATAACATACACGACATGTAATGGGGTTCACAAGCAAATGAATACATGGCAAATTTGCGTGACCAGATTGCAAATCAACTATTTTCGACTGCTTCAAATTGAATATGTAGGATTTTATTTAGATTTTAATATGTTGGCGTGGATTTGAAATTATTTATGTTTAATTTGGATTTTGAAAAATTTATGTGGAAATTGGATTTTATTTTATTTTTATATTTGTATGATTATTCATGTTAACTTTGTTCAAATATTTTATAAAAAGGAAACATTTAATTCAATAAAAAATAGCTTAAAGGGTAAAAGTTTCATTTTTATCATTAACATAGTCATTCAGATTTTTATGATTCAGATAGTATCAAAGAGGGCCTAAATTTAATTACTAATTATCTATGCGTCCTATTAGGGTTAATGTTGATCAATTGATAGAGGAAGATCGTGGAGAAGAAAGTCACCCCATGCAAACAATAATCCAATTCCAGCTATCGTAGCCTTATTCTTCTATTTGACAGATTCGCGATTTAGGTTCTCTTTCTCGTCGTGCTTTCTCGCCGCCGTTGTGGCTACTGCCGCCTACGTTCCTCGTCGCCGGTGTTACTACCGCCGCATTTCTCCCCCGTGCCGCCGCCGCCTCTGTAGATCGGGTGAGTTGTTATCGCTTCAATTTCGTGATCTCCCTCCACCGTAAAAATTAGAGGTGTCTTTTTCTCGTACAAATCGAGGAATGTGATAGCTCTATCTTCTTCTCTAACACATGAAACAATCTTAGCTTCCATTTCCAGGTAATCTCTTTTATTCAAAGCTTAAATGTGCTCCTGAATTTAAAGCTGCCAGTTTTCTATCGATGCCTTGTCAATCGATATCTCAAATTAGGAGCATATGATTTAATTGTTGGGCAGAATTTAATGTGTTGATTGATTGTATATCTTTTGTTCAATTTGCTTCTGTTTATGATGATTTTTGTGTTTTATTGTTAGTTTATTATTCATTTATACACATGTACCTACATACATTTGTTCATATGTGTTTCTTTATACTTACCATTGCATATTTGTCAATGATTAATTACTCTATTTGCATACTCAAGAAAATGCAAAACTTTATTGGTTACTATGTTTGTTCAAAGCAGGTTTCTTGTAAATAATTGAAAGTTGAAAATGAAGTCAAGAAGAAACATTAATTACACGCGACTTGCGGTAGATGAAGATATTAATGGTAGTGAAAGCACGTTTGACCCTCGGTTTGACATGTCAGCAGAAGCATCAGATAGAATTCCATGGAAGTCAATTGGGCTTGCGGTTTTTCTTCTGTTGTTTGGATGCATTCTTCTTATTCTTTCATTATTGGTGTTCACAGAACACATGGGAGGGGATAAATCTCAAGCTTATGGCCTTTTAGGACTTGGGACACTCACCTTTCTTCCAGGTATGTTACTTAAATCATTTTTTACTTCATTTAATGAGCCTTTATTATGTATTAATTTTATACTTTTGTAATTGAAATTTCTTAAATCAAATTAAATTAATGTATAGAATATAGTTAAAGTTATGCATATTGTATTTACATATAATATAAAAGATCTATATGAAAATTCTTTCCATTCCTTCAATAACGGTCAATTCCATTCCATCAGGCAACACACAAAGATCTTTGGAATGAATCATTCCATTCATTCTCTGATTCTATCATACCAAACACTACTTAATTAATATCACTATTTTCTAATCCTATTTAACATATTAGTTATCAATGAAATTATTATTATTATTATTTGTTTTTTTTGGAAATCTCAACCCAATATTTTCTATGGCAGGTAATTTCTATGAGTTTTAATGTGTGTAGTTACATGTGGTTATATTGTGCACCTTTTCAGGTTGCACACATCAAATTTTTTATAAAAATTTATTTATGCATCTCAAATAATTTCTTGGTTTTTTCTGATGATGTTTTATATTTTTTAGGGTTTTATGAGACCAGAATTGCTTATTATTCATGGAGGGGTGCACAAGGCTACCGTTTTGCAGCCATCCCTAGTTACTAGCTAACTTTTTTTTTTGGCTGTATATATACAAATTTGAGTTATTTTTTTATTTTTTATTTTTTTATTTTTTGGTGTTAACTTTGTGTTAGAAACCGAACATTTACAGAACAATGGGTTTTGTTCTTGCTGGAGATTTTAAATTTTTTTGGTAGGTTTCTGCAAGTTCTTTTGTTCATTTTTTATTTTATAGTTAATTAATATGTTAAATATAGTTACTAGAACTATTATTAAAATAACTTGAGTTTTAGATATAGTAAGCACTTTAGTATATTCTACATTATTTTAAGGGTTTGTTTTTTTTCACTTTGTTAAGTCCTCTAGGGATAAAGCAGTCAGTTAAAGTTGTTGAATGAATAATGATGTTGTTTAACAAAGAATTTCATGTATGTCACTAAATAAACTCTTTGAGTGCAACTAAATGACTATTTTATTACTGTATTGTAGTTTTTTTTTTTTTTTTGATAATATTTATAAGTATTATCAATATTCACCAATTTAAATGAATTAGGCAGAAAAAAAAAAAAAAGACAACTGTGTAACTGATTAATGTTGTAAAGTTAAGCAAGGTATTTTTTTTGGACTTAACACATAAAATCATTTTGTCTAGATTAAGTAAGAAAATAAACAATCATATATGGTGATTTATGTTAAGTACTCAATCTATTAAGCCCATATATGGTGATTTATATCAAGTACTCAATCTATTAAGCCCATTAAATACATAAGGTAACATCTAAATCATTTGTTTTATTTATATTGTTTTATGCTAACCTATTTTTTTTTTCACGTAGGATAGTAAGTTTGTATATATTTTTTCTTACGTTTTTACCCTAATCATTTTTTTTTCATATTATACATATTCGAGCAAAAAATACGTATTTATACATGAATTTTTTTTTATTAAACATCGTATTTACGTATTTAAAACAAATCTATTTATATGTATATGTTTTTTTGCCTGTTTATATGGTTTAAAACGTAAAAAAAAAACAAAAACAAACAAAAAAACAAACTTTTTGTTCTTATATAATAGTGAAACCTAACATTTTTAAAATCGGGTTTTACGTTTCTAAAAGTATTAATATGTTTTTAAAATTATAAATACGTATTTTACGCTTTTAAAAATATATAGATACATTTCGTTTTCAGTAGTTTGCTTAAAATGTAAAATCGTCGTTTTATGTTTTTAAAACTATAAATATATTTCTTATACTTTTTAGAAATATAAATACATTTTTAAGAGTATTAATATTTTTTAGAAGTATAAATATGTATTTACATCTCTAGAAATATATATACATTTTGTTTTATGTAGTTTGCAACTTTGTTTTAAATTTTTGCCGGTTTATAAGGATCGTAACAAACACATATTTATGTTTTTTAAAAGCGTAAGGAAAATTATATTCATTCCTAAGATATCCTCCTAATTCATCCTCCTAACCATTAAAAATTTGACATGTGAAATCCACTAATTTTTCTTTCTCAATCTTCTCTCTTGATTTTGACACTTGTATTGATCTAATGATTAGGAAGATTATTAGCAATATATTTTGACACATAATAAATACAATCTCATGGATCTATATGGATAGGGCCTATCTCCGATCCAAGTGTATTTCCAAAACAACATTTGAATGGTTTGTTTTAACTTTTATGTAGTTTGTTTTAAGCAGTTAAGCTGGTCTCTTCTTTCACCCACGTATGAGAAAGTGAATACTTTAGGAATTTTAGCTAAAATAGGTGAATATTTAGAGTGCCAAAATTGAGTAATAATATACAAATATTAAACTGTTACAAAAGATAACGGGTTAATACATTGGCAATATATTCGATGTATATTTTGCAATGTTTTAAAAATCTGGGTTTTTAGTTGATCCGGTGTGATGGTCGGGTCACGGGTCAACCGGTCCAACCGGTTCGACTGTCGGGTTAACCCGGTTTTACAATTTTCATATATTTTATATTTTTCAGCATAATTATATGCTTATAAAACATAAGCAATGTAATTTCATCTTTTGTCAAGTTTTTATAAGAAATATTTACTAAATTTGATAAACTAATGATTCACTAATTTTAATAGTTCGACTCTTGAACTCTTTAACTAAGTTTTTAAAACCTAAATTCTAATTTTTTTGTTCAACCGCCGGGTCAACCCGGTTACAGGTCATCGGTCCAACCGGTTTTTTGAGAAAACCGATCGGTTCAATCCGAATCGGAATTTAGCAAAAACCCGTCATAATTGACTCGCTCTCTTCACCGGTTCACGGTCCAACCGGTTCGACCGGCCGGGTCAACACGGGTTTTAAAACAGTGATATTTCGGATGATTTCTAAATTGTTTGGAAACTTTTTAAATGAACTTTTCGTATTTATCTGTTTAATCTACAGGAAAATTACAATTTTTTTCGTATTTTTTTTATCTGACCTGACCAATAAAAACCCCCAAATAGCATGGAAACCTCCGATAGTTGCGTATAGTCTCTCAACTCTCAAGATTGTCCATTTGTAATTTGTCAACTGTATGGAAACTGGAAAGGGCCTTGTGATGGCCCACTTCATAAGAATTTAAGATATTTGGTTGGTCTCTATTCTAAAGTCAAAACGAGGCTGTACATCAACTAAATAAAATTCTTAGTTTTACGTAAAATACATTTTGTTGTATAAATTGATAACATATTAAACACAGTAACATAAACTGAAATAAAATCTTCATTGTTGTTTAAAAATTGACGTAAGTTTGTTGCTAGCCATAAAATATCATTTAATTGTGAGAACCACATATTTCTCTTGCTCTTTTTTATATTTCTTTTGCATCTTTTAATCGTACGTATGTTGGTTGGTTGAATATCTAGCAATTAGTATTAGAGTTATATCGAAAGATGAGAAGGTTAATAAGAGTGTTGAAAAAAATCAAAATTGAATAAACCAACCAAACCGAATAAGAGTTTGGTATATTCAGTTTTCGGTTTAATCAACCATCCGAAACCTTATTCAGTTCGGTTTTCGTTTCAAACTTGAGTTGCAGTTTAACCAAATGAGAGAGAGAGAGAGAGAGAGAGAGAGATAGAGAGAGAGAGAGAGAGAGAGAGAGAATGATTAAATTGAGATCTAAAAAACTAGAGATCCTAAAAATAAATCTGGGTCATATATGTTTTTTGCCGCTCTATGCCGCAGCGACGGAGAAAGATTGTTATTATTCATATATATAATTTATCTGTATATTATTATTCATATTATATATATATATATATATATATATATATATATATATATATATATATATATATATATATATATATATATATATATAATCACATGTTAATAATGATATATGATTTGCCTATGGTAGTTGTGTTGGGTGGTGACGAAGGTAGTGGTAGCGGTGACGGTGATGGAGGTAGTTGTGGTTACAGTGGGTGGTGGTAGAGGTAGTGGATGCAGTAACATAGGTGGCGGTGGTGGTCGAGGTGGAGATGGCATTAGCAATTGTGATGGTCCATAGCGGAGGTGGTGGTAAAGATAACGGTGTCGGAGGTGGTGGTGGTGGTGGCGGTGGCGAGGGGAAGTGGTGGGTGAGGTGGCGGAAGTGGTGCTGACGGTAGAGATCAATCGAGTCGGGTCGAAGAGCTCTCTTCGGATGAGTCTGATGCTGGGGGGAAATGAGGACACATATATAGCAAGAAAGAGAACAAATAGGAATATCAGATAGCCAGATAGGTATCTGGATGTGTCAGTAGTGGTGACATTACATCCATGACGTATGCCTTGTCTGTTAGGGAAGATATTGTTTGGATGAGCCTAAGTCTTATTAGGAGGCTGATGAGAGTAGATAAGCAACTAGGTGGTTGATGGCAATAAATGAATAAATGAAATCTCTCGAAAAGAATGAAACTTGGGAACTTGTTCCACTTCCGAAGGGAGCTAAACCTATAGGATGCAAATGGATCTTCAAGAAGAAGGAATGAATTCCAGACCTTCTAGGTTAAAGGCAAGGTTGGTTGTAAAAACGGGTTTCTTATAAATAAGGAATCAATTGTCATGAGGTGTTCTCAGTGGTCGTGAAGCACAAAATGATTTGGGTTCTTTTGGCTATGGTGAAGTGTTTTCGATCTAGAGCTTGAACAACTAGATGTAAAGACAACTTTTCTCCATGGAAGCCTTGATGAGAAAATATATATGTTTCATCTGGAGGGATTTTTTAGTGTGAATGAGGATCATGTGTGTTTGTTGAAGAAATCATTGTGTGGCTTGAAGCAGCCTCTAAGGCAATGGTACAAGAAGTTCGATTCTTTTATGACTTCCCATGGATTCTACCGGAACCTATATGACAATTGTGTCTACTCAAAAAGGTTATATGAATGGGACGTTCATATAAATTTTTTGTATGCTAATGACATGCTCATTACGACCAAGAATATGGCCGAATTGAAGAACTTTAATATGCTCCTGGAAAGTGAGTTTGAAATGAATGATTTATTGGTTATCTACCCATGGTCACAACAAGTTGATGATATTACTATATATAGCAGGGTCCTTTTAGGTTACATGCAATAGATGATTTAGCTAAAATAGATTGAAAGTAAACATGAGGGACTAACTTATTAATATATCAAAGTAAATGTATATTAATTAGAAACTAGAAGTGGATAAAGGGCTTAAGTGAAAATATCAACAATTTGAATTTTAGATAGTCCTTATCCACAAGGGGATAAGATACGAATGATGGGTATTTGATGGGTATTATAAATACCCATCATAGTTATCAAATAAAGGTGTGAAAACCCTAGAAAGTTCGTGGCCCTTCCTTCCCCCTGGCCGATCTTCTTCATAAACCCTAAAGAAAGGTTTCTTGTTTTATAAGAAGCATGTTATTCTACTTCAACGGGTGCCGAATCATTATCTTACCGACTACTACATTATATGGGTTCTTGTTTGGGCCCTTGTTCATTCTAGACTTCATATATCTACAATAGAAAGGTAACCCTTGATATCTAGATTATATTTACAGTTGCAACTTGCATGTTCTTGTGATCCGTAGTGCAATAAGGTTTTAGTTTTTGCTTCCGCTATGTATGTTTGTTTTGTTACCGTATCCTAATAGGATTTGAGTGTAGCAAAGAAGATACTCGGATAGAGTTTAGGAAAGACCGAAAAAGAGGATTGTTGTATGTGTTTTGGAAGAGTTATACTGAGAAAGTACTTCAGTCATTCCGATGTGATCAGTCCAATCCAGTTGGAACTGCTTTGGCAACGCACTTCAAATTTGTCCAAAGTGATGTATCAACTACGTCCGAAGAGAAAGCTTACATGCTAACGGTTCCTTATGCTAGCGTTGTAGGAAGTTTCATGTATGTAATAGTTTGTACAAGGTCAGATTTGGCTTAGGCAGTGAGTGTGGTTAGCAGGTTCATGGGTAATCCATGGAAGACCGACTAGGAGGCAGTCAAGTAGATTTGTGATACTTAAAGGTAGGGGTGGCAATTCTCGACATGACACGAACACGACACGGAAATAAACGAGTTTGAGTTAGAGATTTCAACCTGTTTGATTAAATGGGTTGAGATGACACGACTTGAAAATTAAATGAGTTGGGTTTAGGTCAACCTTTTAACACGATAAGGGCCCCGTTTATTTATATGCAACTTCTTTTAATTCTTTAGGTAAATTAGACATGTCTGAAACCAAACCCTAATGTCAAATAAAACTTTAGGTTGAATTGTTTTGTAACGTAGAAGCCACTAATTAGTTTGCCCGAGTCAAGATAAAAAATTTAGGTTTTCACTTTTTCATTAATATCTCATACTGCACAATCTCACTCAGTCACTTTCCCCTCACTGAGACTTTGTTCCTTTAAACTTATTGTGAAATTTTCCAACCGACTTCCAAACTATTACTCCTTCCAGTTATTCACTTTTTATTTTTTCACCTCCCAACTCTTACTCTTTCAACATATTCAGTGTTTCGGTCTAGCATGTTACGACATATTTACAAAGTAAACGGGTTGACATGCTAACCCGCCAACCTGACACAAAAATAAACGGGTTGACACGACACGACACGATAATTAAATGGGTTGGGTTTGGGTCAAGCTATCTTAACCCGCTAACCTGACACGAACATGACAAGACACGACACGATTGCCAAGCCTACTTAGATGGGACAACTAACTTGTGCTTGGTGTATGGTACCAAAGGCAAGTCCATAGGTTGATTGGGAATTCAGACTCATACTATGGGGTGATTTACTGAAAAGGAGATCACTACCATGTTATATATTTTCATTATTCAGATGTGTTGTGAGTTGGAAGTCTACATTGCAAGTAATTGTTGCTTTGTCTACAATTAGAGTGGAGTATATGCCCCTTTCTGAAAGAGTGAAGGAATGTATATGGTTACATGGCCTGGTGAAAAGTCTTGGTCTGATGGTGAAGAATTCTACCTTGATTGTGATAGCCAAAGCTCTTTGCATCTTGCAAAGAATCCAGTGTATCATGAGAAGAAAAAGCATATTGATGTTTGCTTGCACTTCATTAGGTACGTTTTGGAGGAGGAGAGATTCATCATTGAAAAGGTCGACATCGAAGAGAACCTAGTGGATATATTCAAAAAGTTGTTGTCCTTGGATAAGTTTAGGAATTGCCTAGAACTTGTTGATGTACACAATGGGTAAGTTTCTTCCTTCAGGGGCACCGATGGCAAGGTGAAGGGGAAGTTCTCGGTTTTTGGAGAGTTTGGAGGAATGCCCAAGTTACGGGTGGAGATTATTAAACGTAACATGAGATTCAAGACTCTGGATCTATCAAAAGTGTTGTAGGACAAGGATTAAGTCTCCGGTGTAATTCGATGCTCAACCACATGGTTGCAGATTAGAGGATGCTGCTATTGAGTGTGGAGGCTCCCGTCAAATCCAGAGTGTAGTCTTATGGCTACGGATTTGAGGAGGTTGCGGATAAACTAAATCTTAGATTGATGTTAAGAGTTGGTTGAATCAGAAATCAAGTTGTCGGTCAAGAATGAAGATGTCTTCCAATTGTTATGCTCTAGAAGTGAATATGCATCAAAGTGATCTTCAATGTCATGGGTAAAGGCTGATGGAAGAAGATTGGTTGGCTCTGGGATGGTGTATGCTTCTAGTATTAGACATGGTACAACTGGCAGTGGATTTTCATGGATCTTGTCGATGAAGTCCTTATCCTATAGCGGCTACCGGGCTTTGCGTCTCGCCTATTATTTCTTAGGTTTCATGATGTGACTTTTGCTATAAATAATAGGAGCCTAATGTGGGCATATGTGGTGCATTTCTTTGAGAGAATAATATGTAATCCATTGTATACTAGTGCTCCTAGTTAGAAAACATAATAATACTTCCCTTGCCGGTAGACATAGGTCATCTTGGACCGAACCACGTTAAATCTATGTGTCTTTGTCTTTGATCGAAGTTGTTCCGCCATTTCTTGCTTTTATTCCACCCGTCAATCTCGTCAGAGATCCCCAACACATCACTTGGCTCGAATTGTACACTAAAAATGCTAGATACATTTCGGTACTGTAGAGCATGTTAATATCCATGGGACAATTAGACGAAGAATGATATCATGTAGATTTTGGAGGTTACCAGTAAAAGGTAACAAATGGGAATTTGGTAGTTGCTCGTGGTCAGGATCGAGGAACCTTGTATAGGGTTGAGGGGTCTACACATGAGGAAATGTGGCTATTAAGGATATAAGTGCATCTACTTTGAATCACCAGAGACTTGGGCACATGAGTGAATAAGGTATGAGGATATTAGCTACAAAAGCATGATTCAAAATCTAAAGACCATAAATGTGGATTTCTGTGAGCCATATATATTGGGTAAATATAAAAGGGTTACTTTGTGAATATGGGAACCCGTCACCCAATGTTGGGAAGTTAGAGTTGGTTCATATCGATGTTCACAGACCTACATCAATTTCATTAATTGGAGGGTCACGATACTGTTGGATTAGGTGTCTAAGTCATGACTAATAATTAGTATTTACCTAATTAATAGAAGCACAGTCCATTTGGGTTGCCCTCATGGCTGGAGGTTTGGTAGAAAATTCGGTAGAGAGAAAGGTTGATTTATTATGGGATTAATAAATCAACAGGAATTAAATATATGGTTTATTAATATATTAATGTGATAATATATTAATTAGAAACTATATTAATTAATTAGGAATTAATCCAGAATTAATTGGATTTAATTTGGGGATTAAATTAATTAATTAAAAGTGCAGGGACTAAAACTGTAATTATTCAATAGTTGAGTAAGTGACAGTGTGGAGTGACAAGTGGGTTTCGAAATTATATATATGGATATATATGATTTTCGAAATTGATAAGAAGAGATAAAAAGGAGTTTGAATTATAAGATAAAATGTTTATCTTATTTGAATTCAAAAAAGGTTTATCTCTAAGGTTTATCAACTGGCCATTTGGAAACTATAAATAAGGGTTCCCACGCATCATATTTTCACGCCATTCTGATAATACTCTCTCTGGATTTTCGTGACCCCTCTCCTCTAGCTTGGGTGTGATCTCATTTGAGGCAGGATAATTTTGCTGCTCAGCTTCCAGAAAATTCTAAAAGGTTGGTTTTTCTAATTTTATTCTTTTAGTTAATTTTCTTATGGCCTTTAGGTTTTGTTATATGTTTAATTAGAAGAAAACATAGATCCTTATAGGTTGCATGTGAACTTAGGTTATTTAGTTCATGGTTTGCAGAAAACCTTTCAGTGGTATCAGAGCCTGTTTTGTTTTCTTGTTGAATTGTTATAACTGTTTTAGGGTTTAAAGCCTATAAACCCTAATTTTATTAATGATCGATTTCTAGGATTAGGGTTTTGGAAACCCTAATCCCCCCTTGCTAATTTCGAAATTTCAATTAGGGTTTTAGGAGGTTTTCTATTTTTGGTAACTTTATTTGTTAATTAAATGGATATCCTTAAACCTTTTCCTTGAAATCGAAAATTAGGGGTTTAAGGATAGGTTTTAATTAATTTGATTAATTTGGATAAACCTATCTTCATTTGAATTAATTTAATTAATTGTTAATTAAAAGATAATTCAAAAGGGATTTAATTAATTTTAAATTGGCGAAATTAATGGAATAAATCCAGAAAAATATTTTAAAATGTTTAAAATATTTAGATTTAATTAATTTAATTAATTGGTAATTAAAATTGGTTAAATCGATTTTAAGGTTTAATTTAATTTAAAATTTAATTGTTAAATTTGGTAAAATTAAAAGATAAACCTTGAATATTTTAAAGGGTTTTTAAAATACATCTTATATATGTTATTAAAAGTTAATATTATATATATGAAATAAATTTGGTTAGTCAAATCAATAGTAGGCCTCATTCACGAAGCTGGTCTATAAAGTGGGTATAAGGAGACTGCCTATAAAATGGTAGTCTAATGGGTGAACACTCTCACCCACCGCTCGCCTGATCAGTGGAGGGTCGTTAGCCGAACGGGTTTGACAGAACCACTTAATCATTAAAAGTATAATGATCAAAGTACTAGAACCTTTACACAAAATCTCAATCTAGTTACTTTAGGAAAAATGTGAATTTGATGCTAACCCATGAAATTGCACATTGCACTTTATGAAACGTTGGTGGAGCGTGTGTGGTTTATCGGCATACCAATTAGGGTTCATAAAGAGTGGCAATGGGTGTCTCGGGTGTTATCATTGTTGATGGAGCGTGTGTGGTTTACCGGCACATCAATTTGAGATGATAATGGACCCCGAGAGTACCAAGCTAATTTGCATGGTTATTCACACCCGGTTTGTGATCCTCGGCATCCCAGTCACAAACGGTGGGGCATATCCGAGATTAAACATGCTATTGAACAGTTCAATAAATCTCAAAAGAAACTAGGAATTCCATTTATAATAAGATTATTTTTCCGCGGTGGAATTGGCTGAATCGTCATTCGCCTACCTTTATAAAATTTGCTTATAGATTACGGCATCCCTCTTCTATGTTGCAAATTGTTATAGTTGGATCCTAGCCTTATTTTATATTGGGTTATTATAAGGACCGACAAGTATCTAATTAAACTTACCTTCTTTTATAGATGTCTTCTGCTGATCAATCCGCTCCCCAATCAAACTCCAGTGTTCCCTCTATCCTCTCACTGTGTTCCAATGTTCAATTGAACGGGACAAACTATAATGACTGGATTAGAAACATCAAGATGGCTCTGAGGTATGAGAACAAAGAGTATGTTCTCGAGACTGAGCTTGTCGATGTTGACCCTGAAACTGCTAATCCCGAGGAAATTGCCTCGTACCAAAAACATTCTGATGATGCGACCAAAGTGGCCTGCATCATGATCGCCACAATGAACCCCGAATTGCAAAGGATATACGAAGACTACTGGCCCTTTGAGATGCACAAGGAGCTTGCGGAAAAGTTCCGCAAGCAAGAGCGCATCGAGAGGTGCGAGGTGGTCAAGGACTTCACGAACAACAAACCTAAAGATGGAGAGTCCATCTGCGCTCATGTGCAAAGAATGCAAGGTTACGTGGAGCGGCTTAGAAAGCTTGCGATGCCTGTACCGGAGGAGTTGGCCGTTGACATAGTGCTTAACTCCCTACCGAGTTCTTATGACCAGTTCAGACTGGCTTATCATTTGAACAACAATCAGGCTAACCTGACTGATTTGCATCGCATGCTTCGAGTTGCTGAGGACGGGATGAAGGGTAAAAGTGTATCCTCGGTTAATCAGCCCGTCCTAGCCATTGGAAATGGCAAAGGAAAGAAGAGGAAGGGCCCTCCTAAGCAAAATTGGAGGGAAAAGGTTCAGGTCGGGTCGTCAAGCAATGGATCGAGAACCAAGTCTTCCCAAATTCCTTGTGTGGCCAACCCCGATGAAGCCAACTGTTTTTACTGCAAAGAGAAGGGCCATTGGAAGAGAAACTGCCCCAAATACTTGCAGGATGTCAAGGATGGGAAAGTAAAGCCATCGACAGCAGGTATATACACTATCTCTAAAAACTCACCATCTTCTAATTCTTGGGTCCTTGATACAGGATGTGGTTTTCACATTTGTTCTGATCTGCAGGGCCTAAAGGAAAGCAGGGAGGTGGAGCACGGTAGACTGAACCTGATCATGGGCAATAGGAGATCGTCCCCTGTTACCAAGATTGGCGTTTATAGTTTAGTGCTTAGTAGTGATGTTAGTATAGAGTTATTTAATTGTTGCTATTCGCCAGAAATGGCAAGAAACATTATTTCATTTCACGCATTGTTCAGACAAGGTTTTCAATTTTCTTTTGATAATAAAATTGGTTCTATTTCTGTTTTCAAAAATGGTATTTTGATTTTTACTGCTTATCCTTGTGATGGTGTGTATGAAACTGTTGAATGTGTTGACAATTTAGGACATAGTGTAAATTATATTGATTCTACTAGTGGTGTAGAAAAGGCATGTCTGTGGCATAGTCGGCTCGGGCACATCAGCAAGAAACGCATCGCCCAACTCCAAAAGGATGGAGTGTTGGAATCATTCGACCTCAGGTCGGATGATGTATGCGAATCTTGTCTGTTGGGCAAGATGACTAAATCACCTTTCAAAGGATCTTTTGAAAGAGGTGAGGGTCTGCTGGACATCATTCACACGGATGTGTGTGGTCCATTCAGATCAACCACAAAGGATGGCACGCGGTTCTACGTGACCTTTACCGACGATTTTAGTAGATACAGTTATATCTACTTGATCAAGCACAAGTCGGACACCTTTGAAAAGTTCAAAGAATTTAAGAACGAGGTAGAGAATCAATTAGGCAGGAAGATAAAGATGCTCAGGTCCGACAGAGGCGGAGAGTATCTAAGTATCGAGTTCCTAGACTATCTAAATGAATGCGGAATAGTTTCGCAGTTGACACCTCCCAGGACTCCACAGTTGAACGGTGTTGCAGAGAGGCGCAACCGAACCCTGTTGGACATGGTTCGTTCCATGATGAGTCGATCTTCACTTCCCATTCACTTCTGGGGGTATGCCTTAGAGACTGCCGCCCATATCCTCAATCTTGTCCCTACTAAAAAGGTTGCTAAAACACCTCATGAAATGTGGATGGGGAAAGTTCCCTCGTTGGCACATATCAAAGTCTGGGGTTGTGAGGCTTTTGTTAGACGAGAGACTCAAGACAAACTCGCAGAAAGAAGCAAAAGGTGTTTCTTCCTTGGTTATCCCAAACAGTCCTTTGGATATCTATTCTACAGACCGAGCGAGGACGTGGTCTTTGTAGCTAGACGAGCGGTCTTTCGAGAGAGAGAGCTCATATTCAAAGAGGATAGTGGGAGTACCATTGATCTGGAAGAAATTCAAGAGTCATCAGATGACGCAACCTTAGGAGAAACTAGCAACCAACATGAGGATGAAGTTCCTGTTGGTCCGACAGATGTATCCTTACCTCTTAGGCGTTCCGGTAGGGTTAGCATGCCACCCGAGTTTTATGGGTTCCATATAACTTCGGATGGGGACACGTTTGTCAGTGATAGGACACTAATAAATTTGGATGAACCAGCTAACTACCAGGAAGCAGTGGCGGGCCCTGAGTCTGCCAAGTGGAAAGAGGCCATGGATAGCGAGATCAAGTCCATGTATGACAATCAAGTTTGGAACTTGGTTGACAACGTACCGGGTCGAAAGACAATCGGGTGCAAATGGATCTTCAAGAAGAAGACCGACATGGACGGAAAGGTACACACTTTCAAGGCAAGACTGGTTGCGAAGGGCTTTACTCAAACCCCAGGGGTTGACTATGACGAGACCTTCTCACCAGTAGCCAAGATAAAGTCTATTAGGATTATGCTGGCCATAGCTGCATTTCATGACTATGAAATTTGGCAGATGGACGTCAAAACCGCTTTCCTTAATGGGAAGTTGACTGAGGATGTTTACATGAATCAGCCAGAGGGTTTTGTCGATGCAAAGTATCCTAATAAGGTGTGTAAGCTTGAGAGATCAATCTACGGATTGAAGCAAGCTTCTCGCAGCTGGAATCTTTGTTTCCATGAGAAAGTCAAAGAGTTTGGTTTCTCTAGGAGCGAGGATGAGTCCTGTGTATATGTCAAGGCTAGTGGGAGTATAGTCACCTTTCTGGTGTTGTATGTCGATGACATACTGCTCATGGGAAACGATATTCCAACCTTGCAAGATGTCAAGGCTTGGCTTGGGAAATGTTTCGCCATGAAGGACCTAGGAGAGGCTGCCTATATTCTCGGGATAAGAATATTGAGAGATAGGAAGAAGAGACTAATTGGACTTAGTCAGGGTACATACTTGGAAAAGGTACTGAAAAGATTTAGTATGGAAAATTCCAAGAAGGGAGAGCTGCCTATCCAAAGTAATGCAAAATTGAGTAAGACTCAAAGTCCGAGTACAGACGAAGAAATAGCTGAAATGAGTCGGGTACCTTACGCTTCGGCTGTAGGATCGATCATGTACGCTATGACGTGTACTCGCCCTGACGTGGACTTTGCTTTAAGCATGGTCAGTCGGTACCAGGGTAACCCTGGAAGGGCGCATTGGATAGCTGTGAAAAATATACTCAAGTATCTGCGAAGGACAAAAAACATGGTGTTAGTCCTCGGTGGCAGTGATACCTTGAGAGTTGAAGGATATACAGATGCCAGCTTTCAGATAGATAGAGACAGTGGTCGGTCTCAGTCGGGCTGGGTATTCCTTTTGAACGGTGGAGCAGTTACTTGGAAAAGTTCCAAGCAAGAAACAGTGGCTGATTCTATGTGCGAATCAGAGTACATAGCAGCAAGTGAAGCGTCAAAGGAAGCGGCTTGGCTGAAGAACTTTATCGGTGACCTTGGAGTAGTCCCGAGTATTCAGGAGCCCTTGGAACTATTCTGCGATAACGAAGGTGCGGTCGCCTTGACAAAGGAACCGCGAGATCATGGAAAGTCCAGACATATCGACAGAAAGTACCACTACATCAGGCATAGGGTAGAAGAAGGTCACCTCGTGGTAAAGAGGGTATAAGTTTTTGCAAATCCCTTGACAAAGGCTCTGAGTAGGATTAAGCATAATCAGCATGCTAGGAGCATTGGATTAAGAGATGATATAAGTTTTTGTAATTAGATAGATTTTTGAAACTTGTAACAATGTTATTGTATTTAACTTTTGTGATTTAATAATAGAGATTTATTGATGAGTAATGGTTTACTAATTTTGTCAATATATATCATTGTGTTTCATTTTTTCATGTTTTACTTCCTGAATAATTGGATTATTCAAATATCCACAGTCGTTCATACTTTTAGGGAGTAAGTATGAAGTAAGGCTGTCATGAATTGGTAATAGATTGTCTAAGGAGATAGACATTGCAATTGGATTGCTGCACCATTCGTGAGTACTTGGAAATGGAGATTTGAGTATTGGATAAACCCGCGCTCAATGGATTGCTTCATGGATTTCATCACGAGCAATATTGAGACGATAATATCTTTTGATTTTTAAGCTAAGACATATGAGTTATGATTTACTAGACGGTTGTTCATTGATAATACGAAAACGCATCGGTAACTCGGTGTTATAAAACGTATTGTTGTGAGTAATTTGTTTGGTAAAAGACATAAGTATATGAGTCAAAGTTTATTCGTCCCTTGACCCTAACGGGGAGCAGATATCTGTAGGCCTCTCGATGATTTTGAAGTTGACTAAAATGGTTGGCCAACCGGGACTAAATTGGTAGTCTAAGAGTCATATGCAAATCGGAAATCGAGGAACAGTGAATCAGACCAGATTGATTTTATCCATGTCTTGAGTCTGAAAAATATCTTGTTGGACGGAGGATCATCTGATCACTTATCTATGGACAGGACTGATTAGATCAGAGTTTGGCATTGGTTTCTAGGAAGCTACAAGTGCTGGTTAATTAGAGGCTAAATCGGTAATTATAGTCATAGACTTATCCAAGTGGGAGACTGTTGGATTAGGTGTCTAAGCCATGACTAACAATTAGTATTTACCTAATTAATAGAAGCACAGTCCATTTGGGTTGCCCTCATGGCTGGAGGTTTGGTAGAAAATTCGGTAGAGAGAAAGGTTGATTTATTATGGGATTAATAAATCAACAGGAATTAAATATATGGTTTATTAATATATTAAAGTGATAATATATTAATTAGAAACTATATTAATTAATTAGGAATTAATCCAGAATTAATTGGATTTAATTTGGGGATTAAATTAATTAATTAAAAGTGCAGGGACTAAAACTGTAATTATTCAATAGTTGAGTAAGTGGCAGTGTGGAGTGACAAGTGGGTTTCGAAATTATATATATGGATATATATGATTTTCGAAATTGATAAGAAGAGATAAAAAGGAGTTTGAATTATAAGATAAAAGGTTTATCTTATTTGAATTCAAAAAAGGTTTATCTCTAAGGTTTATCAACTGGCCATTTGGAAACTATAAATAAGGGTTCCCAGGTATCATATTTTCACGCCATTCTGATAATACTCTCTCTGGATTTTCGTGACCCCTCTCCTCTAGCTTGGGTGTGATCTCATTTGAGGTAGGATAATTTTGCTGCTCAACTTCCAGAAAATTCTAAAAGGTTGGTTTTTCTAATTTTATTCTTTTAGTTAATTTTCTTATGGCCTTTAGGTTTTGTTATATGTTCAATTAGAAGAAAACATAGATCCTTATAGGTTGCATGTGAACTTAGGTTATTTAGTTCATGGTTTGCAGAAAACCTTTCAGATACTATGTTGCATTTATAGATGATTCTATGAGAAAGGTATATGTTCATTTTCTGATAAACAAATATGAAGTCTTTAATGCCTTTAAGAATTGGAAGGTTGCGTTAGGGAATGTGACTAACTTGAAGATCTAGTGTTTGAAGTAAGATAATGGAGAGAATATAACAATAAAGAGCTTAGCGATTATTGTGTTGAGAATGGGATCATGTTAAGGGTGTCAATCCCTAACAAATGTGATCGGAAATAGAATCCGACCAGTCACTACTCAACTGCACTGGATTAGAGTACAGGGTAAGCAGGGTCGAACCTCAAGGACACGGAGTTCAAAGTTTATGCCTTAAAATGTAAAAATAAAGGAGGGGGGGGGGGGTTTGAGTAACAAATAATAATAATAAATTGCAGAAACATGCAAAAAATAAAGCTTGACGAAAATCAATAATAAAAAGGCCTAGTCCCGAGTCTTCAATGTTCAGCGTAATAAAATGAATCCGGTCGACGTGCTTAAGAATACAAATCCAAGTTGGCTTTTAAAATTCATAAAATATAATCTTTATGAAAATAACTTGCTTAAATGTTTAGATAAAGGTCCGCTTATTACCTAAACCTAGTTTCATTTTACCCGACCTAAGGTCCGCTTATAGGCCGAATGCAGAAACCGCATAAGGTGTGCAAGTACCAATCAATGTCCAATTCTTCGCGTCTGCTGGGAAGTGTGTGGACATATGACCAGATTCTAAACAAGGAATTGGGCGCTTGTTTTTGTTACCAAACATCAACTGTGTTCAGCGATTAGGTGCCTTACACAGTGGATTAACAGTGTTTGAAAAAGATCCAATTAAGATGGCCAGTCAAAAGTAAATCAAATTCAAAACTCAGATTGAAACAAGAAAATGATCATTGGAATTATTCAAAAGCATTCATCAAACCGAATGTTTCAAATTATACACCAAACATATCCAAACTCAGGACTAGAATGCGGTTTCTAGCCAGACATGGCTAGAAATGAATCAAAAATACAAAATTGTAATCGAAAACGTCTTACAAATGATAAAAATACGCAACCGAATCTCGAGAGTCGTGATTCGGGCTTCAAAAACCTTCTAAAAACTGCTTGGAAGTGTCTCGGGGTCGTGGCTAAAGTACTGGAACTGAACTCCCCTTCTGGCAGGCGAAAATGGCTATTTATAGGCTCCAGGCACATTAGCGTCGCTAATTTTGGGGATTAGCGTCGCTAATATTCGAATTCCCCAAAACTCGTTCGCTGGTCAAACGCGAATCTCGCCCGCGGATTTTTCTCAACAGCACGGATTAGCGTCGCTAATCCTTAATATTAGCGGCGCTAATCTTCAATTTTCACCATTTTGACATTTTTGGCCCTTTTTTCCCATTTTTCGCGATTTCAGAAATTAGCGTCGCTAATGTGAGAATTAGCGTCGCTAATATGTTAGAGTCGCTAACTATAAAAGTTAGAGTCGCTAATCTTTAAATTCCAGCATTTTCATTTTTAGTCCCTGCTTGTTCCAACTTTGGTCCTTTTTCGCCCATTTTGCTCCTTTTTGCTTAAAAACCTGCATAATTTATATTTTCCAAGTAAAGTGAGTATTTTAGTCCTTTTTAGCTTAATTTATTTATAAAAATACCCTGATATCATATAAAATATGTACGAAATACGCACGATATCAGAATACCCCACACTTGGACTTTGCTTGTCCCCAAGCAAAATAGAGTTTTTCGACCTTTCAAAACAATTGCTTTAACAATTCCCGCATTAATTACCCACATCCAAAATAATGAATACAAAAAGATTTCAAATTGTACCAGAATCATAAGCATACATGTGTGTTGGTCCTTCTTAACTGGTCATTTTCCAATTAAACTTCATTCCTGTAAGCAATAAATCCCTAGTGTGCCCACTACTCATTTTTGCATCCCCTAGAAATATACCCTTCAAAAACCGCCTAGGCTCAAGACTTATTGCTAAGTTCCCAAGGTCACTTTTTTGTACTCACACAATTAAATGATCTTTAGTTTATTCCAATTGCTATTAAGTAATAGTTTCTTTTTAATTTCGATAGCTTGAATTCTTTGTGTGGAATATCACCTAAGCTGCACCAATTATTACCAATTTATTTATTATTTGCACCTTCGGGACTCACGACTTTCCATGGAACTCTTGATTACAAATTTTCGACCCTAGATTGTACGGGGTCTACTCATTCAAATTCCAAGGGCCGTTAAGGAAATCCCATGACTTTCTATGGCACCCGTGTAACGAACTTTCGACAACATTATCCCAAACCAGACGGTCTTAGGTAATGAGGTGAGGGAAACCACCCTTTTCATGTCTACCGATTCGAGTACCATAGGCCACAGATTGGATTTTCCCTCCTGAGTCTCGATCTTATGGTGACTTTTTCATCTTTGAGATTTTCTCGATTTTTTTTTTCATCGAGGCTCTTTCTTTCCTCAGTTTGGCAACAGCATAGGGTCTGTACTTTTGTAACAAAGGGAACCTAACTCAATCTGTTTTGACTAGGGCTTAGCTATGTTTACGACTAAAATGACACCTTTTGAAAGATATCATGTGCTAAAACGTTTTTAGAGGGGTCTATTTCGTCAACAATGCAAAACCATGTTGTAGGGACACACTAATTATCTACCAACTTTCAAGTCAAAAATTCAATTTAGAAAAATAAACAGCCACATATACTACTTATGAAAGCTGAATACAACTCAAATTTCTATTCCTATCCATTATTCCAGATGTATTTATATTTATTCGTTCAATTTCGGGAAATTATTAAGACAAAAATTTTAAAATTTGGTCAAATAAACCTAAATTGCTTAAGTGTAACGCCTCACCCCACACTTAAATTATACAATGTCCCCATTGTATATATTGCATTAAATTAAAGAGGGAGAAAAAGGAACAGACTCCCCTGGGTGAGTTGCAGCTTTCACTTGTGTGGGATAAGCTTTTCAGGTTTTGTGTTGAGCAAACCGCGCTTCATACCGCTTTTTATCACAACCAAGAGATAAAAATAATAGTGGGTATGACCCCACACTTATTACGAGCAAAGTCTTGTTGGAAAAATATTTTTGCTGAATTCGAAGCTTATTTAGCTGGATTCATCGTTGCTTCCCAATTGCACCTGTCAAGCAGTTTAAAAGAAAGAGGAAAATAACAAAGAATAAAATAAAAATAAAATAGAAATAAAAAGAAATAATCATTAGAAAAATAAAAATAAAGATAAAAATAAAAATAAACCAAACCAAAACAAAAGTAAATTGTTCATAAAAATCCCAAACCAAACAATCAATTATCAAATAACAATCTCCCTGCTCAGATGTTGCTATCGACATCTTCGGGCTCCCTGTTGGGAGGGGGTCGACGTGGTTGCACGTTAGAACGTGCCATCATCTGCTCCATACACTCGCCCATCCAGTACATGTATTCTCTCTGGTCTTCTATCAACTTTCTCAATCCGCCAACTTCAGCTCTCAACTCTTGTACCTCTGGTGATATAACAGCTGGCGGTGGCACCTCTTCCTCTTCTGGATCTGAATCTGACGCTTCAACCCATCCGCCCTGTGGAATGTGCGGATTAACCAAAACCGCTTTCCCGTCTTCTAACCTTAGGACCCCCATAGTGACCAGATCATCCTGTTGTAGTAGGACAACAGGAACGCGCTCGAATTGTTCCAAAACCTCTTCACTTCCTAAACCATAAGACCGCGCCAATCGAGTGATATAATGACCTCCGTAAATGGGGCTATCTGGCTTTTCGCAATTTGCAATGCGATGCAGATAAGCGATAATCATATAGGGGAGGTCGCATGTTCTTTTCCTTGCGATCATTATCCACATGAAATAGAGGTCGGTTTCCAAGATGCGTGTCACCTCGCTCCGAGGGGCGAAGGCGGTTACTACAAGTCGGTGCAATATCCGATGCACGGGCGATCGGATATGTCCTTCAAATCTATCAAATCGATTGTAGTAGCCTTCGCCAATGGTAGACCAGAAAGTGGTGGCATTGAACTCGGGTGGGAATTTGCGGCAGCACTGGCTAATAAAGTTAGGATATTCATGACTTCTAGCCACTTTAGGCGTGTATAGCTCGATTCTTTCTGCAAACTCCATAAGGCTGCATTCCCTTTCAATTCCATCAAACCGAAATGAGATGATATCAGGCGTCCCTACTTCTCGGAGTTTGTCAACATTTAAGGTGGAGAGGAATTCCAAAACAAGCTCTGTGTATGTTGGCTCGTTTATGTGGAATATCTTCCACCATGCTGTGTCCAAAAATCTGACAAACTCCCCTTCAGTCCACTCCTGTCGGGAAAGAGGCTCTAGTTGCTTGTCGAGACCGGTCTCAATAGCAAGTTCCCAGTCAAGAACATGGGAAGGCATGATTTCCCGCCCTCTCAGATTTCGAAGCTTTCTTAAAAATTCCTTTTTTGTAGCAATTGAGGCGGGTGGCGGCGGTACGGGAGATGTTATTGAAACATTCGGGATAACCCTCTTCCTTGGGTTGCAAATAATTTTCACCATCTGCACAAAAAACTGGAAAAAATCAGAAAAATGGGGCTGTCTGACAGTTAGCGTCGCTAATTATTAGCATTAGCGCCGCTAATTTTTAGCGTCACTAATATTTGCCATGTGAACAGTAGCGTCGCTAAAAGGGTGTACAGCACGAAATTTTGCTCAAAAAATCTGATTTTTTTTCGATCTGAAGCGTTTGCATTACTAAATAAACGTCCTAAATCTTTTAGAAATCAAACCTATTCATCAATTATAGCTCAAAATCATCTATCATGGGTTTGATTTCAAGAAAAACTAATAGAACGTATCTTATTAAAGAGCAAAAAAAAACGCAAAAACGCTAAAAAGAGAATTAAAAACGGAGAACATACCTTTTGATTTTAGGTTTAGAGTGGGAAAAGACCTTTGGCTGCTAATTTTCGGAGTTTCAGAAGGTTTAATGAGTCAAAAAATCGGATTAGAATTAATATATAGACTCAACAAACCGAAAAGATAGCAAAAAAAACGAATTTCCTGCATTTTCGCACATTAGCGTCGCTAATTTTTCAAGTTAGCGTCGCTAATTAGCGACCTCACCTTTTCACGCGTTTTTGCTGAAGTTAGCGGCGAGATTGAGGGGCTGAAGGGTTAGCGTCGCTAACCCTTAAAGTTAGCGTCGCTAATTGGCCAATTTCCATTTTTTTTTCCTCCGTTGTCCCGTACGTGATGCTTTGAGTCGGGATTTTCCTAAAATAAATTAAAAACAAATAAAAACAACCAAAAATAATTAAAAATAACTTACAAACGCCCGGGTTGCCTCCCGGTTAGCGCCTCTGTTTAGTGTCGTCGGCCCGACCTCGCCCGGTTTGGATGTTTCATTTAATGTCCTCCGGTACCTCCAGCTTTTCTTCGATCTTCTTTTCTTCCACGAAACCTTCATAAAACGGCTTCAACCTGTTGCCGTTTACCTTGAATATCTTGTTCGTTTTCAGGCTCCTTATTTCTATCGCTCCGTGGTCAAATACCTGTACAACCACAAACGGCCCTACCCATCTAGACCGCAATTTTCCAGGAAACCACTTGAGTCTTGAGTCGTATAGCAAAACTTTCTGACCAACGCTAAAATCTTTTCGTTTGATGTATTTGTCATGCAAGCGTTTGATCTTTTCTTTATATAACCTCGAACTCTCGTATGCGTCGTCACGGAGTTCCTCAAGTTCCTGTAATTCCAACTTCCTATGTACCCCCGCTTCATCTATTTTCATATTCAACTTCTTGATTGCCCAGTATGCTCGATGTTCAAGCTCGACTGGCAAGTGACATGCTTTACCGTAGACTAAGCGGTAAGGAGACATACCTATAGGGGTTTTGTAAGCTGTCCTATAGGCCCATAAGGCATCATCCAACCGAGTGCTCCAATCCTTGCGAGTTGTATTCACAGATTTTTCAAGGATTTGTTTAATCTCGCGATTGGAGATTTCAGCTTGACCGTTGGTTTGCGGATGATAAGCTGTTGAGACTCGATGTTGCACCCCATATCTTTTCAAGAGGGTACTGAATGCCTTATTCAGGAAGTGGGTGCCTCTATCACTTATTATGGCCCTTGGAGTGCCAAACCTGCAAAAAAATATTAATTCTCACAAAATCAATTACAGTTTTAGCGTCATAGTTTCTTACAGCTTTCGCCTCCACCCATTTAGAGACGTAATCCACGGCCAGAAGGATGTATAGATTACCATACGACGACGGGAACGGCCCCATAAAATCAATACCCCACACATCAAAGATTTCGCAGACTAAGATTGGGGTCAGTGGCATTTGGTTTCTGGACGTTACCGCTCCAGTTCGTTGACATCTCGCGCAATTCTTGCAATGTAGGTACGCATCTTTGAAAATACTTGACCAATAGAACCCGCATTCCAACACCTTCCTTGTTGTTCTTTGAGGACCGAAGTGTCCTCCACAGGCATGCTCATGACAAAAGGAGAGGATAGAGGGCACCTCATCATAATGTACGCACCTCCTAATCACTTGATCTGCCCCTTGCTTCCACAAATAGGGGTCATCCCAGATGTACCGCCTCGCTTCAACCTTCAACCTTTCTCTTTGAGCTCTATTGAATTTGGGAGGGAATTCTCCCGATACCAGGTAGTTGCAAATGTCAACATACCAAGGTAATTCTTGAATTTTAAAAATGTGCTCATCAGGGAAAGCATCACGAATTGGCTCGGTCTCTCCTTGTGGTGTAATGCGGCTTAAATGGTCAGCCACCAGATTTTCCTTTCCACTTTTGTCTTTTATCTCGATATCAAACTCTTGTAACAAAAGGATCCATCGGATTAATCGTGGTTTTGAATCCTTTTTTGTTAGCAAGTGTCTAATGGCAGCATGGTCAGTGTAGATGATCACTTTGGCACCCAGGAGATATTGACGAAACTTTTCAAGTGCAAAAACCACTGCCAAGAGTTCCTTTTCAGTCGTGGAGTAATTACCTTGAGCATCATCCAAAACTTTTGACGCATAGTAAATGACATGATGGGCTCGATCAACTTTTTGCCCTAAGACAGCCCCAATGGCTGTGTTACTTGCGTCACACATTATCTCAAAAGGTAAACTCCAGTCAGGTGGTTGTATGATAGGAGATGATGTGAGTAGAGTCTTCAAGTGATCAAATGCTCGCTTGCAGGCATCGTCGAATTTGAAATCGACGTCTTTCTGTAGAAGATGGCACATTGGAACTGTGATTTTTGAAAAATCTTTAATAAATCTTCTATAAAAGCCTGCGTGCCCCAAGAATGATCGAACTTCCCGAACATTCGTTGGATAGGGCAAATTCTTGATGACATCTATCTTCGCCTTGTCGACCTCCAGCCCATTTTTGGAAACTACGTGTCCCAAAATCAATCCCTTGTCCACCATAAAGTGACACTTTTCATAATTGAGGATAAGATCTGTGTCGATGCACCTTTGTAGAATTTTTGTGAGATTTTCTAAGCAATGATTGAATGAGTCACCATATACCGTGAAATCATCCATGAAAACTTCAATTATCTCTTCTACATATTCAGAGAAAATACTTACCATGCATCTCTGAAACGTGGCCGGTGCATTGCAAAGGCCAAAGGGCATCCTCCTATAAGCAAACGTGCCAAAGGGGCACGTGAAGGTCGTCTTTTCCTGGTCTTCAGGTGCTACAGGGATTTGATGGAATCCAGAGAATCCATCCAAACAACAATAATGCGATTTCCCAGCCAGCCTCTCCAACATTTGATCAATGAAAGGCAATGGGAAATGATCTTTTCTGGTTGCAGCGTTTAGTTTCCTGTAGTCTATGCACACTCTCCATCCATTTTGTACTCGAGTGGGCACCAGGTCTCCATCTTCATTCTCCACAACGGTAACTCCAGCCTTTTTAGGGACTACTTGGACTGGGCTTACCCACTTGCTATCAGAAATGGGATATATCATCCCGGCGTTCAACAACTTCATTATTTCTTTCTTGACCACCTCCATCATAGGTGGGTTCAATCTCCTTTGCGGTTGTCTTGAAGGCTTATAATCATCCTCCATTAGAATTTTGTGCATGCATAAGGAGGGACTCAACCCTTTTATATCAGCGATCGTCCAACCTATCGCTTTCTTGTATCGTTTTAGGAGAGTGATCAGCTCCTCTTCTTCCTTTTCCGTCAATTTGTTTGATACGATGACAGGGAGTGTCTCTTCGTTTCCTAAGTAGGCATATTTAAGATGCTCGGGCAAAGTTTTGAGCTCGAGCTTTGGTGCTTTCACTACTGAAGGAAGGAGCTTTTCGGTTGAGTCGGGTAGTTGCATCATGGCCTGTTTGTTTTTCAGGTCTTTTCTCTCCTCAACTGCCTTCACCATTGTTTTCAGATCTCCATTTAGCTCAAACTTCTCTACCAATTCTTCTATCTTTTGCTCATCCAAATCGTTATTCAATACCAAACTCAAGGGGTCACTGCTGATTAACTCAAAGAGTTCCTCAGCAAGTGGTTTAATGATATCTACGAAATTCAAAGAATGCACATCGGTTGGGTACTTCATGGCTTCGTAGATGTTGAAATTGATGACCTCGTCATCGAATTCCATGGAGAATGTACCAGCATAGACATCAATTTTCGTTCTCGCAGTACTCAAGAACGGCCTCCCCAGTAGGATTGAGTTTGGGTTGGGATTGTCGTCATCCCCCATATCAAGAACATAGAAATTAGCTGGAAAGACAAGCTGATTGACTTGGACAAGTACGTCCTCCAATACTCCCTTGGGATGAACTATTGAACGATCTGCGAGTTGAACTATAATCCCCGTCTTCGCTAGATTCCCAAAACCAGTTGCTTTGTACACAGAATAGGGCAAGACATTAATCGAAGCCCCTAAATCAAGCATTGCTCTTGGTATGCTTATGTTACCCAGTTTGCAAGGTACGGTGAAAACACCAGGATCTTTGCATTTCTTTGGTATCCGCCTTTGTAGAACTGCGGATGCATTTTCTCCGATTTTGACTGTCTCGTACCCCTTTAACTTTCTCTTTGAAGTACATAGCTCTTTGAGGAACTTGGCGTACCTGGGTATTTGTTTAATAGCCTCCAGGAGGGGAATGTTTATTTCAACTTTTCTGAAAATTTCAAGTATTTCATTCTCCCCCTTTTCTCTTTTATCACCTCTTAGTCTTGAGGGAAAAGGTGCGGATTGTATTTTGGCTTCTACAGGTTCTGGGTCTTTCGGCTTTGGCTCTTCAGGCTTTTTCGGCAGTTTCTCCACTTCCAGCTCTTCCTCTTCGATCGGGGCCTTAGGCCCTTCGTATTGTGTACCGCTTCTTAGAGTAACGGCATAGGCTTTATGCTTCGGGTTTGTTTCAGTTTGAGCTGGGAGCTTTCCTTGTGCTTCTAGTTTGCTTACTGAGCTAGCAAGCTGAGCCATTTGTTGCTCTAAATTTTTAATGCTCGCCTTTGTCTCGTTTTGAAAAGTTTGTGTACTTGTAGCTAAGCTTTTGACGATATCTTCCAAGGATGTCCCAGAGCTGCTTGGTTGAGGGACAGCTGGTGGTGGACGAGCTTGGTATGGCTGATTTTGCGGTGGTGGCCTGGGTTGATATTGTTGATGGTTTCTTGGTGGGAAGTTCGACGATTGACCTTGATTCCATCCTGTATTTCCTCGCGGTTGATCGTATTGTCTTTGAAATGGCCCCGTGGCTTTGGCTTCTTCGGTTTCTTCTTGTAATAATGGGCACATATCGGTTGGGTGGCCCACTTGTAGACAAACGCCACAAGGTCGAACTGGCGGTTGGGTGGCTTTCTCTTTGGTTAACATCAGAACGGCTTTAGTCAACTCGGAGATTTGAGACTCCAATTTAGGGTTGTTGACTTCATTAACTGCTCTTGGTGGATCTGGATACCATTCATCCTCCTGGAGAGTGTGTTTGGAATCCTTAGCCATTGTATTGATCAACTCCCGAATTTGAGTCGGGGTTTTATCCGCGATGGATCCGCCGCTTGAAGCGTTTAATAATCGGCGGTCCCATGCTGTTAGTCCTTCACAGAAGTACTGGAGTAATTGATGATCTGTGATGCCATGCTTGGGGCATCGAGCGCATAATCGCTTGAATCTTTCCCAGTAACTGTGTAGCGCCTCCCTCTTTTGTTGCTTAATGCCAATAATTTCTCTGCGAAGGGCAGAGGCTTTCATCTCGGGGAAGTACTTATCAAGGAACATACGAGCCAGCTCATTCCACGTGGTAACGGATCCAGGTGGCAAATAGTAGAGCCAGTCTCTTGCGGAGTCTTGAACAGCAAAGGGGAATGCCCTAAGCTTGATTTGATCTTCTGTCACGTCATGTGGCTTCATGCCGGTGCACACCACATGAAATTCTTTTAAGAACTTGTGAGGGTCTTCATTTTCGACCCCTCTGAATGTTGGCAGAAGATGAATTAGCCCAGACTTGAGCTCGAAATTGATCATGGCAGGGTAGGTGATGCATAGGGGTTGTTGGGTAACATCTTGTGTTGCCCATTGACGGAGGGTTTGCTCGGGTGCTGCCATGGTGATAGGTGTAGGAATAGGAGTTGGATATGGTGGTGATGTGGTTTCGGATTGGGTTTCGGTAGATGTGACTTGGGTTGATTGGTTTTCTGTGGTAGGATGTGATGTAGAAGTTTGGGAAGTGGGCTGCTTCTTGCGAAGTGTGGCTTGCTTCCTTAGGCTTCTAGCGGTTTTCTCGATCTCCTTGTCAAGTGCAAGTGGTGAACCTGTACGAAGAGATCTTGGCATAAACGTTAGTATTGACGTGTCCCCGGCAACGGCGCCAATTTGTTAAGGGTGTCAATCCCTAACAAATGTGATCGGAAATAGAATCCGACCAGTCACTGCTCAACTGCACTGGATTAGAGTACAGGGTAAGCAGGGTCGAACCTCAAGGACACGGAGTTCAAAGTTTATGCCTTAAAATGTAAAAATAAAGGAGGGGGGGTTTGAGTAACAAATAATAATAATAAATTGCAGAAACATGCAAAAAATAAAGCTTGACGAAAATCAATAATAAAAAGGCCTAGTCCCGAGTCTTCAATGTTCAGCGTAATAAAATGAATCCGGTCGACGTGCTTAAGAATACAAATCCAAGTTGGCTTTTAAAATTCATAAAATATAATCTTTATGAAAATAACTTGCTTAAATGTTTAGATAAAGGTCCGCTTATTACCTAAACCTAGTTTCATTTTACCCGACCTAAGGTCCGCTTATAGGCCGAATGCAGAAACCGCATAAGGTGTGCAAGTACCAATCAATGTCCAATTCTTCGCGTCTGCTGGGAAGTGTGTGGACATATGACCAGATTCTAAACAAGGAATTGGGCGCTTGTTTTTGTTACCAAACATCAACTGTGTTCAGCGATTAGGTGCCTTACACAGTGGATTAACAGTGTTTGAAAAAGATCCAATTAAGATGGCCAGTCAAAAGTAAATCAAATTCAAAACTCAGATTGAAACAAGAAAATGATCATTGGAATTATTCAAAAGCATTCATCAAACCGAATGTTTCAAATTATACACCAAACATATCCAAACTCAGGACTAGAATGCGGTTTCTAGCCAGACATGGCTAGAAATGAATCAAAAATACAAAATTGTAATCGAAAACGTCTTACAAATGATAAAAATACGCAACCGAATCTCGAGAGTCGTGATTCGGGCTTCAAAAACCTTCTAAAAACTGCTTGGAAGTGTCTCGGGGTCGTGGCTAAAGTACTGGAACTGAACTCCCCTTCTGGCAGGCGAAAATGGCTATTTATAGGCTCCCGGCACATTAGCGTCGCTAATATTCGAATTCCCCAAAACTCGTTCGCTGGTCAAACGCGAATCTCGCCCGCGGATTTTTCTCAACAGCACGGATTAGCGTCGCTAATCCTTAATATTAGCGGCGCTAATCTTCAATTTTCACCATTTTGACATTTTTGGCCCTTTTTTCCCATTTTTCGCGATTTCAGAAATTAGCGTCGCTAATGTGAGAATTAGCGTCGCTAATATGTTAGAGTCGCTAACTATAAAAGTTAGAGTCGCTAATCTTTAAATTCCAGCATTTTCATTTTTAGTCCCTGCTTGTTCCAACTTTGGTCCTTTTTCGCCCATTTTGCTCCTTTTTGCTTAAAAACCTGCATAATTTATATTTTCCAAGTAAAGTGAGTATTTTAGTCCTTTTTAGCTTAATTTATTTATAAAAATACCCTGATATCATATAAAATATGTACGAAATACGCACGATATCAGATCATCATGTTGGAGACAGTTCCAAATACAACTCATCAAAATGTAGTTGCATAAAGAATGAACAAAATATTGAATGAGAGGGAAAAGAGTATAAGGCTTTATGCAGGGTTTCCCAAAATGTTTTGGATATATTAAATTATACTGCAACTTATCTAATCAATCATGTACCCCTACTCTTTATAGGGTTTAAGATTGGGTAAATTACATAAAAGTCACTAACTTTTTCAATTTTCTCGATTTTGACACTGTATTTTTAGTTTTTGCAATTAAGTCATTATGTTTTCAGAAAATTGCAATTAAGTCATTATGTTTTTCAAAAAGTTGCGAAAATAACCATATGACAGGATGGCAACAGGTTACCAGGTCATATGGTCAAATTTGCAATTTTTCCGAAAACATAATGACTTAATAGCAAAAATAAAACATAGTGTCAAAATCGAAAAATATGGAAAAGTTAGCGAATTTTATGCAATTTACCCTATGCAATTTATATAACTTAATCACTTTACATGCCCAATACGTGTCCAAAAAAATAAATTTCTTGTTACCTTGTTTTTCCATTTAAAGTAATCAAATCTATTGTCCTAAAAATGGAATTTCAAAAAGATTTAAGATAAATGCATACGAATAACAACTAACTTACATGCCCTCAGTGTGAATATCCTATTGGGTAATTGGTTATGTAAACAATGTCTTTATATGATGGGTTATAAAAATCTATATTGATGTTCATTCATTTACAAAGATAGTTTAAGTTAAGTAGATAAAAAGTTCAATATACTTTTACCATTTTTTCAATCGAGTCCATCAACTTTCTTATTGAAAAAAAAAATATTTGGCAATACAACCTGTCAAGGTAGTAGCATTTGCATACTCGAAGACATAAAATGTATAATTTTAATCACTATATTTTTTGAAAAACTTAATCGCTAAAAATTATGAAAATAGACAAAATAAAGAAAGGCGCCGTCTTATTCGAAATTAAAGTACTTGTTTTCAATAAAACAAAAAATGTATACTCATTTTCAATAAAAAAAACTTAATTTCAATGAAACAAAAAGTATTAAGAGTTTAAACTATAATTTTTTTAAGTAAAAGAAGGTTTCGTATGCATTTATCCTAAATCTTTTTGAAATTCCACTTTTAGGACAATAAATTTGATTAGTTTAAATGGAAAAACAAGGTAACAACAAATTTGTTTTTTTGGACACGTATGAGGCATGTAAACTGATTAAGTTATATAAATTGCATAAGGTAAATTGCATAAAATTCGCTAACTTTTCCAGATTTTTCGATTTTGACACTATGTTTTATTTTTGCTATTAAGTCATTATTTTTTTATGAAAAATTGCAAATTTGACCATATGACCTGGTAACCTGTTGTCATCCTGTCATATGGTCATTTTCGCAACTTTTTGGAAAACATAATGACTTAATTGCAATTTTCTGAAAACATAATGTCTTAATTGCAAAAACTAAAAATACAGTGTCAAAATCGAGAAAATTGGAAAAGTTAGTGACTTTTATGCAATTTACCCTAAAAATCCAAAAGAGGAATGACAATGTCAACAGGTGACTCTTACGCACTTAAGAGTATTCAAATGTGTTTTTTATATTAATATCAAAGATCCTAAGAGAGAAATGCTTGAAGTAAAGACTAAGAAATGTATGTTTATTGGCTATGTGTTAGATGATACAAATATCGTTTTTAGGATAATCAAAGTAAAACGGATACCAAAGTAGGGATGTAATAATGTTCAACAAGAACGCCCTTGATAAATATTGTTGGATTTTGGTAGTTATTTAGAACATAAACAAAGAATGCAATGGAAGTACATTAACACGAGAAAAACCATCAAGATAAACAATTATCTATGTTCATCAATTTATGCAACAACCCAGATTTACAAGTGGGTTTTTTGAATTATGTACCTTTATTGAGTGTTCTCGAGATGTTCATGGATTATATTGAGGATCCAAAAGATAATCATAGAAACCAACCCTAAAGGGTTTGTGTGTTATGCTCTTGGTCGAGTAAAATAAAGGGAGGAGAAAGAGTGTCACAAATTTGTGACACTATTTCTCAAGGAACATGCTTGCTTTTATAGATGCACAATTCATTGTCGACTGATTCACGTTTAATATTTTAAATTTGAATTTGAACAATGACATATTTATATATTTAATTAGATAGATAATTTCCTTGATTACAAATTTAGTCATCCTCTTTTAGTTTCTAATTAATTTATTAAATATTGATGAATAACAAACTAGCCCTTGTAATTATTTTATTTTCTTTTAAGCCCTTTTAGATTGTACCTTGTGTGTACCCAATATGCATATGCATTTTTAGTACTGTCACCAACTTGTTGTGTTAGTGGGCATATCTCCAATAGACTTTTGCTTGCATATGACACAACAACTATATAGTGATACTTCAAAAGTAGCATATGGTATGTCATACAAGACGAGTACCAATATATAAAACAAATGTATGATTAAATCCTATGTTAGGAACCGGACCGGGTACACGCAGCGGAAACACACTATCACACACAAGCTCACGAAAATAAAGCAAGAAAAACACAAGGATTTTTACGTGGTTCAGATTCGGTGCAAATCCTACGTCCACGGGCTACAACTAGATTTTATTTAACAAGGAGATTACAAGAGATACACTCAATTCTTATAGGTATTGAGTTGTGGTGCATCTAAAACTCAAGTAAAGCTCCCTATTTATATACATTTGAGAATGTATATAATATAATAAATCTACACCCCATATTTGAAAAAACAAAATCTTCACTAAACTTTGAATTCAAAATTTACCTAACAATCTCCCACTTGAAGATTTTGAACATCTCTCATTAATCTCCTAACATAACAAGTCTTCCAAGCTTCCAGTTCC
This sequence comes from Cichorium intybus, assembly GCA_023525715.1. Classification (NCBI taxonomy): domain Eukaryota; kingdom Viridiplantae; phylum Streptophyta; class Magnoliopsida; order Asterales; family Asteraceae; genus Cichorium; species Cichorium intybus. The sequence goes on along the minus strand of CM042016.1, from coordinate 44,852,325 downwards.
CAAGAAAAAGCTAAGACCCAGTCAAATTCCCTTAGTTGTAGCCGCCCCTCATCTTCAAGTACTAGAAGGGCCAGTTGAAGCTCCCACTAGCTCCAACTCAACCGTGGCTAATCCCACCACCGACTCATCCTCTGTCTCAACCGGTTTGGACACTCCACCAGCTCCAGAGATACACCGAGGACCACTAACACTCTCCAAACTTTGCAAACTTCCAACAGGAGAGAGTTTTCCAGTCTTAGTTTTCAAAACCCAACGACTCTTTGTAACTGTACCCGGAACACACCTCGTGCTCCCACTGTCACAAAATCCCCTGAATGGTTTAGACTTTCCGACTCGTTCAGCTAAAATCCCCTTGGCTCCAGAATTCATGTTTGCAAAATGAACTCTCTTAGCACTAGATTTAGCGAACCAGATTTTGTCATGCTTAACGGGGACGGTCATACTTCCCTCAGCAGGTACCTCAACCATATACAATGACCTACGCTTCATACCTTGAGCAATCACCGAATTACCATTGACCACCCTCCATTTACCACCACCAAACCTTACTTCCAGTCCTTGTTTATCCAGCTGACCAACAGAAATTAATTTCTTCTTCAGCTTCGGAATCACCCTGACATTCTTCAGGTTCCATGTAGTTCCTAATGAAGTAACCAGATCAATATCTCATATGCCCGTTACTTGAAGCATCTCATCATTTGCTAACTGTACCTTCCCAAAATCTCCTTCTTTTAGATTCACCATTGTTTCTCCGTTGTCCATGGCGTGAAACGAAGCCCCTGAATCCATGACCTAAGAGTCTACAGAACTTTCCATACTTAGTATCAGTGCATCATCCTCAGACACACTCTCAGCACCAGCAATGTTCAATTCTTTCTTTAGACATTGACTCTTAACATGTCCCACCTCCTGGCAGTTCCAACACTTCACATTCTTCCAAGTTCTAGATGAACTTCTTCCCCGACTCCCACTGCTCCCACTATTCCTGCTATTCCCTCTACCTCTTCCGATATTTAATAACTCAGAAGAAGAAGATCCACCTTGATTCTTGCGTCTGACATCCTCGCCAAGAACCAAATCTCTAACCCATTCAAAAGTCATACCACTGGTCCCCACTGAACTTGTAACAGAGGTTACTGTTCCAGACCAGCTATCAGGTAGTGAAGCTAGTAGCAGTGAAGCTTGAGTCTCGTTATCAAATTTAATTCCCACAGATGACAATCTGGACAAAATTGAATTTAGATTGTTAATGTGAACCGTAACTGAGCTGTCTTCATTCATCCTTGTCGTGAACAACTCCCTCATCAAGAACACCTTGTTAGCCGCCGACGGTTTCTCATACATGTTCGTCAGAGCATCCATCATACCACGTGCCGTGGTTTGATTCATGATATTGAAAGCAACGCTCTTTGACAACGACAATGTAATAACCGCCCTAGCTTTCTTGTTCTTTGAGTTCCAAACATCTTCATCAGCTTTTTCCATTTTCTCCGGCTTGTCCACAAGTACCACATCCAAGTCTTTCTGACATAGCAATGCTTCTATTTGCATTTTCCACCAACTAAAATCAGAACCGTCGAACTTCTCGATTACAATCTTGTCTTCAGCCATTACGACAAACAAGAAACAAATTGAGACAACGAAACAGACACAACAATGGCACGGGCCTGACCGATTCGTTCAGTGTACTCGTGTGTGACAGAACAATACTCTTCAAAGTACCGAGACACCTTTAATACGATTAATAGAAATTAGTTTCTGATGTGGAAGATCAGACAAAACTGCAACCACAGAGCATACTCTAATTTCTAAAACCGAGACCTCCTCCAAAACCCGAAGCTCTGATACCAGTTGTTAGGAACCGGACCGGGTACACGCAGCGGAAACACACTATCACACACAAGTTCACGAAAATAAAGCAAGAAAAACACAATGATTTTTACGTGGTTCGGATTCGGTGCAAATCCTACGTCCACGGGCTACAACTAGATTTTATTTAACAATGAGATTACAAGAGATACACTCAATTCTTATAGGTATTGAGTTGTGGTGCATCTAAAACTCAAGTGAAGCTCCTTATTTATATACATTTGAGAATGTATATAATATAATAAATCTACACCCCATATTTGAAAAAACAAAATCTTCACCAAACTTTGAATTCAAAATTTACCTAACATCCTATATGTAAGCAATCAATTGTCCCTTTCATATAAACATGAGACAAAGAATGTCGTCAATCTCAACTGTCTAATATTCTATTTATCGATGGAGATTTATGGCGACCAATAGAACAACATGTATAATTTATCCAACATTAATCCAATCTGAGTATGGCCATGCATTTACCGTCATTCCTAATCATCAAGGGGCCCATGGATATCGATTCTACCATAGACCAAAATGAGAAAATAAACATTGACTATATATACCCACCCACCCATCATGACATATTTGAACATTCCATGTATAACTGGAAAGTAGAAACAACATGATAGAATGCCAAATATAATAGATTGTGAGTCAAGAATTCTAGGTATCTCTCTTTTAAGGAAACAAGACATTACCATCTTAGAATTACTTATGACATATTCCACGAAGTAATATCTAAGTGTGGGTTACTCTAATACTTGATCTCTATCAAGTGCATATGAGTGTAGTCACATCTCCATGTTATATCCACTCAATAGATAATCAACCAACTCCTTACATTAGTCTTTGTTCAGTACTTCTTTTCATGAAGAATGATCGACTGTGGAGATTCTAAACTTATATTCAAGGAAGTAAACAAATATGCATATGGAACACAATATGAATATGATGAAAGTAATTGATCCCAACATAGTTAAAAATTTAACATTATAGTCATTACATCATAAACTTCATACTGTTTGGTCTGCCATAGTGGCTTAATGAATAAATTGGACAGGTTTCTATTTAATGCAACTCTACTAACAGTAATTTCTTTATTTTTGACAACCTTGCAAATATAATGATATTTCTTGAGTATATGATGTGTATGTTTGTATGCCATGGTTTCTTTAGCAAAGCTACTACACCCTCATTGTCACAAAAAAATCTCAACATGATCATCAATATTTGGGACGACACTGAGATCTTTGATGAATTTTCTCATCTACATAGCCTCCTTTTTGCTTCGTTTGTTGCAATATACTCAGCCTCTATTGTCGAAATCATTACCATATCCTGTTTGGAACTCCTCCAAGTCACTACTCCTCTGTTAATAAGAACAATAATCCTGATTGCTGACATGAAACGTCCCTGTCAGTTTGGAATCTAGCATCAATATAACCTTTTACACTAAGCTCCTCCTCACGAATATATACCAATAAAATGTCTTTAGTTTTTCTCAAATATATGATAATATCCTTGATTGATACCCAATGATCTTTGTCGTGATTAGCATGATATTAGCTTGTCAAGCTCAAGGCACATGATACATCAGGCCTTGTACATATCATATCATACATGATCGATCTAAGTGGCAAAGGGTGAGTTGTGAAGACTGATTAATTGTAGCAGATGGCAAAGGCTGTCCCACACCAAAATGATGAATGTGGTATATATTGAGCCCACATTGTATTTACACAAGTTCTTTTGTAACTCCCTAGTTGTATATGTTGAGCCTCATTGTGTTGTAAACTTCACCTCAAGATCAATTATAAATCTCTCATGTTCATCTGTGGATGTAGCAAGATTAAAGTGATTGTGTGAACCACATACTTCTATTGTCTTCCATGTATTCCTTCGCATCATTTAATTATGTGCTTATCAGATGAATACCTAACAAAACACTAAAAAGACAACGATTTAGTGGATATTTATAAGATATTTCTTCTAAATATCACCTCAATAAAAGTGTAAGCCATGGAAGGGGGTTAAGAAGGTTATTCAAGATTGCTTATAGTTCTTGTTGGTTTTCGTTTGTAGAAGTGTAAATGCTATATAACTCAAAAACATATAATGCAAATCAAATGTGTGCTCATTAAAACCGTAAACATTAAAAAGAGTTGCACCATGATTTATTATAGTTCAGATATCTTGAATCTTGTTCTACCCCACTTCCTCAAACACATCTTAAAAGATTTGTCCACTAGGTGCAAAACTTTGTTCAATGATGGTATAAACAAAAACCAAGACCAATGAACTATCTCTCACCTAACTCTCATACCACGAAAGCTAAATAATGATATTATATGGAAAAAGTTAAAAAGTTTTATCAACATGATGATTAATTATTATTAAAGCATGCACAATTCTTGTTCAAATGATCTAAATCAAACTATAAAAAAGTGTTACAAAATATATTTTTCATCAAAACCTCCTAAAATATCACAAAACACCGCCATTTGTCAAGCTTAATTGTTAGAAAATATAATTTGATCAGTTAAAAAAGAGGGAGTTTTTACGATTATCAAAATAAATAACATTTGCATCAACAACTACATATAAAACTAAGCCAATTGATACATTAGTGAATAAAATTACCACAATTTAAAAAAGCTTTCCCATTTCTCTAAACGCTAATAAATTCAGGACAAAGCTATTGTTTTTACATGTTGTCAAAAGGTAAATAATGAGTATTTGGTGAAGGTTAAACGATAAAAGAAAAAAAATGACAAATGCTCGATCAGATTTTGTTACGATTTAAGTATATACCAATCTGTTATAATTTCTCACCAACAAATAAAACTAAAAGTTATGACTTTAAATATTATAATATGTAAGTAGTTAAATACTAAAAACTTGATCCACATTGAGTCTTGAGCTCAAATAAATGTGGAAATTATGATTCCACACTTTTTCCAAGATGTTGACTCCATGAGTTATTGCTTCATCAACTTTTTCCTTCGAGATATTATGGATTTAATGAGTACCACTAATTCAGTTCCACGATACTTATTCTATTTCATGAAATCATAATTTTAGATCTATAAAGAAAAACTAATTCTTTTATAAAATTAAATGGATAAAGGTAAACAAAATTCCGAAAATACATCAAAATAAATAACCCAATCAACTTTCAACTTAATACTATCATTTACAACAACCATTGGTTTACGATAAGGAAGGGTTTATCTGATTATCTCTTGTCGACCTTAATTGTTTCAGAAATAAAACAAATGAAAAAAGGTTAAAAGATAAGGGGCTTAATTTATCATATTTGGATAAATGGAGGACTTAAAATTAAAAAAATCTGTTGAAAAGAAGGCGTTTGTCCTGACGTGTCGATGATCTTTCATCTTCTTCATCTTTAAATTCATTCCTCTGCAACTTCAGTCAAAAAGGTTCCACAAATTCAAACCCGGATCCGACCCAGCCGGACCCTCTTTCTTTCTAGAGAGAGAGAGGGAAGGAGAGAGAATGTTATGATCATAATCCGCACAACAATTTCAGGTTTCTCTCTATAACTAAATGAATATGTGTGTGAATTTATGTACTCGTATATCTCTATGCAATACTTCGATTGATGGTGATAAACTGATAATTATGTATTGTGTTGTAATAAGGTGAATAGTTTACTGTTGTAATTGTAATTCGTTGAATTCTGAATGCTTTTTGATTTGATTCATCGTTCATCTGATATTTTTTTTCTGTTCACTTGAGATTCCAGTTAACCGCTCTGTTTCTAGAAAACTTTTGAATGAAATTGAAATTGTTCATATGAAGAAATCGATCGGTCTGTTCGGTTCATATTTTCTGTAACATTAAGCCATAATTCTTGTGATCGAATAATAAATAAATAAACAAACGGCGTCAATATCATAAGATGTGTATTTTTGTTTCGTTGAAATTCTAATGACAGCAAATTCTTGTATTCTCACCGTATCTTACTAGAAATTCTCTTTTTCAACCCCCCCTATTTAGTCGGATCATTATCCTTATTTCTCTTTCATCGTCGTCAATCCTCATAATTAGTACTTCGATTTCAACTGAAACCAGTCTCAATTTCCTTGAATTCTACGTCTGAACTGGATTTCTTCGTTTCTCGTAAGATTTCACTCAAATTTCTTTGGATTTTACAAAAACTAGTGGAAAATCGGCGCATATACCATCACATATAGTTGTTTCTAACTTTCTATATCATCATATATTTGTTGTTTGATCAGGGAAATAAAATGGGTAATTGTACATCGGCTCAATTTAAAATAGTCAATGCAAAGAAACCACGACATGATCGTTTGAGAAAGAATCGTAAGCATGAAAAGCCATGGAAGAAGAAGAAGAAAAGTGATGCAGGAAACCGTGTTGCTGTTACTGAAATTGTTCACACAACAACAACTTCCACAATACAAGTCACTCAAAAAGAATGGCATCAAAGTCAAGTTGATGCAAATGGTGTTTAATTCTTCTTCCATTTTTCATTCTTATTACTATTTGTTAAATCATTTTTCTAATAATACTACTTTTACTTGGAAATGATATAACAAACACTTCTTTGTAGTGATTTGCCAAGAAGAATCATGGTTTGACTCGGTCAGCAAACTTGAAGAATCCGGTTCAGATGATGACTTTGGAAGTATCGATGAAGGTAATGATTAATGAACATAAACATTAAATATTCTTTATTGGTTCAAATACAACTTAAATGTGTTTTTCTTATTGCATTAGATGAACAAGTGATCGAATATGAAACATCTTCATGCATTATCGAAAACAATTGTAAGTACCAAGAATACCATAAAAGCTATTTTATAATAAATATAAATTATCACAATAGTTTCAATGAGACTATCACTAACAAATTGTATGTAGGTACACAAACCGAGACAAGGACATCAACGGTTATTAAGCTTTCATTAAAAAGATCCTCAATTGATGGAGAAGAAGCCAATGAAGTCCGTAAGTGTATTTTACTCATTTAGATTTCAGAATGCCTAAAATTAGAGTAAATTACAGTTTTGGTCCCTGTGGTTTACACCAAATTACAATTTTAGTCCTAGTTTTAAAAATCTTGCATCGGTGGTCCCTGTGGTTTTCAAATATTTCACTTTTGGTCCCTGTGGTTTCCAAATCTTTCGATTTTGGTCCTTACGGTTTACACAAACGAAACAGAGGGACGGACCAAAAATGAAAGATTTAGAAACCACACAGACCAAAAGTGAAAATTTTGAAAACCTAAGGGACCATCAGTGCAAGATTTTAAAAACTATGACCAAAACTGTAATTTGGTGTACACCATAGGGACCAAAAATGTAATTTACTCCTAAAATTATATAGAAATCCCCAAATAAGGTAACGTGTGATTGAAGGAAATCTTGGATTTCACTTGATTTACATTTAGAATGGAATAACATAAAATTTTAAAAATCTAGTAAGCTAGGAAAAGTTCTGGCCTTTTTTATTTGTTTTATCAGGAGCTAATATTATTTGTATAATTTTTTATTGAAACTTTAATATTTTAACGTGTAAGTTACATACACTCTTTGGTTCTTGTAGAATCTTCCGGAAAGTTCTTTTTTCGGCCCCGAGCAGGACTCTTGATCCCGTGTTGTACGGATGAGAAGCCGACACCTGGATGTTGGTCTGCTATTGACCCTTCGTGTTTTACCCTTCGAAGTGAATCTTATTTCAAGTATGCCATTGACTTCTTTTACCATTTAAAGAATGAATTTTGCATATAAAGTATAAAATATATTAAACAAAAATTTACTTTGTAGAGATAAAAAGAAAATCCCAGCTCCAAGTTATTGCCCTTATACTCCATTTGGTGTTGATCTTTTTGTGTGTCCAAGAAAAGTCAACCACATTGCTCAACACATTGAGCTTCCTTCTTTAAAAGGGGATGGTATATTGCCACCCCTTTTCATTGTCAATATTCAGGTACAAATTAATATTTTTTTCCCATTTTTGGGATTCTTTTTTCTCCTTTTGTTAAGTCTGATGTAAGATGACATGACAGTACTAGACAAGACATGAGTGGACAACATTTAATACTGATGTCAATGAGATAAATATATATTTTTTTTCACAACCAAAAAGTTTGGATGGGGACTTGACCTTGAACTTGTAAATGCAAAAGACGAGAATACCCTTCTTGTACTTATCATCAGAAATATCCCTAGATAGCTTGTCTAGTCCTTTCCTGTGTAAAAAATGCATCTTTTAAAATGTTAATAGTGGTTAACAAATAAAAATTCTTATAAAATATTTCATTTGGTTGTTATAGTTACCTACCTATCCTACTCCTATGTTCCTTGGTGATAGTGATGGTGAAGGTTTAAGTCTTGTTCTATATTTCAAGCTTTCAGAAACATATGAAAAAGATATTTCTCCTCAATTTCAAGGGTTGATCAAGGTAAACACTCATGTCTATCTATTTACCTTTTTGTAAATAATATACTTCAAAAAACAATACCTTTTCAAGATTAGAAAAAAAAAAACGGTTTGAAAATTTTTAACTAACCACATCGAATGTCTAGAGTTTAGTTGGCGATGAAATGGAAAAAGTGAAAGGATTCAGAAAAGATTCCATTGTTGCTTTTAGAGAAAGATTAAAAATCATAGTTGGTGTGGTCAACCCTGATGACCTTGTCTCAAATAATACCGAGAAGAAGCTTTTGCATGCTTACAATGAAAAACCCGTCCTTTCACGCCCTCAACACGAATTTTATCAGGTACCCGTCTTTTTTACTTTTCTTTTTCCATATATAGAAATAGTTAATGGTTCGAGTCTTAGCAGCTGCAGCCTGCAGTGTGCGAGTTTCAGTTCCAATGTGGATTGAGTTCCTTGGAGGGCTACTGACCACCTATTAGGGTAGGACAGTGTGGGCCAGCTAATGGGCTGATAGAAGAATAATTTTCTTTAATGGAAACTTTTTTTTTACTTTCCGTAATTTAATATTCTCGATATGGATAAATATTATGGGACATAAAATCTTGATTTTTCTATTAAAATGCAGGGTCCGAATTACTTTGAAGTTGATCTTGACATTCATCGGTTTAGTTTCATAGCAAGGAAGGGATTGGAAGCATTTCGTGATCGCCTCAAAAATGGTATATTAAACTTGGGCCTTACAATTCAGGTAAACTTTATTTTATTTTTTTCATAAAATATTAGCAAATTTGAAAATAAAGTTTTCGAATGAAAATTGCAATATAAACAGAAATGTATTAGGACAACGGTACCTAATTGATTATGTTAACTTTGATATAAACATGTAAAATTTTGGTATGAATGTGGCTGCTAATTAATTTACCATTTTTTTTAAATTACTGATTTGGAAAATTGGTTAGAAAGAATAGTGAAAGGCCACAAGAAACTAATTTATGGCGTGTGTTTATTTGAAAAAATAGGCTCAAAAACCAGAAGAACTACCTGAAAAAGTGTTATGCTGTTTGAGATTGAACAAGATTGACTTTGTGAATCATGGTCAAATACCTACTATAATGGCCAGTGATGAAGATTAACATTCTTTGACTTTTTGACTTTTGCTCTTCATTCATCACCATTGTAAAGGAAAACTACAGTTATCAATTTATGTTCTTTGGTCCTGAACAAAATACATAGAAGGAAAAGAGATGATGTTTTTTTTTTGTCCAGGTGAAAGTGAATAAGTTAGTCAATGATAATGATATAAATTTTTGTAGGTTATTTATAAGAATGTAAACTTGTATCCCCTCTTGGGTGATAAAAAAATCTTTGAAATTGTTGAATTGATATAAAAGTTGGAATTTAAGAAAGCATGTTTGGCAGTAATATGCCTAATATGATTTTATATGGTTTGGGATTTTTGGTTGGTTAACTGTGGAAAAAAAGCTATATCTTTTAAGTTCATGCAATATATATTTTTTACTATTTAATGTAACAAACTCATACCTTTACCATTTAATGTATAAAATCATCAAAAAAAAAAAATTTACCATTTTGTTAGGTTTAAATTTTCTTAACGTTAAAAAAGGTAAGTTTATTAAATTAAACGGTTAAGAAAGTATCTTGATTGATTCATAATTTAGTAATTATCTCAAGATTAACTCAGTTGAAAATCAAGCTTGTAGTTGAACAATATAATCTCACTAAGAGTAGTGGTCATAAATCCATATTCAACCTCAGTTGATATTACAGATCGCCTTTTAGTTCTCCGGGAAAAAGGAGGATTTGACCAATGTGATATTACAGATTGCCTTTTAGTTCTCCGGGAAAAAGGAGGATTTGACCAATGTGATATTACAGATTGCCTTTTAGTTCTCCGGGAAAAAGGGGGATTTGACCAATGTGATGAGGTACCCGGTTCGAGACTTGTGAGTGGGCTCACACCCATTCAAATTTGAGTCACAATAAGCCATAGGGTCTAGGTCTCCAGTTTTAGGTAAGGTTAAGCTGTATGGTTGCCTACGAAATGGTCGTCATCGGTTGCCACGTAGGCGCCACATAGAATGCCAATGGAAAATATTTTCGGATCTAGGAGGTGAGGGGTGGTGTAGATGGTAAGGAAAAAAGAGAGAGAAAGAAAAAGACCAATCACATTCAATGCCGATGGGATTTTCACCTACATGGGTTTGCCGATGGATTTCAATGTCGGCATCACGGGGCGGTGATGACGGCGGAATCACAATGCCAAGTAGGATGCCGATGAGATTGTAGCTACCATACCGTGTAGTCTAAGAAAATCCCTTGTCCAAGCATGGACTTCAAGTATCGCAAGTAACTAACAACAACATCCACATGTCTTTGTCGAGAAGTGTAACACCCGTCCTTTTTACTGTTTTAAAATGCTATGGTTTTTAAAAATAGTGCATGACATATAGTCATATTTTTAGTCTCTTCAATAGCCAGATATACATAAGCATGCTCCATTCCATCTATCTTCCCATGGCTTCTAGCATTCAACAATAATCTTTTAGTCTCTTCAATAGCCAGATATACATGACATAAAGCAAACATATGTAAGACTACAAAGTCTCGCGAGTTGCATGAGTTTGGACTCAAAACAACTTTCAAAATACTTTTACTAAAATATCCATCTTGTATTTTAGAATAAGTGTTATAAACCAAAAGTTAATTTGCAGAGATAAGAAAAAACTCAAGCCTAAAGTTATTGCCCTTATACTTTATTTGGCGTTGATCTTTTTGTGTGTCAAAAAAAGTCAACAACATTGCTCAACACATTGTGTTTCCTTCTCTAAAGGAGATGGCAATTGCCACCCCTTTTCATTGCCACTATTTAGGTTCAAATTAATTGCTTTTTTTCTTCATTTTTTGGTTTTATTTTCTCCCCTTTTGTTAAGCCTGACATGAGATGTATTAAGCCTAACATAAGATGACATGACATGACACTACAGGACAGATAATACACAACAGGAGAGGATAACGGTTTACATGTATTGGACTAGACTAATACAACGCTAGTGAGATAAAAATTACATTTTTTGTCACACCCGAAAAGGTGGGATGGGGGATTGACGTTGATCTCCCGTCTGTGAAAAAGATAACAATGCCCTTCATGTACTTATCATCCGAAATATTCCTTAGAAAGCTTGTCCAGTCCTGTCCAACAAACGCATCTTTTATTATGTTGATTGTGGTCGATGGATAGAATTTCTTATAAATTTTCCATTTGGTTGTTACAGTTGCCTACGGATTCTACTCCTATGTCCTTGGTGGGGCGAAGGTTTAAGCCCTATTCTATATTTCAAGCTCTCTTAAACATATGAAAAATATATATTTTCTCAATTTCAAGGGTTGATCAACGTACACACCCATGCTTAGCTGTTGGATTTTTGTAAATAATGTATTTTTGAAAACAAGAAACTTTCAAGATTAGACAAAGACGTATGAAGTGTTTTAATCAATCACATCGGATGTGTAGAGTTTAATTGACAACGAAATGGAAAAATCAAAATGATTCAAAAAAGATTTCATTGTAGCTTTTAAAGAAAGATTAAAAATCATAGTTGGTATGGTCAACCCCGATGACCTTGTCTCAAAAAATATCGAGAAGAAGCTTTTGTATGCCTAGAATGAAAAACCCTTCCTTTCACGTCCTCAACACAAATTTTATCACGTACCCATCTTTCGACTTTTCTTTTTAACATATAAAAAATGGTAAAGTGTTCGAGTTTCAACAGTTGCAGTATGAGAGTTTCAGTTCCATTGTTGATTGCATTTGACTCGTCGGGTGCATTTGCAGAAAACTTTTATTTTTTTTCATAATAATAAATACCCAATATGGATAAAGGAATAGGACATAGTTTTTGACCTTTACGGAAATGCATTACTGTAACGCCCTATTTCCATTTGATTATTCAACGGTATTTTGGGAAAATAATAATTAATCGTTATAATTTAAATAATAAAAATAAGACAAAACTTCATAAATGGTCCCTGTGGTTTTAGAAGATATCGAGTTTGGTCCCTAACTTTCAAAAACCTCAAGGATAGTCCCTGTGGTTTGAAAACTTTTAATAGATCATCCTTGAGCCATATGAAATGACTGATTTACCCTTTTTAGTTTCTTTTATAATTACTTTAACTAAAATATAATTTTAAAAGGAACAACAAAAAATAATAATAATTACTCCTACAACTACAACCCCCAAAAATGCCCTAACAAAACCCACAAACTCCAATTCTCCCATTTCGTATTTTTGTTAAGAAAACATGAACAGCACAGCAGTGGCGGCGTCTGACTCCGGTGGCTTTCTTAGGTCAAAAAACATCGGTAGAGGAGCAGAGGGGATGCAATCGCCGGCCAACCCGACTCAGCCCATTACGTGGTGGACATGGCTCTCGATGAAGCGACATTATTAAGCTATCCGATCGCGGCTTACTCCGATCTCAAGATCAAGCGAAAGGATTCGGGATCTTCCTGTTGTTCGATTTGTTTGGCTGATTACAAGGGGATAGATTTGCTCTGACAGCTACTGGACCTCCCTGATTCCAACGCCACTCTCAACCCCGTTGGCGGAGGTCGTTCCGTTCACCAGCAGGCGGAATTAATTCAGTTGATCTCGAATCAATGGTATTAATTCAGACTGTAATCGATTAGAGCTTATGTAACGCCCCAAATTTCAAAATTTCTAAAATTCATTTACTATCAAAGTTTCAATAAAACATTTATTCCAAAAGTAAATCCGTTTAACCTATTTATTAAACCAACAGCGGAAACACTTGAAAATCATAACATAATTCATTAACATAAACTTTCTTGTATGCGATGCGCCGCCGTCACGCCTTGCCCTTCCCTTTGTCAATCGATTTACCTGAAATATTATAAAAACAACGGGTAAGCTTAAAGCTTAGTGAGTCCACAAATTACCATACATGCCCACACATTAAACAACCCGTCCTCGAGAACGACCCGACCCTACCCGCCATACAACAGCTACGGGCGTCCATCATACAACAGCTATGGACACGGGAAGGTTCTACCCATCATACAACAGCTATGGGTTCCCGGTTATGGCCCAGCCCATCATACAACAGCTATGGGACAAGGCAATAGTCCAACTCGCCATACAACAGCTACGAGGGGACACGCATCAGTACTGAGCCCAACAACAAATAACCACAGATATAGAGAAAATTCATATAACTGTAAACAACACACAAGATGCCTAACATGCAACATCATATAGTAAGGTGAGGATACTCACCTGATTCGAAACCGCACAGATATTCTCTAATATCCCCACTTAACTCGTCCACACACCTAGATCCCACACACATACAACATATCAATTACTGACTAGGCTCTTACAGACCTGTCTAAAGGTTAGACTCACTATTTGCCATCAAACCGTGGTCAAAACTAAGTCCCCGGTCAAACAGTCGCTCGCCGCGGCGTGGCACCTCATCCTACGCCGCGGCTATCATCGAATAATTACGGGGTTTCAGCCGAGTCCGCGCCGCTGACATAGCCAGTCCGCGTCGCGGCTCGTAACATTCCAAAATGTTTTTCAGCGATTAACAGTACATCAATCGGTTAGGGTTCCTTTCTACACCCTTCCTGGGATCAGGAACTACCCAAAGGTCGCTTCCTTATGGACATGCAAGTCCATGCATGTCCTTGGTTTAAACCCTAAGGGCTACAAATCGTCTAAAGCTACAAACCAACTGGTAACACCATATGACGGGATAAACAGAAAAGTCAGAAGAGTAAATCTTCTTACCTCACTTCTGAAGGACGGAGTGATGCCCACGATCCGTTCTAAACCTTCTCCCGCGTGAATCTCCTTCTTCTAATCTCCCAAAACCTTCAACACCTCGAGACCAAAGAGTATCTGCCGAAACCAGACACCTCTACTCTAGAAACTCTCCAAAAACACGAACCCTAGGGCTGGGGTCCTTTTTATAGGCGTTTAAATCCGAATTAGGGTTTTTCATGACTGCGGCGCACCGCGCCGCGGATTCTTTAGAACCGCGCCGCGTGTACAAATCCTACGCGATTCTAGATTCTTCCAAAAGCCGCGCCGCGGATTCCTCCGGGCCGCGACTCGGCGGACCGGGTCTTACAATTCTCCCCCACTTAACTGGATTTCGTCCCCGAAATCCGTGCTGGTAAATAATTCTGGATAATGCCTCCGCATTTCCTCCTCCGGTTCCCAAGTCCATTCGGACCCTTTTCGATGCTGCCACTGAACCTTCACTAATCCTATCGTTTTATTCCGCAAAGTCTTTATCTTCTTTTTAATGATGGCAATTGGTCGCTCCACATAATTTAGACGTTCATCTAATTGAATATCCTCCAAAGGTACTATTGTGGATTCCTCAGTCACGCACTTTCTGAGCTGCGAAACGTGGAACGTGTCGTGAATCTGACTAAGCTGTTCGGGTAGCTCCAACCGGTAAGCTACCTCACCTACACGGGCGACAATTCGATATGGTCCAATGTACCTAGGGCCAAGCTTTCCTCGCTTCCTAAAACGAATAACTCCCTTCCAAGGTGACACCTTTAGAAGAACATAATCCCCAACTCGAAACTCAAGATCGGACCGTCGCCTATCTGCATAACTTTTCTGTCGGCTTTGAGCGGTTAACAATCTCTCCCGAACCCTCTGAATTAACTCAGTTGTCTTGAGCACCACCTCTGTACTTCCCAATACCTGTTGGCCAACCTCACCCCAGCAAATAGGTGTCCGACATTTTCTTCCATACAACATTTCAAAGGGAGCTCTGCCAATGCTCGCGTGATAATTGTTATTGTAAGAAAACTCTGCTAAAGGGAGATGGGAATCCCAACTCCCGCCAAAGTCGATGACGCATGCTCTAAGCATATCTTCCAGCGTTTGAATCGTCCTTTCACTCTGCCCATCCGTCTGAGGATGATATGCTGTGCTGAAATGAAGGCGAGTGCCTAATTCCTCATGAAACTTCTTCCAAAACCTAGAAGTAAATCGGACATCCCGGTCGGATATCACCGAGACCGGTATACCATGCCGAGAGATAATCTCATCTGTGAAGACCTTAGCCAATTCCTTTGCAGAGTAAGTCTGTTGGATGGGGAGGAAATGAGCACTTTTGGTCAACCTATCCACGATAACCCAAATAGTGTCCATATGTCGAGGGGTTCTTGGCAACTTCGTGATGAAATCCATTGTGATATGCTCCCATTTCCATTCTGGGATCTCAAGAGGCTGCAACTTACCATGAGGTCGTTGGTGCTCGGCCTTGACCCTACGACAGGTCATGCATCTTTCGACAAACTCAGCTACTTCCCTCTTCATACCTGGCCACCAATAATATTCACGCAGATCCCTGTACATTTTAGTCGCTCCAGGGTGAATAGAGAACCTGGATTTATGCGCCTCCTCCAATAGGGTTTGACGAACCTCGCCCAGCTTCGGTACCCAAATCCTCTCGTGACAAGTCAACAAATCCCTACTATCTTTGACCATAGCTGCCAACTGACCCACAATCCTCTCACTTTTCTGATTCTCGTTCTTGCTTGCTTCCACTTGGGCTTTCCTAATCAGCTCAAGCAGCGGTGTCACAATTGTCATCCTTAGACAAACGCCCCGAAGGGGTGCACTCGAAGCCTTACGACTTAACGCATCCGCTACCACATTGGCCTTTCCAGGGTGGTAATGTATCTCACAATCATAGTCTTTTAATACATCCAACCATCTCCTCTGTCTCATATTGAGGTTTGCCTGATCCATCAGGTACTTCAAACTCTTGTGATCCGTGAAAATGGTGCACTTTACTCCATACAAATAGTGTCTCCAAATCTTGAGAGCGAAGACCACCGCTCCCAATTCCAAATCATGAGTTGGGTAGTTAGTTTCATGGGGCTTCAACTGTCGCGAGGCGTAAGCAATCACCCTGCCTCGTTGCATCAAAACTGCCCCCAATCCCGTGATTGATGCATCGCAGTAAACTACCATATCCTCCATGCCCTCAGGCAAAGTCAAAACTGGAGCTTCACACAATTTCCGCCGCAAAGTCTCAAAAGCTTGCTGCTGCTCCTCACCCCACCGAAAAGCAGCATTTTTCTTAGTTAGCCGGGTCAAAGGTATTGCAACCTTTGAGAAGTCTTGGATGAAACGACGGTAATAACCAGCCAGACCCAAGAAACTTCTAATCTCCGAGGGAGTCTTCGGAACCTCCCACCGCATCACGGCCTCTACCTTAGCCGGGTCTACCATGATTCCTTGCTCATTTACAATGTGACCCAAAAACTGAACCTCCCGTAGCCAAAAGTCACACTTGGATAATTTTGCATAAAGCTTCTCCTTCCTTAAGGTCTCTAATACTTCCTTTAAGTGCTGTTCATGTTGTTCCCTGCTCCGAGAATAGAATAAGATGTCGTCAATGAAAACTATAACTGACCGATCCAACATCGGTCGACACACCCGATTCATTAAGTCCATAAAAGCTGTAGGTGCATTGGTCAGTCCAAACGGTATCACTACAAACTCGAAGTGGCCGTACCTCGTTCGAAAAGCCGTTTTCGGGATGTCTTCCTCTCGAACTCGCATTTGATGGTAACCTGACCGCAAATCAATTTTTGAAAACCACGAAGCGCCCTGCAGTTGGTCGAATAAGTCGTCGATGCGAGGCAATGGATATCGATTCTTCACCGTAAGCTTATTCAACTCACGATAATCTATGCACATCCTGTTGGAACCATCCTTCTTCTTAACAAACAAAATAGGCGCTCCCCATGGCGAGCAACTGGGTTGAATAAATCCCTTATCTAATAATTCTCGAAGTTGAATAGACAACTCCAGCATCTCCGGAGGCGCAAGACGATACGGTGCTTTAGCTATCGGAGCTGCACCGGGAGTTAAGTCGATCTTAAATTCCACCTGTCTCTCTGACGGCAGGCCAGGCAGGTCCTCGGGAAAAACATCAGGAAAATCCCGAACCACTGGTATATCACCTGCTTTCTGCTGTGGCTTCCCTTCTCGTGTGTCTACAACATAGGCCACAAATCCCGAACCTCCATGCTGAAAATGTCTGCGTGCCCTAGCAGCTGAACAGAAAACTGCACCTCGATTCTTTCTCTCGCCCTGCACAACCAGCTCTCCCCCACTTGGAGTTTGAATCCACACTCGCTTGTTCTTACAATCGATCCATGATTCATGCTGACCCATCCAATCCATACCGATGATGACTCGGGAGTCACTCAACGGTATAGGGATGAGATTGTAACGCCAATACATGTTTTATTATATAATTATAATAAAAGGGCAAAATGGTCATTTTACCTTGGAAGGGTAAATTGGTCTTTTGGACAGAAAAGTATTTGGTTTGAAATAATATTTTGAGTTTTGGACTTAAAATGTTATAAAAACTGAATTTGGGTCGTTTTACCGAAAAAGGGTATTTTGGTCATTTGACCATGTGAAAGACCGAATATGAAAAATATTGTTGGTTGTGGCAAAAATGTAAGAAATGAAAGTTTTATTGTAATAAAACTTGATTTTGTGGTCAAAGTTCAAGAAAATGAACTTTAGGACCAAAATTGTAAAATTTTGTGGTATAAATAAGAGAGAGTTGACTCTCTCATTGACTAGGCAATTGTGCAGCAACGGGAGAAGAATTGGAGATGCGATTTCAGCAAGTTTTGAAGGATTGAAGCATGGAATTGGAATCATAGCATGGAATTGATGATTCCTAAGCTTGAAAGGTTAGTTTTAACCAAATTCTTAAAGTGTTCTTGATTTGGTTTTAAAGAAACTGAAATTTGTAAATTTCAGTTGTAATTATGTGTTTAAATGGATGTTATACTTCCATTAAGTCATGCTAATAAGGACTTAGTTCAAGGAAATGGAAGTAGGTTGCCATTTTTGATGAAATTGAGAATTTTGCCAAGAACCCTAAATCATGAATTTGTGTGATTAAGGTGTTTTTAATGGCTAAAAACTTGTTATTAGTCAAAGGTTTTAGTCCTGGAACAATCCCTGATCATTAAGTAGAGTATTAAGGGCTTAAAATGTGAAAATGAGATTTTATAGCTTGAAAATCGGAGATTTCTGGACTGTCTGTTCAAAGATCGCGACCCGACCACAGGGTAGGTCGCGACCCGACCACAGGGTAGGTCGCGACCCGAAGGGCAAGGCCTCCGCGACCCGACCCGCATGGTCGTCGCGACCCGAAGACTGGGTCTTCGCGACCCGACCCGCATGGTCGTCGCGACCCGAAGACTGGGTCTTCGCGACCCGACCCGCATGGTCGTCGCGACCCGAAGACTGGGTCTTCGCGACCCGACCAGCATGGTCGTCGCGACCCGACCCCTGGGCAGAAGCTAATTTCTTCCCTGTTAAATTTTGGTGCATTTTCCAAGTTTGATTCTTGTGCTAGGCTTATCCGATTGACCTGAAATTTTAAACATAGGTTTAATATGTTGTAAAACTTCATGGAAAATTATCGGAATACGAATACGATCTCCTGAAAGTACTGTAGTAGAATACGTGTATTTCGGGAAGTGTATTAAAATATATAACGATGGTTATTGATTGGAAATACTTGGAAATGGTTCCCAATTGAATTATATAGGACTCTTGTGTAGTAGAGTCAACTAAAATGATTATTAACCTATTATCATTTGGTATATAAATGAATAAATAGGTACGAGATAAATGGTTGTGGTGCACGCAAAAGCAAGAAACAACCGGATTCAAATGCAGCTAGTATCCAGGTGAGTAATCTCACTAATACCATATGTGATATATGATGATTGAGATGTTACAGGTTGAAACTGATTGTGGAACGAAATTGATGGTTCAAAGATACATTTGAAGAGGCAAGACGGATAAGCCGTGAGTCATTGCGATGACAAGAACGGAGCCGTAAGTCTAGGCAACAGCGGGCTAACCCGTGAGCCAAGGCAACAGCGGGCTAACCCGTGAGCCATAACTAATTCTGGATTTTATATCCAATGGGTGCGGCCTTCGGGCAATGATTTCTGGATTTTATATCCAATGGGTGCGGCCTTCGGGCTATGTCTCCGATGCGGCCTTCGGGCTATGACTCCGGTGCGGCCTTCGGGCTATGTCTCCGATGCGGCCTTCGGGCTATGACTCCGGTGCGGCCTTCGGGCTATGTCTCCGATGCGGCCTTCGGGCTATGATTTGGTGCGGCCTTCAGGCTATGATTTTGTTACAGGTACATGGTGCGGCCTTATGGCTATGATATCGGGTTATTTAACCCAGCTGGTGCGGCCTTCGGGCTATGATTTATATATTGATAATGTTTTGGTGCAGCTTATAAAGCTATGTCACAGGGTGCGGCTTAAATAGCCAGGATATACGGTGCGGTCCGATGTGACTAAGAAATATGGGACAGAAATGGTTATATATGATTATATGTGCAAATAACTGACGTGGTTGATAATTGCAGGTTATCATGTTTTAGTCTGTAAGGCTATAAATTAGGATGTGAAATCCTAAGAGATATTTGGTCAGCCAGTAAGGCTAGGAGTTTGGATTGATATCCAGACAGTTATACGAATGTATTTCTAATACTTGTTATTTGCAGATACGATTACTCACTGAGCTTTATAGCTCATGATTTTGTTACTGTCCCTGCAGGTTAGCATGATACTGATAGGGGACAAGATAGAGTCCGTGACTTGGAAGTGGGACTCATAGATGCTGTCAGTAGCAGCCCGGCTTTAAAGGAGTTATGGTATTTTATACTCTCCTTGATACACTTGTACCCGTTTTTATTAAAATATACCCCTTTGTTATGGTTTTAAGTTTTGAAACCTTGGTTTTAAATGAAAAATTTTTCAGGGGTGTTTTGTTTTAAAAGCCGGGTGTTACAAGTTGGTATCAGAGCCGTGTTTTAAGTGAACTAGGTGTCTATAGAGTAGATTCCTGGACTTAAACCTTGAGACAGTAGACACGATGTACTGTTAGGTGTATATAAATTGTTATTATACATATATAACCTAACTATTGCTGACTTCTAACGTATAAGAAGTATGGGCAGCGAATATTACTGGGAGGAATTTAGGGCGTGCAGCTTTAAGAGGCAAACCAGCCCTTTTCTCAAAGCTCCAATGAACGAGGGGCAAAGAGATAAGTAGCAGAAAATCCACATGATGAGCAATATTGGCTGATGTGGTCAGAAAAAGAAATCGGTTGCTCACCTTGGTTGATATTCAAGGTGAAAGAACAGTAGTTGAGACTACAAGAAAAGCAGAAAATATTGGTGGACTTCTCAGAAGAAGTTAACACGATTCAGGTCTAGCCTTGAAGGGAAGAGACCAAAACGAAAAGATGATGTGATGTAAGAAGTGCAGGAAAAGCACTTAGAACATTTTAGAGTTGAGACTCTACCGTTTTACATGCTGAAATTGCAGATGATAGGAGCAGATTGCTCGAGTTGTTGGATAGATCGGAATTATGTCTAGCGCGGAGCTATAGAACACTTTCTCATGAAATACTCGCATGCTAAATGTGAAGTAACGGGTGATGAACCCAGGAAAGAACGAGGAGGAAAGAAAGAAGAAATGAATGGTCAAAAAGGACCTGTGGTACCATGAGCATTCCAGTAGATTGTGGAAGAAGCTCGTGAGGAGACTGATATGGTCTCAGATATCATTGTTTTGAATATAACTCGTGTATGTTATATTTGATCCAGGAAGCTATGCTTTGGATCGGCGGCACTGATGTCTTGTTGAAATATTTCATCGATGATTATGGATGAAATTTTGGAAGTAGCTATAGCAGATAGCAAACATGTTCTAGATATTGAACACCTGGAAGGTAGTTTGCCTAGGATTTACGGGACCATTTTTCCCTAAAAATCTGAAGCCGATAACTACCAGTGAATCTGAAGTAATTGTGCTTATGAATTGGTTAGCAATGAATTATGCTAACATGAATTGTAGAAATAAGAACATTATGGTTCTTAAAACAGAATTGAGCGGATGAAAATCCATGGTAAATGACCGTTGTTAAGAATACCGGTTATTTTCCTTTGCTTAAACTCGGAAAGAGTTAGTAAAGGAATGATGTTGTAGATGGGATACGTGATATTGGCCAAGTTAAATAAAGCAGTGATAGTAGTGAACTACTTTAAATAAATTCTCGGATATTTCTTTTGATAAGAACTTCCAAGATTTCTGTCAGATTGGCGAGAAGAGCTTATGATTAAGCTAGTCTTGGGAGCCGTTCATGTTATCTAGGCTCTGTGTTGATTGGCCTCCGCAGAGATGGCAGAGTGGTAAAACAATTGGAAGAAATTGTTTTTGAATTGGGGTCTCATATGGCCGAATGTGTCATTATATGGAACCTTATCTTGCTTGAAAAGAAGAAAGACAAGTTGATGCATATGTGCATTGACTGCTGAGAATATGATATTCGCGAAACCAGATCGAATATGAGGTACATTGTACCAGATATTGGAGTTACTTCACTGAGTTAAGTGATATGTAAAATTCTCCACGTATGAAATTTTGGCTAAAAGAAGTTTCAATTCTTTGGGCATGCTAATAGTGCCAAAGATGATAAAATAAATCCAGTGGAATTGATGATGTGATAAAACTGGAATCGCCTGAGGAATCTGACTGAAATTGTAGTTCCTTGGATTGACGGTTTATTATAGGAGAGTTGTAGAAAACTGCTCCTCGATTGCTGATTAGTTGACTAAAGTTGACAGGAAAAGTGAAAAGTTTGAGTGGTAGAAAGACCACAAATATCTTTTCAAAGGTTGAAACAAACCTTGTGTGAAGCTCCGGTGTTAGCATTATTGCTAAGCGGAGAAGATAAACTGGATTATGGAAATGCATCCAAAGTTGATTTTGGATACATGATATTGCAGTAGCAATTATGAATTTGGCATTTAAGCTTTGGAAACACTACTTGTATGGTGTAAAGCTTATTGTGATAAGATCATAAAAGTTGAAATACTTAATTGATTAAAAGAAGCTGAATATGAGATAGCAAAGATAGATGGGTTACTTAAAGATTTCGGTTATGAAATCTTGTACCATCTCGGAAAGGCGGATGTGATTATAGATGCCTTGAATTAGAAAGAGTATCTTTTGAAAGATACAACCACATGCGTGAGTGTGGCGAATTGATTACCTGAGTTAATTCGGGTAGCACAAGAAGAAGTGTGCAAGTCTGAAAATGCGAAAAGTGAATGAATGATTAGCTATTGAAAGAAGCTAGTTAGAAATTCACAGCGATTGAAAACCCTTGGTGGTTATGTATGTGAGTTTCAAAGCAAAGTAAGATATGAAATTTACCCTTAAAAGATGTATGTTGGGGTAGATATGTAAAATGCTCGGGGCAGTACCAAACTATGTAGGATGATATAACCTATGTATTGGTGGCCGGGGCTAAATAAAGACATTGAAAGACATGTGAAAAGTGTTTGACTAGTGTGTAACTACAGTCAAATCATTAGAAACATACGGAAAATTTAACCGTTGTGGTCCCAAAGAAGAAATGGGACGAAAATATTATAGACTTTGTAATAAAGTCTTTGCAAGTACCGCATGGGTATGACACCATATGGGTAATTGCAGGTTGATTGATGAAATCAGTGTAGATTTATACCGACTAAGGAAGAAATTAAGATAGAAAAGTAGTGAAAAAAAAACTACATAGAAAGATTAATATGTCGACATGCGCTGCAGGTGTCGACTGTTTCGGGTTGAGACACTAGAATTAATTGCTGAATTTAGCATTAATTTCTAGAATTAATAGTTCAAAAGTACTGGTAAGTACTGCATAGGAATTGCAGAAATGATAGACGAGGCGAGAAAATTGATGCAGACTCTAAAGATATGCTTGAAATTTGCATAACAGACCTTGGTGAAAGATGAGAAGATCGCCTATCCTTGGTAGAACCCGTAGATGATAATAGTTTTAGTACCAGCATTTAGATGACTCGTATAATGCATAGTATAGAATACCGTATTATCCTTCGATTTATGGGATTGAAGATGTGGAACAGTCGTTGACTAGATTCTAGACGATGATACAAGTTAAAAAGAAGACTTGATGAATACGAGAAAATTGAAAAATGGCTAAGAAGCAGTAACGGTAGTACAGGAACCATAGAGTAAAACCGTTGCAAATTCCAGATGAGGAATGTCGGAGTAATCAAAAGATCCTACGGAAAGACTAGAAATTGAGGTGGGACAAAAAGGAAAGTTGAGTCCTTGTATATTGGACCTTTCCGGGTATCCCAAAAAGTAATAATTATGATGTATTAATTGAAGTTTCTTGATGAACTTCAAGAGATTTATAAAGTTTCTATGGGTCTCATGGTTCTGAGAACATAGATTGATAAATTCTAACGAATCCCTCATGTTGAAATGAGGAAGAGAAGTGATTAAGGTGCCCGGGACAAACCGGAGGAGTGATATGCGAGTGGTGATATAACCGCGAGATAAGAAAACTAGTATGGTTAAGTGCTTAGGCAATACCATAAAGGTTTCCATATGATATGGGAAACCGGAATTGTAATGAGAAAGAAATACCCACGCTTGATAGTATGATTTCGGGGACGAAATCTTTTGAAGGAGGGGAGAATTTGTAACGCCAATACATGTTTTATTACATAATTATAATAAAAGGGCAAAATGGTCATTTTACCTTGGAAGGGTAAATTGGTCTTTTGGACAGAAAAGTATTTGGTTTGAAATAATATTTTGAGTTTTGGACTTAAAATGTTATAAAAACTGAATTTGGGTCGTTTTACCGAAAAAGGGTATTTTGGTCATTTGACCATGTGAAAGACCGAATATGAAAAATATTGTTGGTTGTGGCAAAAATGTAAGAAATGAAAGTTTTATTGTAATAAAACTTGATTTTGTGGTCAAAGTTCAAGAAAATGAACTTTAGGACCAAAATTGTAAAATTTTGTGGTATAAATAAGAGAGAGTTGACTCTCTCATTGACTAGCCAATTGTGCAGCAACGGGAGAAGAATTGGAGATGCGATTTCAGCAAGTTTTGAAGGATTGAAGCATGGAATTGGAATCATAGCATATGGAATTGATGATTCCTAAGCTTGAAAGGTTAGTTTTAACCAAATTCTTAAAGTGTTCTTGATTTGGTTTTAAAGAAACTGAAATTTGTAAATTTCAGTTGTAATTATGTGTTTAAATGGATGTTATACTTCCATTAAGTCATGCTAATAAGGACTTAGTTCAAGGAAATGGAAGTAGGTTGCCATTTTTGATGAAATTGAGAATTTTGCCAAGAACCCTAAATCATGAATTTGTGTGATTAAGGTGTTTTTAATGGCTAAAAACTTGTTATTAGTCAAAGGTTTTAGTCCTGGAACAATCCCTGATCATTAAGTAGAGTATTAAGGGCTTAAAATGTGAAAATGAGATTTTATAGCTTGAAAATCGGAGATTTCTGGACTGTCTGTTCAAAGATCGCGACCCGACCACAGGGTAGGTCGCGACCCGAAGGGCAAGGCCTCCGCGACCCGACCCGCATGGTCGTCGCGATCCGAAGACTGGGTCTTCGCGACCCGACCCGCATGGTCGTCGCGACCCGAAGACTGGGTCTTCGCGACCCGACCCGCATGGTCGTCGCGACCCGAAGACTGGGTCTTCGCGACCCGACCAGCATGGTCGTCGCGACCCGACCCCTGGGCAGAAGCTAATTTCTTCCCTGTTAAATTTTGGTGCATTTTCCAAGTTTGATTCTTGTGCTAGGCTTATCCGATTGACCTGAAATTTTAAACATAGGTTTAATATGTTGTAAAACTTCATGGAAAATTATCGGAATACGAATACGATCTCCCGAAAGTACTGTAGTAGAATACGTGTATTTCGGGAAGTGTATTAAAATATATAACGATGGTTATTGATTGGAAATACTTGGAAATGGTTCCCAATTGAATTATATAGGACTCTTGTGTAGTAGAGTCAACTAAAATGATTATTAACCTATTATCATTTGGTATATAAATGAATAAATAGGTACGGGATAAATGGTTGTGGTGCACGCAAAAGCAAGAAACAACCGGATTCAAATGCAGCTAGTATCCAGGTGAGTAATCTCACTAATACCATATGTGATATATGATGATTGAGATGTTACAGGTTGAAACTGATTGTGGAACGAAATTGATGGTTCAAAGATACATTTGAAGAGGCAAGACGGATAAGCCGTGAGTCATTGCGATGACAAGAACGGAGCCGTAAGTCTAGGCAACAGCGGGCTAACCCGTGAGCCAAGGCAACAGCGGGCTAACCCGTGAGCCATAACTAATTCTGGATTTTATATCCAATGGGTGCGGCCTTCGGGCAATGATTTCTGGATTTTATATCCAATGGGTGCGGCCTTCGGGCTATGTCTCCGATGCGGCCTTCGGGCTATGACTCCGGTGCGGCCTTCGGGCTATGTCTCCGATGCGGCCTTCGGGCTATGACTCCGGTGCGGCCTTCGGGCTATGTCTCCGATGCGGCCTTCGGGCTATGATTTGGTGCGGCCTTCAGGCTATGATTTTGTTACAGGTACATGGTGCGGCCTTATGGCTATGATATCGGGTTATTTAACCCAGTTGGTGCGGCCTTCGGGCTATGATTTATATATTGATAATGTTTTGGTGCAGCTTATAAAGCTATGACACAGGGTGCGGCTTAAATAGCCAGGATATACGGTGCGGTCCGATGTGACTAAGAAATATGGGACAGAAATGGTTATATATGATTATATGTGCAAATAACTGACGTGGTTGATAATTGCAGGTTATCATGTTTTAGTCTGTAAGGCTATAAATTAGGATGTGAAATCCTAAGAGATATTTGGTCAGCCAGTAAGGCTAGGAGTTTGGATTGATATCCAGACAGTTATACGAATGTATTTCTAATACTTGTTATTTGCAGATACGATTACTCACTGAGCTTTATAGCTCATGATTTTGTTACTGTCCCTGCAGGTTAGCATGATACTGATAGGGGACAAGATAGAGTCCGTGACTTGGAAGTGGGACTCATAGATGCTGTCAGTAGCAGCCCGGCTTTAAAGGAGTTATGGTATTTTATACTCTCCTTGATACACTTGTACCCGTTTTTATTAAAATATACCCCTTTGTTATGGTTTTAAGTTTTGAAACCTTGGTTTTAAATGAAAAATTTTTCAGGGGTGTTTTGTTTTAAAAGCCGGGTGTTACAGAGATCGATCGGAAACTTTATTCCTTGAATCACAACTTCGCATCCCCGATAAACACTAGTCGCTTGCACGGTTTTATCATCCGCAATTTCCACTTCTAACGGCTGATGAAGAGTTCCTAAAGCAATACCGAAACTCTTTCCCAACGCGGCAGACACAAAAGAATGACTAGCACCCGAATCAAATAGTACAAAGGTAGGCGTAGAGTTGACTAAGAATGTTCCTAATCAAAGCATAATAGACATATTAATTACACACACCACAAACACGAGGCAAGTAAAGAAAGAGTACCCGTGACGACGTCGGGCGCATCCTGTGCCTCCTCGGCGGTCATGACGAATGCTCGACCCTTGGTCTTAGGGGCTTCCCCTTTCCCCTGCCTACCATCGGTAATCCAGAGTGTAGTGGGTGCCGGATTCTGAACCACTCCCTGAGTCAGACGGGGACATTGGGCCTTGAAGTGGCCCACTTGGTTACAATTAAAACAAATCTTGACCTCTTGCCGACAATCTTTAGCATAGTGGCCCTCCTTTCCACACTTATGACATATTAGCACCCAGCAACGTCCCTCATGATTCCTTCCACATTTACCACACTTACCCTGGCTCCTTTGCCCTTGCTTTCCCTGATCTGCCCCTCGAAATTTCTTCGACACCTGCTGAGTCTGAGCAGGCGGCGGACGCTTCTGCTTTTGTTGGGTTTCCAGTTCCAACTCTCGGGCCCGAGCGGCCGCTATCATATCAGTAAGAGTTTGGTGCCTAGCAGCAGACACAAATTCCCGAATGTCTGTGCGAAGCATTGCCAAGTATCGGGTCATCCTCATGCGCTCGGTTGCCGCAAACTCTGGACAGAAGAGTGCCCGTTCATTAAACTTCTTGGTGATTTCCGTCACCGTCTCAGTAGTCTGGGTCAGATTTAGGTACTCCTGCGCCAAGCGTTCCATTTCCACCTGTGGAACATACTCCAATTTGAACTGTTCCTTAAACTGCGGCCATGTAATGGCATCCAACTGAGCAGGAGTGAGATCTTTCGTTCGTATCTCCCACCAATCTTTCGCACCCTCTCTTAAAAGATTCGCTGCAAACGTTACCTTGGAGTTCTCATGACAGGAACATGTGCGGAAAGCACCCTCCACTGCGGAAATCCACCGCATGCTAACAATCGGATCCCTGCCCCCATCGAACATCGGAGGCGAACAAGCCGAAAAGTCCTTATAACTTGCATCCCTAGCACGTGACGTGCCCTGAGTAGCCAATCGTTCCTCGAGCATTGCCCATAGCTCAGCCTTAATCGTACCAAAGAACTGAGGTATCGCAGCCAACACTTCCCGCGAAACCTCCTCCGCTATCAGGTTACGGAGATTTTCATCAGTCGGTCCTCCCCCACTCGAGG
Organism: Cichorium intybus; assembly: GCA_023525715.1. Taxonomy (NCBI): domain Eukaryota; kingdom Viridiplantae; phylum Streptophyta; class Magnoliopsida; order Asterales; family Asteraceae; genus Cichorium; species Cichorium intybus. The sequence continues at coordinate 44,824,372 of CM042016.1, read as the reverse complement.
CACCCGCATCTGGTCCACCGTTACTTCGAGTGACTGCCATTCTGAAATGCGCAACAGTTTCTAATATCAATACTCGGGTCACTCCTATCTATCCAACTACTTGACTTTCTAGGACTTTGTTTGACTACTCTTGACTCAAGCGTGAATCCTGTGCTTTTGGTAATACTGGCCTGGTACTACCTTCCACACCTATTCGCCCTTGTTCCAAGTTCGTCAACCATCCCCCTAAAACGTCACACGCACTAAACCATTTCCTTTTACTCATGTGGTCATGCACTGTGGTGCCTAATCTTTTGATCTAACTCTCCATCTCACACGTGCCTAAGAGAACTATTACTAATGTCGTCGAGTCACCTCACGGACGCACAGCCGTACACAATCAGGAATAAGATAGACGTTTGAATAACTGATCTACCCTAAAGTCACAACCAAACAAGGAACAGCCAGTAAGGCCAGACCAAGAATTCTTAGGCTATCTTACCCTAATTGTATATAACCTACCAGCATTCACTAAGCAACCTAACGACAGTAGCATAGAATTCCAAAGCAGCACATAAGGCACAAACAGTCTACAGAGTATATTATCCAGGCAGCTTTACATCCTAGCACAATACATTTTATCACATAACACAAACTTGGCATGGGTAATTAGGAATCACAAAACTTACTTGAGCTCGGCTGACGGTTCGCATCGCATCTTCTTTTACTTTAATTTAACCTTCCAAAAACATTTTCTTAACAAAATCACTCAGTCCTAAGTTTGAGTTTGGATTCCCAATACAGTTCATCCAAATCCCTCAAACCAAGGCTCTGATACCAATTTGTAACGCCCCAAATTTCAAAATTTCTAAAATTCATTTACTATCAAAGTTTCAATAAAACATTTATTCCAAAAGTAAATCCGTTTAACCTATTTATTAAACCAACAGCGGAAACACTTGAAAATCATAACATAATTCATTAACATAAACTTTCTTGTATGCGATGCGCCGCCGTCACGCCTTGCCCTTCCCTTTGTCAATCGATTTACCTGAAATATTATAAAAACAACGGGTAAGCTTAAAGCTTAGTGAGTCCACAAATTACCATACATGCCCACACATTAAACAACCCGTCCTCGAGAACGACCCGACCCTACCCGCCATACAACAGCTACGGGCGTCCATCATACAACAGCTATGGACACGGGAAGGTTCTACCCATCATACAACAGCTATGGGTTCCCGGTTATGGCCCAGCCCATCATACAACAGCTATGGGACAAGGCAATAGTCCAACTCGCCATACAACAGCTACGAGGGGACACGCATCAGTACTGAGCCCAACAACAAATAACCACAGATATAGAGAAAATTCATATAACTGTAAACAACACACAAGATGCCTAACATGCAACATCATATAGTAAGGTGAGGATACTCACCTGATTCGAAACCGCACAGATATTCTCTAATATCCCCACTTAACTCGTCCACACACCTAGATCCCACACACATACAACATATCAATTACTGACTAGGCTCTTACAGACCTGTCTAAAGGTTAGACTCACTATTTGCCATCAAACCGTGGTCAAAACTAAGTCCCCGGTCAAACAGTCGCTCGCCGCGGCGTGGCACCTCATCCTACGCCGCGGCTATCATCGAATAATTACGGGGTTTCAGCCGAGTCCGCGCCGCTGACATAGCCAGTCCGCGTCGCGGCTCGTAACATTCCAAAATGTTTTTCAGCGATTAACAGTACATCAATCGGTTAGGGTTCCTTTCTACACCCTTCCTGGGATCAGGAACTACCCAAAGGTCGCTTCCTTATGGACATGCAAGTCCATGCATGTCCTTGGTTCAAATCCTAAGGGCTACAAATCGTCTAAAGCTACAAACCAACTGGTAACACCATATGACGGGATAAACAGAAAAGTCAGAAGAGTAAATCTTCTTACCTCACTTCTGAAGGACGGAGTGATGCCCACGATCCGTTCTAAACCTTCTCCCGCGTGAATCTCCTTCTTCTAATCTCCCAAAACCTTCAACACCTCGAGACCAAAGAGTATCTGCCGAAACCAGACACCTCTACTCTAGAAACTCTCCAAAAACACGAACCCTAGGGCTGGGGTCCTTTTTATAGGCGTTTAAATCCGAATTAGGGTTTTTCATGACTGCGGCGCGGTGCGCCGCGGATTCTTTAGAACCGCGCCGCGCGTACAAATCCTACGCGATTCTAGATTCTTCCAAAAGCCGCGCCGCGGATTCCTCCGGGCCGCGACTCGGCGGACCGGGTCTTACAGCTTACTTCAATTTTGCTGACTCTGATTCTGTTAATTCAAAGAAACGATGATACCCAATTGATTGGAACTGAATCCAACACCAGGAAACAATGAAACGCAAAGTTATGACTTGCTCAGTTATACAGCAGCAAGAAAACCACAGAGATCGTGAGGTTTGATTTCGATGATTCTCTCTAACTCTCTTACTAACTATCACTCTTTCTCTCTCTCTCTCTCTCATCCTTCTCTTTCTCTCTTAATCGATTAGGGGTTCCATCGCCTCCCCATTGCAGCAGATTCAGGAAGAAAAAAAGAATTTTGGTGGTGTTGTGTGTGATTCAGAAGCCTACAGATTCAACTTATTCTTTCTTTTCATGTGGGATACAATCAAGAACAAAAAACTGTAATTCAGCTTACCGTCTCCTTTGATTTCACCTCCATCATCTGATTACTCTAATTGGTTCATTCTCACCCACATCTTTCAGAACCCTTTGAAGATATTTACATATAAAGAGCTTCACGCTGCCACCAATGGCTTCTTAGAGCAGCTCCGTCACGGCGGATTTGGGGCAGTATTTAGCAGGAAAGTGGAGTCCATCCTGGTGGCAGTGAAGCGGCTAGAACGACCCGGTGGCGGTGAAATAGAGTTCCGAAGGAGATAAACCTTGTTCCTGAAATCGACATATGAAGTCGATCCAGATAGAAACCAAATATGCTGAGGTCGATCCAGAGAGAAAGAGATAGAGGAGAGAGTGAAAGGTGGTGGTATCCGGTATCGTGAGAGAGGAGTGGAGGGAGAGAGGAAGAAGGGGGTTGGATATTATTTACTTTTTTTCTTTTTATTTTTTAAATAGTTTTAATTAAAAAAATGTAAAAGATGTAAAAAGGGTAAAAAAGTCATTTTATATGGGTGAGGGACCGACCACGATAAAAAAATGAAACCGCGGGGACTAGGCGTGAGGTTTTTAAAAGTTAGGGACCAAACTCGATATCCTCTGAAACCACATGGACCATTTATGAAGTTTTGTCTAAAAATAATAATAAATCAAGAAATTATTTAGGGACTTAAAAAGAAATATAAGTATGATAATGGACCTAATATGTCAAGAAAAATAACTTAAATGATTAAATTAATTGCATTAGGGGCTAAATGTAACTATTGTGGAAACTTTTGGGTTTAATTGCAGTTTTGGGAAGTTGCTTTAGAAACCTGCGGAGGTCGGGAGGAACGAATGACTACGAGTGGAAACTTTTGGGTTTAATTATATGTAGAAATTGGATATGGATTCTTAAATTACTACGAGTGGCATAATACATCTATTCGGACTATTCAACTTAGTGACTATCACTTAACTAAAAGAGGACATTTTTGACTTTGATAAAACTAACGAATTATACAAGAACACGAAATTTCAAGTTGATGACTAAAAGCTACTTAGAGTGTGACATATGGGACATGTTCACACTAACAAATGGTAAGGTTAAGATTAAAATTGCAAAAAAATGTTTGTTGGAAAATGACTGAGACAAAAGGGAAAAATCGTCCAAAATATGTATTTTACTCATAAAAGTATATGTAGCTACCGAAATAGATATAAAATGATATTAATAGTCATCCCTAAATTTTGTAAATGAAACAAAATGTACTACGGTCGAAGACTAAAAATAAGAAGTTGATATTAAAAATGATTGTAAAGCCTTACAGCCTTACAATTCACGTTTGACTATTGGAACAAGTTTTGAATAATAGTATAACGACTACATTCGATTAGTCGTTAAATAATTATATGTTTTGGAATAATATACTAAAATATATACTGAATAGAGATCTATAGGTACCAATTTGTACCATAATCTAAGTATTGTCTATTGATAATAGTTGTAGGAAATTATGTGTCATGTTTGATTGTTGACACTTGGATCGCTGCTAGCAGCACAGTGGTATCTAATGAGTTACACTAACTCGCTTATTATGTTAACCGTGCATGTAACGTTTATGTTTGTGTGAATGTATATTTATGTCATTTTATTAATTTTATGTTTTGATAACACCATTATTCTACTCTGATGCAAACTATTTAATTATCTTAAAATGATTTAATTTATTTAAAAGTTTTTGTGTCCAAAAATGTATTTTAAATTTAGTTAATGTTTTATTATTAAAAAAAATTAAGGTGTTACAATTACTTTGAAGTTAATGTTGACATTCATCAGTTTAGTTTCATAGCAATGAAGGGATTAGAAGCATTTCGATCGTCTAAATGGTATATTAAACTTGGGCCTCACAATTCAGGTAAAAGTTGATTTTTTTGTATAAACCTGGATCATAGACAATTGAGTTTCAAATTTACTTGGTGAAGCAAACTTATGACATTTCTATGAGTTTTAATTGATCAAAAGTTATATATTGTCATAAATGAAGCTTGAATCACCATTGGAGCCATAAGTTAATGTTAAAATTCTAAAATATATCCATAAATGCAAATATAAACAAATAGTGGATTCCTTAGCTTGAATGATGTCTAGAAACATCAAAATGAAACAACATCCATTTCATAAAATCCATCTCGAATTTAGATTCCACTATGTTAACCCACCTAATTTTTTCATTAAATTCTCCATCTACTATAACATACAACTTCTATTTAAACATGTTTAATCATAACAAATTTAATAGAAATAATCATTTGTATCATATTTCACAGCAAAAGCCATCCTGAAAATATATTCCAATTTATCGAAATTCATTCATAAATCTAGTTGTTTTATCAAACAAATATCTTTTTAGATTTTTTGTGGCAGTGATTTTCAAATAACATTACTAAAATAAGAAAGCTTTATTTTGTTTTAAATATTTTAAGATTGAGAAAGATTTTACAAAAACAAAAACAAACTAAAAAATTAAGGAAAAAATGTCTTTATTTATAGAAGGCCTGCCTAAACCCATTAAACTCTTAAACTTTAGCTAAGTTAAAAACAACTTAAAAAACATGACTGTATTTGCTAACTTTGTCAATTTTAAATCTTAATTTCAAAACTATGGCTTTAAACAGAGACCGCTTGTAAATATTTTGACTCCAAGTAGGGGTGGAAATCGGTTCGATTTTTGTTTTTTCAGTTTCCTCGAATGGGTTTCCTCGGTTCCAAAAATCATAAACCGAACCAAACCGAGTTCAAATTATTGTAGACCAAACCGAAAACCGAATTCGAATTCGGTTTGGTTTGGTTTGAGACCAGAAAAACTGAATTTAAAAAAAATAAAAAAAAATTCTAAAAGGAGAAAGGGCAAAAACGTAAATGAGTAAATACTATATAATATAACATATATATTTTAATGACTTATTTAGGGGGGTGTTTGGGATTACTTATTTAAAACAACTTATGCTTATCATTAAAAGTACTTATTTGCTTATCCGGTGTGAAAACGGAGTTTTAAAAAAAGTGTTTGGTTTAGCTTATCCGGTATGAAAACGTAATAGGTTAATAAATTGTTTTATAGTGTTTGGCAAAACCGTAAAAGGTGTTTATGTGTGTAATACATAAATGACTTGTCAAAAACAACTTAAATAAGTTAATAAGTAAGAAAAATTGACTTATCAAAAACTGCTTATTTAAGCAAATAAGTGCTTATAAAATATGTTTATCCAAAAACTTAAAACAGCTTATTACAGGTGTCAATCCGCAATAAGTCAATAAGCATATCAAAGAAGCAATCCCAAACACCTCCTTAATAATTATCAGTTTTTCAATTTGGTTTGGCGTGAACCATGAGAGAACAAAAACCGGAACATGAACCAAATTCCAAATTCAGTTTGGTCCGAAACCAAACCAAAAATCCGAATTCGAATTCGGCTTGATCCGAAATCGGTTTCGGTTCGGTTCGGGATTCGAATTTTTCGGTTTCAAACCAAATAACTTCCACCCCTAACTTCAAGTGCAATTTGCCCTTTAAATAGGTTCGAAAAGTAAAACCCCCAAATTATAAGTTGTTTTCTGTCAACATTCTCAAACCTAATGGATCCATATGTCTTCTATAAAAGACGAAGTACAAAATCAGTAAAATTAAGCTATTAGGGTTACACTATAAAACGTAAAGAGGGGAAGAAGGTCAGAAATCGTCCGCCTTAGGCCGAGCGCTTATCCCGTAAACGAAGGGGTGGCGTGGTATTTTTCCACGGAGAAAAGGTTTTCAAAATCGTGGCGCACCACCGTGTGCGATTGGCGTAAATCAACAAAACAACACGCACATCTATACTACTGCCTGTGCGTGTTTGGGAATCCATGGCCGCTTTGCTGCTTTAATTTGCAACCAAGGCGAGAGGACTTCCCTACATTTTCTCTTACTTTTGTGCAATTTATTATCGTTTAATATCTAGTTTTATTCACCAAAAACACTCGACTACTTTGAATTTTTCCCTATCTTAGATGATTTCGTGTCAGCCGTGAGTATGCGAATTAGAATAGGGTTTTGAGTACACGACGTATTTGAGGTTCGTACGACCTTCATTTTCATTTTGGATCTGTTCATTCTTTGCTATTTGATTATCATGTTATGCCTAGTTTTACCCAAAAACAGTTGCTAGTTTTGATTTTTTTTTTCACAGTTAGGCGTGTTAGTTGTAATTTATTTTAAATAAAGTTTGAAATGTTCCAGTTTAATAATGCTCGTTTTATTTGCTAATCTTTAGTGAAAATAATTTTTTTAGACAAAACTTCATAAATGGTCCATGTGGTTTCAGAAGATATCTAGTTTGGTCCCTAACTTTCAAAAACCTCAAGGGTAGTCCCTGTGGTTTGAAAACTTTTGTTAAATCGTCCCTAAGCCATACAAAATAACTAATGTACCCTTTTTAATTTCTTTTACATTTTCTTTAACTACAATTTATTTTTAAGGGTAAAAAAGAAAAAAAAAAAAAACAAAACACACCCTCATCCTCACCCCTCCCCCTCCTCATCCCTCATTCTCACCCCCTCCCCTGTCCATTAAAACTAATCGTCGTCGTTCCGAATCATCGTCTTTCCGAATGCACGAACACCACACCCCGCGACTAGAACCAATCGTGACAGGAAAGTGCTGAACTTTGAATTGTGCGACCGAACTTGGAACCAAATTTTTATTATTTTTCTTTTCTTGGGCTGTTGATCGCAAACGGAAAGAGAGGGCTGATGCCCTCTCGATTTGATTCTAGCCCGGTGGAACTCTCGTTTATGGTGCATACGTAGGTTACGATCTCGTAGCAACCCTAGGGTACCACTTTGCGAAGCCGTGGACCTCTTTTTCCCTTCTTTTTGTTGCCGTTGTCGTGTCAATTGTGAGTGAGAGAAAAATCAGATCGATAACAGGGAGAGATGAGAGATCGTGAGTGTGAGGAAGGGAGAAGACTGAAGCAAACTCCTGTGGAAGGTGCGAAATCGTGAAGTGAAGACCTAAGGTTGAACTAGTGCATCCGATTGGTAAGATCATCCTCCTTTTCTCCTTGATTTTTTCGAAACTTTAAAGTGAAAAAAGAGATTGTCGAACATTTATATATATTGAAGCTGGAACCATGAACTCAGATTTCTAATTCTCTACAAAATCAGTGACTCAATTCTACATAAAACTTGATATTCCCTCCGGTTCTTGTAGAATCTTTTTTGTCAAAACGATGTGGAGTCACCGTAGCGTACCTCTGGTTGGTACAATCAACAAGAAGAAGATGAGTTGAGGTGGTGCAATTGGGGAGGCGCCGCACCAACAGCAGCGACTTCGCGTCCTTTCCCTTATCTCGCTGCTCTCCTCTCTATCTCCCAATCTGTGTCACTATGCATCTCTTTCTCTATGTCAATTTCCGACTTGTTGTTCTCTTCCTGAATCCATTGCATACCTGAAACATAAAATGAGGGAGAAAGAGAAGCGCTGGCCTGATAGGTGAGGTAACCCATGTTTTTCGATGAAGAGGGAAAATATATATATATATATATATATATATATATATATATATATATATATATATATATATATATATATATATATATATATATATATATATATATATATATATATATATAACAGGCGGTAGAGGATGAAGTAAGGAGACGGAGTGTGTGGTGGCTTTGGAGTAGAGGATGAAGAAAGAAGAAAGAAAAAAGGAGACGAAGGGGGTAGGGATGAAGCCGAATGACAGAGAAAGAAAATGAGAGAGAGGGAGTTTTTTGTTTTTTTTCTTTTTCTTTTTTATCCTTAAAAATAAATTGTAGTTAAAGAAAATGTAAAAGAAATTAAAAAGGGTACATTAGTCATTTTGTATGGCTCAGGGACGATTTAACAAAAGTTTTCAAACCACAGGGAGTACCCTTGAGGTTTTTGAAAGTTAGGGACCAAACTAGATATCTTCTGAAACCACATGGACCATTTATAAAGTTTTGTCTTTTTTTTTTTAAATCAATGCAGTGGCTCTTGCAATGGCTCTTCACATAGTACTCAAAACTATAAATAATGATTTAAATATGTCTAACAATTTCGAAAGCTCCTATTATATAATAAAATTTTTGAGTTTAAATATGAAAAATTTAAGGTAAGTCGATTTCAGTTTTTCTGTTAATCTGTTGAAAGTTAGTTTGGGTGGACAACTCTAAATAGAGACCATAAAATGGTGACAAGATCTAGAGGGATCAATGGGATTGCTTTTGAACTCAGAAATCAATTTTTAGCAAAAATGCTTACTCGTGGTAGTGGGAAGATAAGTTTTAGAAAATGTTTGAATTAATTTTTATAAGGACAAAATCTATAGGTTGATTATTCGTTTTTTTACAATGTATTTGGTACGTAAAATGTCTAAAAAATACATTTTTATATATTTAGATTTATTTACTACCTTTCCATATAATACTAGAGGGTGTTTGAGATTGCTCATTTAACTATTGACTTGTACATTGACAAAAATTAGTTTTAAATGGATTGTTTTAGTTTTTTAAAAAATGGTCTTTTTGTTCCAATAAGGTATAAGAAGATTTAACAAGGAAGGATAATCTTATTCATTTTGATTTATATGTATATTTTGAAAAAAAGTTTTAAAAATAATTTATTGATTTATTTATTTTGAAAAAAAGTTTTAAAAATAATTTATTGATTTATTTACAATTGTGAAACACATTTTTTTGATGTATTGATTTTGTAAAAAACAGATTTTTTGATTTTGTAAAAAACCAATAAGTCAATAAGTTATTTTAATAAACAATCCCAAACACCCCTATATATGTAACTGTTTTCTTTTTTAGCAATATTTAGAATTTTTTTTATCAAAATATATAATATAACTTTTTTTAGGAAAATTTCCATTAAAGTCTTAATATTTTGTTTCAGTTTATAGAAAAAATTCAATATTAATTTTTAGGTAAAATTTGTCATAAAGTTTGTATATTTTGGCTTTATTTTGGAAAAAGCTTTTTATATTTTTATTTTGTGATTTAATCTTTTAAACCTGCAAAAATTTGTGTAAAAACTTTTTTCACCTGAAATAATAGGTTAGGGGTTAATGTGTAAGTAAAACGGTTTTTCAGGGGTTTTTTCGCAAATTAAATTAATTTTTCTTTATTTTTGTAAGTGGCATAAATTTTACATACAATGTTTAAATTCTACAAACTTTATATCTCTGGAAAGGTGGTAAGTAGTACTACAACTTTGTTTTACAAACTTTTGTCTAATTATATTTAGATCTTTCATTATAATTTTCTAAACATGAGCATAAACTCATTTTTATGCAACTTTTTAGTCATTTTCAAACATTCATATATATTCTTCATAATAAATCCAGTTAACTTGAATATTTTTCATATGATTTAATTACTTCAAATAATATAATTTTAATAATGATGACTTTGTCTGATTCCTCGTACATTCTGAGATCTTTAGCTCTAAACATTGCATTCCACAACTATTCAATATTTAATGTGTATGAACAACTACTTTCATATTAGCATATATATTTTTTTATACACATCTATTTGACTTGATTATTTTTTCTTTGTACTCTTTGAAATATATACTAAAACTTTCATTTAAAAAAGTGTCTTTTTAATAGCTTCAGATATTGACTTATTTATCTTCAAACATGACATTTTATCACATTACTTGAAATCGATGTGTATACATATAATGAAAAGAATAAGTGGAATGAATGTGCATAACAAAAGTCAAGATTTGAAGCTATTAAGATTTGAGGCTATGTTTATAGTTATGTCATAAAATTCATGTTCATATGAGGCCATGTTTGAAGATAAATAAGTCAAGATTTGAAGCTATTAAGAAGAGGAAACGTATGATGAATGAGGAAACATATCATTATAAATATTGTAATATTTGGAATGATAAAAACATAGGAAAATATTCATGTTAATTGGAGTTATAATGAAGGAGAGATAAATGTTTGAAAATGACTAAAACATTGTATAAATGGGTTTGTGTTCATGTTTAACGGATTGTAGCGAAAGATCCGAACATATTTAGACAAAAATCTGTAAAACAAAGTTGCAGTACTTCTTACCATTTTTCCAGGGATATAAAGTTTGTAAAATTTGGACATTGTATGTAAACGTTATACCACTTACAAAAACGATGAAAAAGTCATTTTATTTGTGAAAAAATCTTTGAAAAATCGTTTTATTTGCGAATTTACCGCTGATTTATTATTTTAGATGAAATGGGTATTTTCATAAATTTTTGCATGTTTAGATGATTAAATCACAAAATAAAATTCAATGAGGACTTTTTCCTAAATAGAACCAAAATATAAGGTCTTTTTTATAAATTTCCTTAAATTTTATTAACAAAAAAGTCTTACATTAATTTTTATTAACAAAAAAGATAGAAACTATATGTTTTATTTTCAATAAAGTCATAATATTTTGACACAGTTTACGAAAAAGCCCTAACATTAATCGGGTATTTGTCTTTTTTTGTTAATAAAAATTAATTTCGGACTTTTTGTTAATAAAAATTAATTTATGATTTTTTTATAAACTGAGCCAAAAATATTGAATTTTTATTGGAGATTTCCCTTACTTTACACTATGATACATTCAAAAATTATGTTCATATAAAATATAATACAAGTTGTAAATATTTTTTTAAAAACGATTATACATAATGTCATATTATATTCATCTCTTGCGTAATATTATTATCTTCTTATTTCCATATATATAGAAGATCATTGTTTGTATGACATATATTTAGACCTTTTTCAATGACTTTATTATTAATACCATTGAGATCCTAGGATATTTGTTGTGTTTTGCCAAATGTTTCATTAAATCTATCAACTTTTTCAATATGGTTGTGGATTGCCGTCGATGCTATCATAATACTTATTTAGTGTTTGTATGTGTAATTAACATGCATATCTCAATAATGCAACCTAGCTTTTCACACTCCAAAAATTCGTTGATGACATTTCTCAATGAAGGACAATAACAGTTAAATGCATCTACTGATCTATGATGAGCGTCTCCGTTGATAATCTGGAATATGATAACGAATGTTTTTACCTTTATAAAGTGCAATATTTTTTTTGGGTATCTGAGAATGTAATATTTATTTGAAAATAAAATAAACAATTTCTCAATGCAAAGGTACGAATATTCGTTATGTGTGCTTCCTGCAAACCAAAAGAGATGGTTTGCTATTACCTCTCATTATTGAGAAATATCATTGAACGAACTTTTAAGTATGAAAAGCTAGGTAAACATTATTAAGAGATGTGTTTGTTAATTACAATTACAATTAAATATTATAATAACATCATGGTAATCCATAACTATATCAAAAATGATAGTATATTTAATGAATCATTTGACAAAGCACCACAAAAATCTAATGTCTCAATGAAGATGATATTGATACTGAAGCAATGAAGAAAGGTTTAGGTATGCCATACGAGAAATGGTGATTGGTATATATATGCAATACGAGATATCGTTGCACATGATATAATAGAATTGTAGGCATAAACGTAATATATTATTATGTATCATATTTTTTAGGATTTTTTTACAACTAGTGTTTGGACTATCCGCGTGATGCTGCGGAAGCCCGGTATATTGAAAAAATGCAGCTCCACAAAAAAACAAATTATGTAAGGGACGAAAAGTGTAACTCTAAAATATAATAGGAGACCGGAATCGTAACTTACGAAATACCAATAATATAACTTTATAATAAATACGGATGAAAAAATTTAATTCGAAATTAGTTGAGGGAAAAAACGTAAATATAAAAGTTTGCTATAAGAAGAATCAAAATTGTTATTTCCAAATAGAAGCTTATTGGCATTTTTTATCAAATGCTTTAATAATTATATTATGATATTAATTTAGTAGTTATGGTTCTGAAAAAAATAAAATGAAATAAACAGTAACTTATGTGAATGAAACTGGAATTGCAAACAAATATATATATATATATATATATATATATATATATATATATATATATATATATATATATATATATATATATATATATATATATATATTCTTGATTTGTATGTATGTAATTTTTTAATGTTATATGGTCTAATAAAAAATTATATTATATATTCTGTTAAATTTTTTTTCCAAAAAGTAGGTAAGTTTAAAAATAGTAAATAGTTTAGATATGTAAACATGTTTTTTAATCATTTTATATAAGTCCAACACCTTTTAAGAAAATTATAAGTCAATAAACATTTTTGTCAAATTATATTTTTTGAATTAAAAAAACAATCTAAAACATTGTCTAAGTATTTTACTAACTAACAAAGAAATACTCGGAGACACATCTACAAAACTTTGTATAGGAATTCATAAAAAAAAACTGTTAGGAAATAGACCTAAATCTATAACCTATTGCCCAGGAATAATAACGAGAATATAAATGCGGAAATATAAACACAAAGTATCGACACAGAGATTTACGTGGTTCGGTCCAAGATGACCTACATCCACGGGCAGGAGAGAGTATTCTTTATTCCAGAGCTAAATACAGGTGTTACAGAGCGTACCTAGATTGCTAGTAAATTGGCCTCTTCTGACCACTGACTTCAGACTTGACAACTCGACGGCACTAAACCCTAATGACCAGCCTTTATATTTATAGGCTTTACAAGAAACCCTAGCCGTACCCTAGCTGTTCACGGCCCACGCGACGCAGACACTTAATGGGCCGCGGCGCGCGTGTTTACAATTCATACATGTTTTAATTCTCAATTCACTATTTAACAATCTCCACCTTGAATTACGAATTCAACATAGCTCCACCTCGCTCTAGAAACCAAAAAATTCCTCTCGTCTACTGCTAGCTTGCCCCGTAGGGACTTACCTCCTGCGAACATCAACCAAGTTCAAGCATAGCTCGAACTTCTCCTTGGGTAACGACTTCGTCAACATATCTGCCGGATTCACCTTGGTATCGATCTTCAAGATTGAGAACTTGTCTTCTTCAACTATGTCAAGAATGAAATTTAACCGGATATCAATATGCTTTGTCTTTTCATGATAAACCGGATTCCTTGCTAGACACAAAGCGCTTTCACTATCACAGTTCAAGACAGGCTTCTCCACCTTCAATCCTAGACTCTCCACTAAACCATGTAGCCAGATACACTCCTTTATACCTTCAGTCATTGACATGTATTCCGCTTCAGTTGTAGACAAGGCAACTGTAGATTGTAAAGTTTACTTCCAACTGACTGCACATCCAAACAAAGTGAAAATATAACACGTGAGCGATCTCCTTTTCACCAAGTCGCCACCATAGTCTGAGTCTGCATATCCCACCAAGTTACTATGAGTATTACCACCATAGACCAGACAAATATCCTTAGTCCCCTTCAAGTATCGCAAGATCCACTTGACCGCTTCCCAGTGAGTTTTCCCAGGATTACTCATAAACCTACTAACCACACTAACTGCATGTGCTAAATCAGGTCTAGTATAGACCATAGCATACATAAGGCTTCCAACTGCACTTGAGTACGGAACTCTACTCATATAGTCTTTTTCCTCATCCGTAGTTGGTATAGTACTTCTGTTTAATTTAAAATGTGCTGCCAAAGGAGTTCCAACTGGTTTTGACTGATCTATACCGAAAGACTGCAAGAATTTCTCAATATATTTCTGCTGAGAAACATATAACAACCCCGCTTTCATGTCTCTCTGAATCTCCATCCCCAATATCTTCTTTGCTGCACCCAAATCCTTCATTTCAAACTCACTTGCCAAAAGCTTCTTCAAGTTATTAATTCCAGCCATCTCCTTGGCTGCAATGAGCATATCATCAACATATAGCAACAGATAAACAAAGGACCCATTGGACAACTGCTTCAAGTAGACACAATTATCAAACTGATTCCGTATGTAGCCATGCGAAGTCATAAGCGAATCAAATATCTTGTACCACTGTCTAGGAGACTGCTTCAAACCATAAAGAGACTTCTTCAACAGACACACATGATCCTTATTAGAACCCGAAAAACCCTCAGGCTGTGACATATATATCTTCTCCTCCAAGCTTCCATGAAGAAATGCAGTTTTGACATCGAGCTGCTCAAGCTCCAGATTAAACGCACTCACCATAGCCAAAAGAACCCGAATTGACTTGTGCTTCACGACCGGTGAGGAAACCTTGTGATAGTCGATTCCTTTATTTTGAGAAAATCCCTTCGCCACTAACCGTGCCTTGAACCTTGTGGGTTCAACCCCTGGAATTCCTTCCTTCTTCTTAAAGACCCATTTGCATCCAACCGGTTTGACTCCTTTCGGTAATGGAACAAGATCCCACGTTTCATTCTTCTCAAGAGATTGCATCTCTTCGTTCATCGCCATCAACCAGCTTGATCCTTCTTTACTTGCCACCGCCTCTTTGTAGGACCGAGGCTCATCAGTACCAATGTTTTTCACCAACAGCTAGTGCATATGCAACAGAACCAACAGAACTTGTATCACCTCCTCTTTGGTTCACCATAGCAGATTCATTAAAGGTCACATCTCTGCTATTAATAAATTTTGGAGTTCTCCCTTCTTTTGTACACCACAGACGATAACCTTTCACTCCATGTGCATACCCTAGAAATATGCACTTCATTGCCCTCGCCTCAAGTTTACCATCATTAACATGAGTATAAGCCAGACAACCAAATATACGTAAACCAGAATAATCAGAGGGTTTTCCAGACCATACCTCTTGAGGAGTCTTAAAGTCGATTGCAGTTGATGGTGATCTGTTCACCAGATAGCCAGCAGTATTAACCGCTTCCGCACAGAATTTCTTCGATAAATCAGCATATAACAGCATGCTTCTAGCACGCGCTAACAGTGTTTGGTTCATCCGTTCCGCCACTCCGTTCTGCTGTGGTGTGTGCCATATAGTGTGATGCCTCACTATACCTTCCGCCTTACAGAAGTTGTCAAACGGGGCATTGCAGAACTCCAACCCATTGTCAGTTCTGAGTGTCTTGACAGATTTTCCGGTCCGTTTTTCGATCATCGTCTTCCACTCCTTGAACTTCCCAAACACTTCGTCTTTAGTCTTCAAAAAATATATCCAAACCTTCCTTGAGTAGTCATCAATGAAAGTCACAAAGTATCGATAACCTTTATGAGACTCGACCGGAGAGGGACCCCACAAATCTGAATGAATGTACTCCAGGATTTCCTTGCTTGTGTGTTTACCCGAACTAAACTTCACCCTGCGTTGCTTGCCTTTGACACAAGCTTCACAAAACTTGAGTTTTCCCATTAGCTTACCACCAAACAAACCCTGTTTACTCAGAATTGACATACCCTTCTCACTCATATGTCCCAACCTTCTATGCCACAACTCTGTCTTATCATTACTACTCTCTAAGGATTGAGTAATCGCCACTGTTCCCCTAACCGAATTTCCTTCTAAGATAGGAACCCCACTCTTCTGCACTTTTCCTTTCATAACTACTAGAGAGCCCTTGGTGACCTTCACCCAGTCATCTTCACCAGAGTATTTCAACCCATTCTTTGCTAAAGTAGTAAGAGAAATTAAGTTCTTACGAAGATCCGGAACATACCAGCAATCAAGCTTTCTGACCATACCATCGTGCATCATAATCTGTACCGTACCGCTTCCTTTGACCTGAGCAACCCAATCATCACCCAACTTCACCGTTCCTTTCAAGTCTCTAAAAGATTCGAACCAGTCACGATGGAAAGTAATATGATAAGATGCCCCAGTATCCAAGACCGAAGCATCAACAGAACTAGATGTACAAACAGTCAACACATCGTCTATGTCTTCTTCTTCCGAACCATCCTGAACAATAGCCGCACTGCCATTGTTGCTATTTTCTCCCTTCCCCCCTTTCAGCAATGGACAATTTCTCTTGAAGTGACCCTTCTCCTTGCAGTTATAACACTTGACTCTTGCAGAAACTTTCGATTTTGAACGTGACTTACTCCGATTTCCACCATCTTTCTTATCCGATGTCCTTCCTCTGCCAACGAACAGACCTGAACCGGATGTCTCCTCATTCCCAAAAACTCTACGTTTGAGTTCCTTGGACAGCAGAGAATCCTTCACATCATTCACAGTAATTGTTGTTCTTCCATACAACATAGTATCAACAAAATTCTCATGTGAATTCGGCAGTGAACATAACAAAATAAGGGCTTGATCCTCATCATCAATCTTTACTCCTACTCCTTGAAGATCTGGAATAATACGATTGAAAGAATCAAGATGGTCTTTTACTTGAGTACCTTCTGTCATCCGGAAAGTGTACAACCGTTGCTTTTGATACAGCCTATTTGTCAAAGAACTGTTCTGATACGTATCACAAAGCTTCTTCCAAATACCGGCAGCGGTGGGTTGATCAACAACTTCCCTCAACACCTCATCCGTCAAGCTCAAAAGAATAGCACTATGTGCTTTCCCCTCGATCTCCTTCTTCACAGCATCTGTCGTGTCCTTTGCATATTCTCCTTCCACTGCAACTGCGCATCCTTGTTGAACCAGAAGAGCCTTCATCTTAACCTTCCACAAAGTGAAATCATTCGAGCCATTGAACTTCTCCAAATCGAACTTGTGAGATGACATCTTCAATCAACCGATCCTTGTAGTCTTTGATGAACTAGTAAATCCAAAACTGCTTACTGCTCGTCGTCGCCGCGGTGCGAACTTCAACAGGGCGCGACGCGGTATTGAACAGATGCGATCTTCAACAGACGCGATCCTTCAACAGGCGCGACGCGGTTTTTCAACAGACGCGACGCGGCAGCCGTAAACCCTAGATCTACTACCAACTTCAATCAACCAGAACTACAACCAGATCTAAAACACGCAGACCTAAAACCGCAAATAACCACAGATTTATAACACTACAGATCTGAAACCGCGGCTCTGATAACACTTGTTAGGAAATAGACCTAAATCTATAGCCTATTGCCCAGGAATAATAACGAGAATATAAATGCGGAAATATAAACACAAAGTATCGACACAGAGATTTACGTGGTTCGGTCCAAGGGCAGGAGAGAGTATTCTTTATTCCAGAGCTAAATATAGGTGTTACAGAGCGTACCTAGATTGTTAGTAAATCGCCCTCTTCTGACTACTGACTTCAGACTTGACAACTCGACGACACTAAACCCTAATGACCAGCCTTTATATTTATAGGCTTTACAAGAAACCCTAGTCGTACCCTAGCTGTTCACGGCCCACGCGACGCGGACACTTAATAGGCCGCGGCGCGCGTGTTTACAATTCATACGGGTTTTAATTCTCAATTCACTATTTAACAAAAACAATCTGATTAATCAAGATACATAACGAGGGTTATATTCATACGATTTTACACTTCTAGACAAATATAATCTGTTTCCTTATTCTAAATGGTTATTTTCTTTTGGATAATAAAGGACTTAATATTCTTAACTCCAGGAATTCTTAATATAACTTAAGTGATACAATAAAAACTTTTTCTCTTATCTTATTAACTGATTTATGCATTGGATTTCATTTGGGGAACCGGTGATTGGCTTTGTCTACAAGGATTTTGGATTTGTTCATAATCAACAAATTATATTTGGCCTTGTTCCATTTTTCCAGTCATTCTAGATATTATGACAAACGTCAAAATCAAGAGAGAATATTGAAAAAGAGAATTAACAGATTCCACATGTCATTTTTTTAAGTACGAGAATTTGGTAAGAATAAATATAACTTTCCTTTTCAAAAGGTGGGATTTTCCTTTATTTAATTCGCATATCTCCGTAATTCTTTTATTTTTCATTCCATATACAAGAATAAAAAATGTTAGAAGAATACATATAAATGCCCACAATTAGGGGTTGAAAGAAAGGGATATAGTTTGAGCTTCAAACAAATTTAACTCCATAAATATGGAGCCATTCACGATTCTTCGACTCAAACCTATGTTGCCTCCATTCGAAATGTCTCTTCTACCCTTCTCCTATGTCCTTGCTGTGTTTACCCTCCTCTCGTACAATCATTCAAGCACAATGTAAAACCTCTAAACAGCATCACCCACTCGCATTATAAAAATGCTTCATCTATATCAATCACCCCAAAAGGCCACAATGAGAAATAATTATATGGTTAAAATTCGTTCAAATGTACTAAAATGCTCGTAACCTTTTAAATTGACGTAAAATTTAGTCATTATTTTACTAAAAATAACAAACACATGTCAGTCATTTTATATTTTTTTAACCATGTAATGTAACAAACTTATTGTTTTGTTATGTTGAAAAAGCATAAATAACAAAAATGATAACTTTTTCACATATAAATGGTTAACTTCTACATAAATTAATAACTAACATTAGTTTCATAAAAAATCACATTGCCAAAAAGATGAAAACATCTTTATAACCTTTTATTATTAATTTTTTTTTTTTACAAAAAACCCTTTGATTCGTTGTGCATCCGCCTAATAAAAGAACATTTTTGTACCTTTAAAAAACCGCGATCTGCGAACACCATCACGAGTGTAATATTCGTGTTGCTTACGCGATTGAATTAACATCAGTCCCGAGTTTCGAAACCTTTCTCGTTCTTGACGATCCTATCATATTTGCATACAAATAGTGATCAAAATCCTATACCCATTTCAATACACTTGAAAAAGGCCATTCAAATCTCAACGTTGAATGAGATCATTGTGGCAATTGACCACTAGGCCACTATGTCTGGTACATAGTGGCCAGCTCAGGGGTTGCTGTAAAAAATAACATTTTTACAGGAACCATAACATTTTTTATTACACATTCAAATCTCAGCGTTGAGTGAGATCATCGTGGCAATTACCATTAGGCCACTATGTCAGGTACATAGTGGCCAGCTCAGGGGTTGCTGGAAAAATAACATTTTTACAGGAAACATAATCCCAACTCACCGTCGGAAACTCTCTAGGATTGTATATTTCACTCTCTCGAGGATTATATACTCCAATTGAATAGAAAGATTCGGCCCTTTGCAAACCGTGTCTTTCTTCATGATTTCGCCTTTTTGTTGAATATTTAGAGCCACCATCCGATGAGGTGGCTTGTGTCGGAAGTGTGGACATGGTGTCGGATTGTGAAGCGTCCGTCATTTGCGACACTTCCGACAAGTTGTCGTATGATGTTCTTGAATTAACGGATCCGTGTGATCTCATGTAATATCTGCTCTCGGGAACGACTTTGTGGACTTGTCTACGGTTTCTTGAATCTCTAGAAGCTTGAACCCTTCCGGCCAACTTTCTTCTGAAATCAGCCATTGTTCAATGTTAGTCAGGGCTAAATGTAAGAAATAGCAATGTACATTCGTTTATTTGTTTATTAAGGCGTTGTAGTTTAACAAATCAACCCAATTATAGCATTGTATCATTTTTTGTATTATACTCTTGAAAAAAATTATAGCATTGTATTTTCAAATTTTTTCTTAACAACGCATTTTTTGTATTAGTAACGCGAAAAAAATATAATTTTTTAGGTTTTTAAGCAAATGACATAAGGGAACTGACCTTCGTGTTGCCTCACGCGACTTTGCATCCATTTCTTTGTTAGGAGGGTACTTAGGCATGCTTGCAGGATCACACGCATAAGGTTTTGTATAGAAATACTAACAAGAAAAACATCCAATTAAAAAAATATATAATAAGCAACAAATAACACAACTCGATTATTAAATTACATTTTTGGTCCCTGTTCTACATTGAACTTTAAGAATATGGTACAAAAGAGATTTTTTTTTTCTTATCTTATTGATCATTATTCAAGGACGGTGTTAAGTTTATGTAAAATGACCATTTTGCCCCTACCTCAGCATGAAGGGCGGATTTAGCAGTTGCGCGCTTTTCGGGTTCTACACAAAGAAGTGTGTCGATAATGTCAACTACAGTTTTTGGGAGCTCTTTACACCTTTCACGAAGACTACTTTCATAAGTGAATTGGGGTCTAAACATTGCTGCAAGAGGAAGACGGTTGTTTCTCCAATACTCATCAGAAGGAGTGCCACACATCTTGAATATCTTGTGCAATTGTTCAACCTGGAATTCACAAATAGAAACGCCAAACAGTTATTGTTCTTGTTGCAGATAATCAAACAAATCAAGAACAATGGCAGAAACTGAGACTGAGATTGATGTAAACAGTGTTTTGTAAATTGTTATGTCTTCTTACCTCGGTTCTTCCCTTGAGGATTGGTCTACCGACAAAAAGTTCAGCAAAAACACAGCCGACACTCCACATATCAATATACGTGCCATAGTTTGTGCACCCTAAGAGAAGTTCGGGAGGACGATACCACAAGGTCACAACACGGCTCGTCAATGGCTGACTGCTGCTAGAGTTGAAGAAATTCGCAAGACCAAAATCCGCAATCTTCAGAACACCTTCGTTATTGACTAAAATATTCGAAGTTTTAATGTCGCGATGTATAATTCCTCGTGAATGGCAGTGTTCGACTCCTCTCAATAACTGCTTCATATAGCATTTGATCTGCACGAAACGTAAATTTAGATGAAAAACAGAGGAATTCGACAAGTTATGAGTAGAAGCCCTAGATTACATGACGTGAAGAGGAAGTTTGACAAGTAACGAGTAAAAAACCTGTGAGGCGGTGAATTTGACATCGGGAGATGATAGGAGTCCGGCGAGATCGTGTTCCATGTACTCGAAAACCAAATATATGCTACATGATAAGCGGGATGTGATTATGCCCTCCAATTTCATGACATTTGGATGATCAAGCCTTCGAAGAATTTTGATCTCTCGAGCCATAAACCTTATGCTCTCGGGTTGAAACTTGTCAAATTTCACCTTCTTCAATGCCATTATTTTACCAGTTTGAAGATGACGAGCTCGATAGACACTGCTGTATGTACCTTGTCCAATCTACAAGTATGAAAAAAATGTTTTAATTGACATAGTTATATGCTTTAATCATTTAAAGATAAAAAATAATCACTCAAATACAAATATATAATATTTTCAATATATTTGAAAGTAGATATAATTATATTTTATATCTGAATTTATAATATACTATTATAAATAAAAATATAATAATAAATCTAAAATTTATAATCGTTGATAAAATATATCTCATTATTGAAAGACAAATTATTAACTTTTAATAATCATATTTTAAAGTTTAAATAATTCAACAATATCTCAATATTTCATATTTAAAAACTTCATATATTTCATTCATATTATATCCATTTATATCGTGATAGTTACCCGCTAAATTTCATGAATTCATTTTTTAAAAGTAAGGTTATATGCAGCCGTCAAATAAACATTTGAATTAGAAGTTTTGACAATATTACCTTATCCAACTTTTCAAAGTCGGAGGACTTCAATGGAAGACACCCATCAATGGCATCACCGGCGACAGCACTAAGCCAGACAGGCCAACCGGCGGCAACCTGTTCACCTTCTGTTGATCTTCCAAACCTAAGACTAATCCCAAATCTTTTCGAAAGCTTACTACAAGAACGTGAATTCAAAGATTCATCAACATTTTTCTGATTATTATCGCGACCAACAGATCCGACACTGGTTCTATCATCTTCCGTTTCCTCTTTTATCTTCTCCAATGGCTCAAAACCATTATTATAATTATATTGATTCTTAGACTTCCGCGACGTTAATGAATCAGACGACTGACTGGAAGACGAAGAACGATCACCATCGTTATCGTGAATGATCAACGAATGATCACGAATTGGGGAATTACAAGACCTTGCAACGTGCTTGGAATTGATGCAACCCATTTAGATTTAATGTGACCCCCCAAAACCCATCAACCGAGTCGACAGATTTCGGGGGGAGAAGAAACGGGTCAGAAATTCGAGAAGGGGGGAAATCAATCACCCCTTCACGACGGAGGGTAAAAGTTAGGGCACAAAACGAAGGGAGAAAATTTTCAGAGAATTGAGACAACACGAAAAGAAAACAGACCCAATTTTGGGGAAAATGAAGATCAAATTGCAGGTTTTGCTGTGCTGTTGTCGATTCCGCCTTTCTCTCTCTCTCTCTCTTCCATTTCCGGTCGAATTCGTGTGAATCAGAGTTTTTTGTTGTATGACAATGGCGAAAAACGCGGGGAAGGAGAGAGATTAAGTAAAAGAGCGACATTTGTGGGTCCAAATTGGTCGTCTTCGTTTGGTGTAGAGATGGCGAAGTTATGTTTCAATGGCGATTGTTGAGTTGCTTCAAATTGGGGGCGGGAGAGACGAGAGTGGCGGTTGCATGCTCATAATTGTACGACTGCCAACCACTCAACAAACTTTGAAAAATGATATAAAATTGTGTAAATATCTACCATAGAACCTTTTTTTAATTATTTAATATGATTGAAATTATTAATTTTATTTTATATAATATTTACTAAAAGTATGAAAATTGTTACAATGATAAAATTTACAAGTTTGTAATATTTAATAGTTCAAATTTGGCATGGATTGATAAAATAATGGAATCATCTTGTATCTTTTTGGGTAATCCATCGGTCAGATTTTTAGTAAGGAGTCTTTCATTTGATTGTAGACGATTGATTAAAGTTGATTTTGAAAGTAAGACCGTAAACAAATCTCAGATTCAACATACCAATCAATGGGAAACTTATTTATGTAAAATGAATGACGATATCTTTCTTTCTTTCACTTTGTTATGGTTAGTTTGTTAACGGATTGTTTATGTTTTGTGAACCAAATAGTAAGAAACTATTGTATTTTAATTAGTTTTTGAGAAAATCATTCATGATTTTTTTTTTCTTTCTAGTAGAACCATCTCTATTAATTTAGAGTAAACTACAGAAATGTTCCCCGTTGTTTGGTTAAAATCACATTTTTTGTCTAATCTTTGGAAAGTTGATAGATCACGTTGCAATTTTAAAAAAGGTTTTAGTTCACCTCACCCACCCTCTCCACCCTATCCCATTCTTCTCCTATTGTTTCCTTTTTTTCGTTTCTTTCTTTCTATACATGACCATCTTCCCCTTCTTCTTCCTTCTTTCGTGTTCCTTCTTCCCCGACCTCAACCAACAATCTTGGAACCAAAATGATTTTCACAAAGATAAGCTTTGATGTAACTCATATCTTTAACTTTGTCGTAAATAGATTATTGATCATATTTGTCTTTGATTTCCTTGAGAACACTTTATACTCTACGGTACTTGTGAAGCAAACAGAAGAACCATGTTAACGTCGCCGATGATGCATCTATCTTGACCATAATGAAGCTAATGACGATGTCAACAACGAATTGAGGGACGATTTATATTCTAGTTTCCTATTAGCTTAAAATATTTGATGAGTCAACATGTTAGACTTTTTGGTCTCTTATTTTGTTAGATCTCATATGGTTGTTTTTTTAGATTGAATTTCATACGGGTTTTGGTTCATGACCATTGTTTGTTTGACTGATTTGTTCTATCATCTTAGATCTTACATCTTGGATGATTTGTTTTATCATATGTTAAGAAGAAATATTATTTATTGAGAACCATTTAATCTTCATATCCTTTGTTTGCTTGAAATGTAATCTATATGGAAGTTTAGGTGGAATTGTTGGAATTAAAGATAGACGAAGTTTAGGTGAAATTCTTGAAATTAAAGATAGGCAGTTCCAAATTTGATTTACCTATGATTATTCTGGAAGGTATCAATATTCTAGTATGAAATGAGGATTCAAGCCTTGGTTATGCCAATGAGAAGGTGGAGGTCGTCTAGGATGAGCTGTTTTTTTTTTTTTGGAAACTAGATAGTAAAGAGATGATATTAGAAGTTGACAAAGGTAAGAGATGGAAGTAATGCGAGAAAGAAAAAAAAGAAGCAATTATCGATGATCATAAAAAATGGTGACCAATGCAACAAACCAAAATCGGGCTAATTGTAATTTAAGAAGTAAATAGATAATTGGTAAGGTAATTATCCATATTATGAGTAAAATGGTAAAAAGGCATTTTGGTAATTTTTAGTTAACAGTATGAAATGCAAAGACTTATGATTTCATTAAGAATGTTATAACTGAAATTAGAATGTGTTTATAAACATGGATTTGGAGAATAGGATGATAAATGCTATTGTAAAGGATAAGATGACCAAAAGGGTATTTTGGTCATTTTTATGTAAATTAATCTCATTAAGTGATTTTTATGTTTTCTATGTTATTATATGTTGTTATAAGTATTTATGAATGTTAAAACTGAGTTTTTAACCAAGGAATCAAAAGATAGCAAATAGGAAGAAATTTACTTAATAGGGAGTTATGAGAATTACTTGCAGTTGTGCCCGTGATGCGTAGGGCTACTCTGTGCAGCGTATAGGTGGCCAGAGTCGTGTTTTTAAGTCGTGATCGTGGGTCTTCGCGACACGAACATAGGGGCTATGCGAAGCGAATGCTGGCAGAGTGCCAAATGTCTACTTTTAAGTTGTCCACCTAGGATTAATGGGTTGAACCATTGGGTAATCATTTGACCCGACGAAATAAGTTGTCCACCTAGGATTAATGGGTTGAGTCAGATTATTCTCCTCCCAAATATATATATATATATATATATATATATATATATATATATATATATATATATATATATATATATATATATGTGTGTGTGTGTGTGTGTGTGTGTGTGTGTGTGAGCGTGTTCTTGGTGATATTAGTGTGAGTAAGGAAAGTTCTTGATGATTCAAGGAATATTCAAGTACAATCATGTTATATCAAGGTAATCACTCAACTACTAGTTATAGAGTGAATTAGTTCATGTGGTAAGTGTAAGAACCCGCGAAAAAGTCAAAAAGGGTAAAATCGTCTTTTATCGTATTGTACGACTATTGTGTGTAATAATATGTATTTGTAAAACAATATAATGAGAAATAATAGTTTATGTGAAATTTGGAGTTTTTACCTCGTGAATAGTGAAATTTGACCAAAAAGGGCAAAATGGTCATTTGACATGGAAATGACCAAAATGTCAAGAAAATGTTAAGTTGGACATTTATGGAATTTTTGGTTGCAAAATTATGATCTTAGGACCATCTTTGAAGAAAAGTTAGAAACCAAAGGACCAAAAATGCAAAGGTTTTAAATGTTAATTATATAACTCTAAAATAGAGTTATTTCTTTCATTATGTGAGAAAGTCTCCAGAGAATTCGAGAGAGCACGAGAGGCAGCGGGAAGGAGCAAAGAAGAAGAGGAAGTTCAAAGGAATTGTCAAGGAAAATCAAGAGAGGAATTGGAATTGGTGATTCCATAGTTGAAGAGGTAAAGTTCTAACCTAGTTCTTGGGTGTTCTTGAATTGGTTGAGTAGAAACTGAAATTGCAGTTAAAATTCATGTGGGTTAAGTAGCTAATGCTTCCAATAAGCTATTAGTTAAGAACTTAACTCATAAACATGAAAGTAGGATGCTATTCTTGAGAATTTTCAAGTTTAGCCAAGAACTTTAATCCCTGAAATTGATCTATTAAAGTGTTTTTAATGGCTTAAAATGTGTTATTAGTCAAGGGTTTTAGTCCTAGAACAAACCCCATACGAATAAGAACTGAAATAAGTGCTTAATGAGTGAAAACCGCATGCTACAGTGCCAAATCGCGACTGATCAGGAGCCTGCCCAGGCGCTAGGCGAGGCGCGCCCTGGTCCTGGCGCGGTGCGCCTTCAGTCAGGGGCCAGACAGGGACCAAAAATGTTAAAATTTTCAAATAACTCAAACGCTAGAAACCATAGCTAGACATGTCCGATTGACCTGATATTTTAGACATAACCCTAACATGGTATAAGAACATGTCGGGAATGGTCAAATCCGTAATTCGACCTTGCGGAAAAGTCACTGTAGCGGCAGAGGCTAAAATTACTATTCATGCCCATGATTTTTAAAATTTGAGCTAGACTTGTCCAATGAACTCCAAATTTGAAACACAAGTCTAATATAGTCAAAGATTTCATGGAAAACAGTCGGAACTGAAATACGACCCCTCGGGGGTACTGTAGCAGTATACGCGTATTTCGGAGAAAACCGTAAAACGAGTTTATAAATGGTTATACATTTATTATAACCTAGAGCTATGTTATATGAGACCTTAGCCTTATAGAATTAATTATATTGAGTATTTTTATATACGATTTGTATAGGTGGTGCTTCAAACGTTGTTGAGCACGGGAAGGGAAAAGCCGTACGAGAAGCTTAGTAAACCGAAATAGAATCAAGGTGAGTTTTATGAGGATTTCTATAGTACATAGCAAAATGTTATTTTCAGAAAAGTATGATTTCCAATGTTTATAAATACTAAAGTTTGGAAAATGGTTTTGAATGAAGCTCTATACAAGGGCTTAGTGTTTTAAGTAGATTTTTAAAGTATGATTTGTAAAGTATTTTGAGAGAAGTTCCTTATAGGAACTCAGATGTCAGAAGCAGTTTTGAAAGTATTTTTGTTAAAGAGTTATAAAATGTTTGAGTAAGAATAGTTTACAAATTGTGTCCCACTTTGACCAATTTGAGATGAAATGAAGTAAGAATTAAAGAAGTATGAGCCAGTTGTCCGGACTAGGATCACCCACATAATCGGGGGATCAGAAGACACTACTGGGATGGTACCTCCCGTCGCGAAGTAGTTGTCTAGCTTAGTATACCCTTGTGCTTGAATTTGTTCCAAGTCACAAAGGGGAGACAAAATGAGCAAACCGAGTGGGCAGATCTGTTCTGTCCCGCGAGGGGAGCTAGTTGAATGAATTAATTAACTTAATTCATAAGTTTCAGTTGGTCACGAGAAAGTAAGCAGTTTTATAAAAGAAAGTCTTTTTAGAGTTTGAAAGTAAAGAAGAAAAAGTTATTTTGAGATTTATGAAATAAATCAGTTTTAGTAATGTACTTTTGATATTTCAAATTTTGAATAGAAAAGTTTTGGGTCTAAACCCATATTACTCACGAGACTTTATGTCTCACGTATACTATGTTTTTGAAATGCTATGTACTTAGGTGAACGGAGCGAAGATTGAAGTTGGGACCGATTGATACAATGTAAGTTTAAATTATGGTTATTGGTATTGAGTCTGTAATACCCCTCGAGTTTAAGTTTGTAAAATAAATCAAAAATTTAGTGGCTGTTTCATAGTCACAAGTTGTAAAATATGTTTGGAAACTGTATTTTTATATTAAATATGGTTAGAAGAAAAGGGGTGTTACAGTAAGAACCTTATGAACCCTAATTTCAAGGTTTGAACAATATGATGAGTTTATGATTGGATATTGTTCTTAGATGATGTTTGAGCTTTACGCTAGCAAGGATAAGGTGAAATGATGAAGTATAATAACTTTTTCTAGTGATAGATCATGAACTAGTAAAATAGTGTTAAGGATATGGTAAGATCAAAGAGATGATGAACAATGTCTATTAAGTCCTGAATGGAATAAGTATGATGTTTGATGCTTCCAAAAATCATTATATGATTAGAGTCTCATTGTGAGACAAGTCAATATATATTATGTAACACCCGACTTATTAACAAAACACCCCAAATTTTTTTTTTCATTTTTCAAACCAAATATTTTACAAACAAACCATAAGTAGGGGTATTAGTTAATACAATACGAGTACAAGAGTATCACGAAGTACAATACATAATATTATACATTCTTAAGCCGGGTCGTCACTTCAATACTAAGTTCTCAGTCACGGACTTTATCTTTTCCCTTGGCGGGATTGTTGGGAGTTGAAATAAGAGATTAGATGAACTAATATAGATATGCAATCAATAACACAATCAATCACACGATTAGAATGTAACAAAGCTAATTGAACAGTGTAATATGAATAACATGTGCCGAATGATTTGATTAGAACTTGGTTTTACAATTTGGTTTTCTATCTTGGAGATATACAATTCTCGTAAGTTAATATCGTAATCTCACAGTCGACACGGTATGGTATCACTGATATTTATACTGAATCAGTGATACCAATAGTACATCTTTTACAGAGAATATCCTATCAGTGTACTAACCAATAGGATAGAAGATTCATGCAACACGTATTGTACTATACGCGTGCACACAAAAGACAAGATGACAGACTGTAAGGTCTTCGGATCCTCTATGCATTGCACTTTGGAGTCTTTATACTTCGGTGTCTTCTCTTGATTATTCACTTCGGGGTTTTCTTCATGGGTAGGACTTCGGATGTATCAGCACTTCATCACAAAATATCTCAACAATCTCCCCCTTTGTGTGAAGTGCATCCGAAGCCTATACTCGAAAGTTTCTCTTGTATGCCCGCTTCAGAGTCTTTCTCACTGCAAGATACCAGTTCATATGGTCTATGAACTTCTTCTTCTTCTCAGTGGTATTTGCATGGCGGGCGTGAGAAATCATTCCTGAGATAAAGGAGGAGGGATGGAGGCCTATGTAGTCTATTTCAAAGAACTTGATTGTGACTTCGGTTTCATTTCGAAGTCCTTTGAAAACTACGCCATATGGTTCATCAAAGATTTCTCCATTCTTGAATCTTGCTATTTTCCGAACTACAACAGGAGGAGTGTTCAAAGGTTTCCTGTAGTAGGAACATAGCTCCAGGTCATGTTTTGAAAATCGGAGTAGATAATTGTTAAGAAAGCCCAGCAGATGGTTTTTGATGGCAATGGAGGACATTTCAGCATGAGCGGCATCCCCACTTCGTAGAAGATCAAGAATCTGGATGAAGTCCATAGGATTCATGATTGGGAAATCAGCAATTGAGAATCTGGATTCAACTTCATCTGCCCCCCTGAGAACAAGAAATTCATAATTTCTGAAGCCCAAGTAGTCATCAGCTTCTTTGATAGAAAGAATTTTCTTTATCTTGTTCAAGCTCCAGACATAACTCTGTAGTTGAATGTATTTGGCATGGAAGTTTATTTTGTTTGTCCAAAAACTTGCTTTCTGATCCTCGGGTACAGAAGAGGCGAATTGAAGAAAAGCAAAAGTCTTCGGATTGAAGGGAATATCAAGCTGGATGTCTTCGGAGTCAGTAGTTGAAAAACTCCGAAGGGGAAGTCTGTTAAGTACATTTGGATTTTGGAATCCAAATTGCTTGATTGCCTCAACGATCCATTTATCATTTCCTCGAGCAAATTCATTTATCTTTATCATCAAAGTGTAGTCTGCTCGTCTGACTTTGTATATTTCTTCCATGTGTGGGGCAATTAAGCTCTCTAGTGATCGGTCTGTTGAGCTTCCAGCTCCAGCCGATCCACTAGCACCCATGCCAGTGGTTCTGATGGTTGAGGTTGTAGGACCTGCAGTGGCTGCAGGGATCTGTCTAGGCAAGCACTGTGGCCTAGACAATCTGTCAGAGAAATTTATCAGAGGCTGAAGTGCAACTCTCAACTTAGTAATTAAATCTTGTGTGAGAGCTGCATTTGTTCGTTGCAGTTCCTCTGTAAATTTGGTGACATCCGAAGTGGTTTGGGCGGCAGTGAGCTCTTCAATTTTTGCTCTGGCCTCATCAAGCTGTTTTTCAAGCTTGGTACTTTGCTGGATTTCGCTCCGAAGTCCCTGCAAGGTTTTCATGACTTTGGAGTTTGTTTTATCGGTCTTCTCAGTCAAGGCATCAACCTTTTTGTTGATGGAGGTGACAGCTGATTCCAACTTCTTTTCGAAGGAAGATTGGATCTTATTTTGTTCATCCAAGAGCTTCTTCTCAAGATGATCCACCGACTCTTTTATCTCTTTTGATAGAGTGAACTCCAAAGACTCTATCTCATCGGTGATATCACCAATGGTTGGTTTTGTGGGGTCGAATCCTGTTTGAGCTTGAATGAGAGTGTCAAGCTTGGAGTTGAGGACTTTGTACTGTTTCATTAGTACAAAGCCTTCATCCGGTAGGTCTTCTTCTGATGCTCCTTCAACACTCAAGGGAGCCATGTGAAAGGCTTCGAAGAGTGCTGCTGGAGTGGGGTTTTGTCTTGGTGGTGATATGGGTGATTCAAACTCTGGTAAAGAGAAGTCGATACCAGAGACAGGTATTTCGGAAGATGGAGGAGCAGTTGTTGGTGGAGGTGGAGGAGGAATTGTATGTGGAGGTATTTGAGGTGTGGTTGATTTTGGTGGTGATGGAGGGACAGTTGTTTGTGGTGATGTAGGTGGTTTAGTTGTTTTAGGTGGAGATGGAGGAATGGCAGTTGATGTAGGAGAAGGAGGTTGATCACCAAGCATTTCTTCTTCCTGTTCTTCTTCGTGGACTGTGGATGGAGTCATTTCTGAGTCCGAAGACTCATCCACAACCATGATCTTTCTTTGCCTCTTCGGCTGTTTCCTCTTCGGTGTGGTTTTCACCAAAGTTTTTCTTTTCTTCTCTTCCTTTCTAGGACCACTGGGTCCACCAGCAATTTTCCTCTTCCCTTTTCCCTTAGGGATTTCTTTCACAGATGTCTCCTTGCTCACATTACGAGTAGGATAAGGAATCACCAAGGTGTTGCGGTAAGAGCTTACTTCATTACATTCCATGGGAACCTTGGAGAGCATGGCTATAGGTATTTGTGCACAGTAGACTGCGGGTTCATCATCCAATGGCGATACAGTGATTGGAGTGTACCTCATTTAGGGGAGAGAGGGGTCTGCCACATATCCAGTCTTTTGATAATGGGCATGAACAACAATTGCCCAGAACCTCGCATTTGAAATTTTAGTCCCCTTCAGACTATGATTGATATGTGAACAGAAGTCAGCCTATAGAATAGAGGCGTAATCAACTTTGACATCATAGTAGATTCCGAAGAGCAGGCTCTGAAATGACGCACTTGCAGAGTCTAATCCTGAAGTTCTTCCAGACAGACATCTGAGGAAGATACTAAAGAAGTATCTCCACAGATCGGGCAGTTGGTTTTTCTTAAACAAGCTGATCTTCTCAAGTTGAGGAAAGTACCCCATTTCATTGAACATATCGACGAGTTGCTCAGCAGAAGGAGTCACAATCTCCTTAGGATCGTAGATGGGAAGATGAAGAGCCTCAGCAAATTTCTCCTTGGTTAGTTGCACTTTCTTCGTTTTTCCCTTTATATCTATGGTTTCGAAGAATACAGCTTTTACATGATTGTTTGTGTCGAACAGGGCATTAGAGGTGTAATGCGCTCTGTGTACAAGAGTTGCTGGAATCGATGGTGTGCAGGTCAGGGCATAGCCAAGAATCGAACACTTCAAGCATTCGACAAGAGCATCGATGAGCTTAGGGTAGAGTTGAAGGTTGTTGCGTAGTACCAGATTTGATGACTGGCTTTTGAGAACAGGTACTGAAATGGCTTCAGTGGTTTGAGAAGATCCTTCAGCGGCATTGTTGGAGATTTGATGAAGAAGATGAAGTATGTTGTGTTTGCAGAGAGAATTAGAGAGTAAGGTTGCAGAGTGAGATTAGAGTTGTGTTTGCGTAAAGAATGCAATGGAAGAGATGGAAAGTTTATATAGTATTCCTGGTCCCTAGTCCATTTAATGCACGTTTAAAATGGTCCAGTAGTAGGTGGACACCTCATCACCTGCTCGTCCCACTTTCTCTGCAAAAGGAGAAATATACGGCTGTCAGTTACAATGATTCAAAATTTGAACCGTTAACTTTTTGAGACGTCATTATGATTAATGTTTTCATTTAATTCTTATTGACAGCTGTATGTAAACAGTTAAAACTCAGGGAATGTTTGTCTCTGTTATTTATCATAAATGTGAAAATCATTTGAACATTTAATTGACTTCGTAGTTATGAAAAATTATGACCATACGCTTCGGAGCATAAGGTTCATCACTTCGGTGCATTTGCTATGGACTCCGAAGTGTGTTCGGTCACTTCGGTGATTGACAAATAATTGCAAAGTGTTCATCACTGTACCGAAGTCCATATGTTTTTCTCTTTGTTTTCTTATGAGTTTTTGATTTTTCTTTTGACTGATGCAGTATGTCATTTAACCTTAGTTTTCATGAATATTATGAAAAGATAATTTATTCGAGTTAATGTTCAGAGTCGTTCGAATCATGTTGGAAGTCCATTTTTCAATTGGAAGTTTGTTTGATTCAATATCGATCATGAATTTTTAAGTCTAATCACCCCATCACTGACTTGATTTCACATTAGGAAACATGTTTTGTGTTGTGCTTATTTGCTTCAAAATTTTCAAATATAATAAAGATAACATCCTTTGTATTTGAAATTTAGAGAAATTTTCATTCATGAATTGAACATCAGAAGTGTTTCAGAAGATTTGATTGGATTGTTTTGAAGATTCATTTGAAAAATTTATTCCTTTTCATCAGTTGAAGTGTTTGGATACTAAGCTCAGATGACAAGCCTTTGAGCTTCGTACACCACTCCTACTTTATCATTTAAGACAGACTACTTGAAATGTTCATATTCCTCTAAAAGGTACCCGACTATGTTATAGGAGCTCCTTGTACTGTTATTTAAAACAGAAGAATAAGCTTTTGAATGCTGATTTTCCTTTTGCATTCCCTTGGTTATCTTTTGATCTTTGTTTGTCTTTGTTTCTTTTGACAAGTGTTTTCTATTTTTCTTTCTTGTTTTCTTTTACGAATTTTCTTATACGAAGACATTGAGCATCACCATTTGGTTTCTTTATTTGATGCTTTTAGTTTTTGTTTTAAACAATCACTGTGAGTGAAAATCTTCATATAGTTCAATTTTGTATCATTTAATGAAAAGAGATTTAAATTTACTTGTCAAACGATGTTGGTTCTATTTTTGATGAAAACATCGGAGCACTTTGAATTATTCTTTGTAGTTTTGAGGCTACATGATTAATTTGAAGTTGAAACGAGTCAAGTTTCGAAGGGTGGTTAGAAATAGACATTATGTTGAGGTTATTGAAATCAAACAGGGCTTCAAAGTGTAAAATAGCCTTGACCTCATTTCGAAGTCTGTTTTCTTACCAATGTTTCAAGTCGATTCCCAAATACCTTTTAGTGCAATAAGGTATGATTTTCAGAATCTAAAATCAAAGTTTTGTCCTTGACAACGCAGCGGTCGTCGTGCGGTCAAAAATAAAAGAAAACCTAACACACACTAGTATAGCGGTAGTCAGGGTCGATCCGCAGGAGCTTCGTGGTTAGACTAGATGAGAGATTACCAACTAATAGTGTCACAGCTATAGTCGGAGGATCTGGTTTCTATTTTCCTATCACTATAAAACGAGACAATGCTCAAACATTCAAGCCAAGCTAAGCTATGTCCGAATGACCTAGTCACTTTCTGAAATCAGAAGTACATCTCTGACTCAGAAGCAATCAAAGGCATCCACACTAACCAAACCAAGCAAAGCATAAACTACCACTAGTTAAGTCCTATGGAACAGTTACTAGCCAAGGTTTAATGCTTACCAAACAACCTAATTAGCTACTGATTTCAGCTAAGAAAACAATCCTAACAAGGTCCAAAACAATATCCAAAAGCACAATCAATCAAACAAACCAAACACAAATACTCAAAACACCGAAAAGCTAAGATTAAAAGTAACCAAATGCTTTTCATTCACCACACTGAATTTCAATCACAAAACAGTAACCAAAATGTTTCTAAAACAGAAACCTAAATGCTCAAAGTCAGTGGTTGTCACTCCCAAAGACTTTAGCTACAAAACTACTTTCTACCAAAATGAAATTGAAGTAAAAAACATGAAATACCAATTATGAGCTTGCTGAAATGGAATCCTCGAGTCAAAGAGCTTCAAGGTCGATGTTTACACCCGGTCTTTGCTAGAGTTTTCGGCTGGAAATGCATCTATTTATAGTTGCAAATTTCCCGCAACCGCGCCGCGCAGAAGTGAAATCTGTGGCGCGCGTACTTATCTTTTCCCGTTTTCTTCGGCATTTGAATGTGTTCCACCGCCTTAAGCCTGCGTCGCGCATGGTTAATTCCCGCGGCGCGCGTACGACTTCTCTTGATTTTCCATTCTTTCCATACTTTTTCCTTTTGTACACCTTTAGTCCCTGTTTTTACTCTTTTTCTCCAGACAAGTCCTGGCACGAAAAGTGAGAATACCTAGACATATTTGATATAATTTTATCAAGAACAGGGCTCAACAACGCCTAAAATACTTGATATCACTAGGCGTTGTCAAACACCCCACACTTGTGCCTTGCTTATCCCCAAGCAAGAGAGTTTTTAACAAATTATAATAGAGAATCGAACAATTTCTGACTGTGTTCAGTTTCAAAGTTTATTGCTCTTTGAGTTAGAATGGAATAATTCGTGAAAACATAATTAAGTTGTTCTTTGGAATTCATGGCTTTCGAAAGAACCCTTGATTACAAACTTTCTGTCCACAATGAAGTGTACTTACTCATTCAGATTCTAAAGTCCATTAAGGAATTGTCCATGACTTTCGATGTTGTCCGTGTAGCGAGCTTTCAGAAATACCATCCCAGACCAGACGATCTTAGGTGGTAAGGTGCATAAGGCCCACCCATTTTAGACCTACCGGCTCGAACAACAAAGGCCACTGACTGACTTTTCCTTCCTAAATTCCAATCCTAAAACAGCTCAATCTTCTAAACTCGTAAAACTCAACTTATTTGACTAACTAATAGCATGATCACAACTAAACAGTATTTCTTGAAAAATACTAGTGCTATCACAATCACAAACCATTCATTTCAAAATTGCAATTTATTAAAATTTTTTTTGAAAAGTTGCTAAAATTTTGAAAAATCGATCATTTCTGCAAAAAATTTCAAAAATTCTCTTTCGACCGTCCACACCCCACACTTAAAACCGTACAACGTCCGCGTTGTACAAAAATTATTTCAAAGCAAGGGAGAAAGAGTTACCCCTTTTTGGACGATGGACTGCTTGGTGCTCAATATCACAGGTATAATGCGTACAAATGGATCCTTGAGTTCGTATTCTGGAGTTGTAGCGCTACAGTGAACACGCCGGTGGTCGAGACAAGTGGAGGGGGCACGGTGACCCCACACTTGTCTGAGACAACTCCCTCTCAGATTGGTATATCATGCATCACTTAACAAATAAATTAAAAACATACATGACAGAAATATAAAATATACAGATAGATGTGTCATAAGTTTGTACATATATCCCAAAAAGAATAAAAAGAAAAAGAAAAGAAAAAAAAAGTACATCAATCACTACCCGGCGGCCTGGAGGGTCCAGCCTCATGATCGTGGGACCTGGCTGGGAATGGTCGAGGGTGTCTGCCCTGGGCCGATGTGGTCTGAATAAGTACCTCCCCGATCCACTCGAGCTGGTCCAAGACTATCGTGAGCTGACCCTCAATCCGCGTGACTCTGGCATCCAATCGGCGGAGGGCTGATGGATCGACCTGCTCCGTCTGCGGCTGTGCCGGCTCTGGTGCTGCTGGCTCTGGTCTCCGGCGTCTCCTGCCGGGCTGGGCATACGCTGGCTGGGGTGCCTGAGGAGGCTCGGTCGGTGCCCGGATGTACTGCCCCGGGCGCTGCAGCTCAATGAGCCGCATCCTCTCCAGGGTGCGTGCTGTAGTGCGCGATGGAGGTAGAGCAGTCAAAGAAGCCGCCACGGGGGCAGTAAGGATGCCATAAGAACGGGCCAGGCGGGTGATAAAATACCTCCTGGCTAGTGGACTGCTGGTGGAGGCGCCGGTAGAGTGGGTGGAGAGGGCGATCGCAAGGGCGTAGGGAAGATGGAGGAATCGGGACGGGTCGAGGAGGATCCACAAATATGTCATGTCGTCGCCCGACACCTTCTCGCCCCCCTCCCGATGCATGATGGAAGTGGAGACGATCCGGTGCATAAGGCGGTGAAGTGGGTCGCGGAGGTGGCTCTCCCTCGAAGTCCCCGCCTCGTACATCACATTGGACAGCAGTGTCCAAACCTCCATGTTGGGAGGGCGCTCCGGCTCCCCCTGAATGCACGACCCAAAGAACCGGGTGAAGAAACGGTGCTGGAGGTCCTCTGGAGTGTAGATGCCTGCGCGCCTCCCGAAGTCTCGGAGGTTGCACTCCCGGTGCACACCTCCCAAGCGAAAACGTACCAGCCTGGAGCGTGGGTCCCCCGCCTGAGGTGCGAACTGGACGGTGGATATGAACTCCAGTAGCAGCTCCGTGTAGACCACGTCCTCGTCCGTGGCTATAATCCTATCCCACCCTCGGCAGGTGAACGATGCCTCCTCGTGGGTCCAGGTGCGATGCAAAAACGGCTCGATCGCACCCCAGAGCCCTGCATCCCTCAAGATGTCACGGTCTATAACCGTCGCCTCGAGAACCCGGCGCCTGGTCAATGCATCCCGTCGTGAAATGTACTCCACTGAACTGTCACGCTCTGCTGGGAACTGGAGGAAGGGGTGGTCCAATCTGAACCTCATCTGCAAAAGAAAATATAGCAACAAAACAAAATTTTTTGCAAAATCAGTCCTTGTCTTCCCAGTCGCACCGCGGCGCGGCCCAAGAGCAATGGCGCGGCACGGCGTGCGGCTGTTTCCAAAACCCCGATCCCATTTCTCAATTTAACCTGCTAATACTCATTATAATCACACCACAAGGTAGCCTAAGTGCCGACTAGCTCATCTAGGGTCTTCATTTGGCAAAACAAACACCCTATAAGCTAGCATTAGTGATTCTAAGTTTTTGAACTTTTTGAATAAAACCCTAAAATTAACTACCTAATAACTAGTTTAAACAGCTAATAAGTAGTTAAAATGGCATACCTTGGCAATAGAAACACAATAAGCAAGAAAATTTGCAGGAAATTTTCGATCACCAGAGCTCCGAGTCGTGTGATTTGAGTTGTGAGCCGCGGTTCACCGTATAAAGGGAAAACCGTCTGATCGTTTCCCGCGGCGCACATTTCCCTGTTCCGCGGCGCACGTGTCGCCAACTCAACCCCTGCGCATCGGGTTGAGTTCCGACCCCGCGTTGCGCAATACACAAAATCTGCGGCGCGGTCTTCAAAAATTTTCAAAACTTCTCAGTTGACCCCACACTTATTTCACATCACAAGTAACTGCAAAAGATTGATGTATATTTTTGTATTTTATTTTAAGAAATATATCCTAACTTATGACACGCTGGGTTGCCTCCCAACAAGCGCTAAGTTTAACGTCTTCAGCCAGACGTTCTGCTCCTAAACTGACCCTTCTTCTTCTTCTTAACCTCTTGATGACATTTGCTGGTATTCTGGCATGAAATTATTAGCCATCATTGTCATAAGGGATGTGAGTTGGGTCATCCGATCACTCACACCACTGATCCATTGTTGTTGAGATTTCAAGAGCTCGAAAACATTTGCCTCTCGTTTTCTGGATTCTCTTTCATATTGTTGATGCCTTGCTTCCATCATTTCTAGCATGTCCAGCAGTTCTTCCTTGTCGATGGCGGACAGCGGGTGGTTTTTGGTCTCCTTTAGAATTTCTTCCTTTCCTCCCTCCCCCGTATGTGTCCAGATCTTCTCCTTACTCCTTATCCCTGGCTCCATTAATGTTTTCCTATCTGCTTGTTTGCCGTTTTCTTCCGAAGGTAACGAAATTGGGTTCCCAAACATATTCAATCGTCTTTTCCTGGTCCTAAAGAAAATGTCCATATCTCCAGTCTTGCAGTCGATCACTGAACCAGCAGTAGCTAGGAATGGCCGTCCTAAGATAAGCGCAGGCGCATCGTCCGGACTTTCATATTCCATCACCAGAAAATCCACGGGGTAGAAAAAGTCCCCGACTTTGACTATGACATTGGTTAGCTTTCCCCTAGATACCTTAGTTGATTGGTCAGCCAGCTGCAGTACAACTTCGGCTGGCTCGATTTCTTCATTCTTGTATTTGTCGTACAGGTATCCTGGCAAGATGTTAACACTTGCTCCCAAATCTAATAGGGTGTTCCGAATAACCACGTCCCCTACAGTTGTAGTGATCAATGGTGATCCGGGGTCCTTTTCCTTTTTGGGTAGTGTTCCCAATAACGCCTCGCTAGCCCTCACAGTCAATCTCACCGTTTTCGGCGTAGGTGCCTTGTTCTTTACATTTTGTTCACACATCTTTTGCAGAATCCTGGTGTCTTCAGGGGCATCCTTAAGCTCGTCCCATAGGGGCTGATTCATTAAGGGTCCCGTTGATCTAGTTGCTTCCTGCTTCTTCTTTTCTTTCTTATTCTTCTTCTTCTGCTTAATCCCTGCGATCGTTGGTTGCTATTCCTTTTGGACCTTTTCATCTATTTCTGGTTGAGTGCCATTCTCAACCGGGGCTCCTCCTTCTTTACCTTCCTCGCCTCCTAAAACCTTTTCCTTTTCCTCCGGTCTTGCTTCACTCCCTAC
Organism: Cichorium intybus; assembly: GCA_023525715.1. Lineage (NCBI taxonomy): Eukaryota > Viridiplantae > Streptophyta > Magnoliopsida > Asterales > Asteraceae > Cichorium > Cichorium intybus. The sequence goes on along the minus strand of CM042016.1, from coordinate 44,785,347 downwards.
TTCAAACAAGTCCTCTAGAGTGACCTTTCGCCATCCTGATTCGACGGTGTTGACTTGTTCCTTCCCTGGACGTTGATTATGAGTAGTATTGACTTCAGTAGCACTCGGCAATTTGCCATTATCTCTCTTTTGTTGATCTGCAGCCATTTGACCTATTTGTCGCTCCATATTTGCGATGGCCTTTGCATTCGCTTGAGATTGTTGTTGTGTCGCCGTGACCATGTCATACATCTTAGCGATCATCTCTTCTTGGGTCCCTGGGGCATTGTTGGTAGCATTAGTAGGTCCCCTGTTGTTGTTGTTTCCATTGTTTGCAGGCTGATTGTTTCTAGGCTGGCTAGTCGACTGACCCTGATAATTGTTTTGCCTGAAATTTTGTTGCTGTCCTTGGTTGTATGGCCTGTAGGGTCGTCCATTGTTGTGCTGACCTTGACCCTGGCCGTAGACTTGATTAGCTTCCTGAATCTTAGGTCCTCCTTGACCTCCTTGTGATGAGTTTGGCGGTCCATTCTGCAGTGTGGACATAAGCCTGTCGAACTTTTTGTTCAATTCACTGATTTCCTTTTTCACCTCTTTTTTCCAATCAGCATCGACTCCTACTGCTGCCGCCGTACCTGCAGTTTTCCTGGTGGAAAAGTTTGCTTTGGAGCCATTGCTCAATTGCTCCAAAAATTGCCAGGCTTCTTCTGGGTCCTGCCACATAAATGTCCCACTGGATGAGGCATTTATCATGGCCTGGTGTGTCTCGCTAACTCCCTCGAAAAATAACTTGACCAACTGCCATCTAGGAATCTCATGATGCGGACAAGATCGTAACAACTCCTTTAATCTGTCAAAAGCTTCATGAAAAGCCTCTCCAGGCTTTTGCTGGAAATCCTGGATAACTCTTCTGATTTCAGTCGTTTTGCTCGCTGGATAAAATTCCTGAAGGAACTTTGCCTTGAGCTGATCCCACATAGTGATACAGTTTGATGGCAACGATGTGAACCAATACTTGGCTTTATCCTTAAGAGTGAACGGAAACAGTCTAAGCCTAAAAATATTTCTATTTGTGTTTCTGGGGTTGTTAGCATTAGCGATCGCTAAGAATTCATATAAATGATTATAGGGATCATCCTGCTTATACCCTCTGAATTCTGGTAATATTCCTAATAACTGAGGTCTAATCTCTACCTGTGAATCTATGTTATCAGGAATATAGATCGGCGACGAGTCATCATATTCCCTAGGTTGGAAATGTGATGCAACCGATTGCCGTCTCGGTTGTGCAAAATGTAAAGGTTGAGCGGGGTTACCGTAAAGATGATCATTGTACTCCCGCTGACCTGGTGGTGGATATTGTGGTGTTCTTCTGAGAGGTCCCCGACCTCGGTTCCATTGAGGTTGCGGTGCTGGTGGCACCCATCCTTCATCTTCCTCGTCATACACTTCCTCCGTCTATGGGTATTGGTATTGCGGTTGAGGCGGTTGTTAGAAATGTATAGGTTGTGTTGGTTGGTATGTGGGTTGAGGTTTAAATAGGACTGGTTGTGGTTGAGATGTCGGTGTCTGCTGTCTAGGAGCTGGGGTGCCATCTCGGGTCGGCTCTCCCCAAGACATAGCAGATGTAAAGGGATTAGTGGATTGTGGTTGAGAAGCGGGTGTAAATGGTGGAATAGATGGCGGAGTGCATGATGGTATGGGTGCAGGGGCTGAAACTGCACCACCAGACGCACTCGAACTTCCAAATTGGAATTCTGATAATGGGGGAATAGAAAACCTCCCCGTTGCCTCACCTAATGGTTCTTGGGCAACACTAACCGGACTACTACTAACTTGACTGAAATTCATGATATTCAAACGCCTACGGGCACGGAGTTTGCGCGCAGTACGCTGGATCTTAGAATCAAACTGCAATGGGGATAATTGCTCTCCCCTGCGGGTACGCATGCACTAGTGCAACACGCCCACAAAAGTCAAAAATCAAACTTACCCAAAATGAAATTTCAAAAAGCAAGAAACAAGTTCCTACTACTCACCTATTCTAAGCTCACAGCTCCCCGGCAACGGCGCCAAAATTTGACAACGCATCGGTCGTCGTGCGGTAAAAAATAAAAGAAAACCTAACACACACTAGTATAGCGGTAGTCAGGGTCGATCCGCAGGAGCTTCGTGGTTAGACTAGATGAGAGATTACCAACTAATAGTGTCACAGCTATAGTCGGAGGATCTGGTTTCTATTTTCCTATCACTATAAAACGAGACAATGCTCAAACATTCAAGCCAAGCTAAGCTATGTCCGAATGACCTAGTCACTTTCTGAAATCAGAAGTACATCTCTGACTCAGAAGCAATCAAAGGCATCCACACTAACCAAACCAAGCAAAGCATAAACTACCACTAGTTAAGTCCTATGGAACAGTTACTAGCCAAGGTTTAATGCTTACCAAACAACCTAATTAGCTACTGATTTCAGCTAAGAAAACAATCCTAACAAGGTCCAAAACAATATCCAAAAGCACAATCAATCAAACAAACCAAACACAAATACTCAAAACACCGAAAAGCTAAGATTAAAAGTAACCAAATGCTTTTCATTCACCACACTGAATTTCAATCACAAAACAGTAACCAAAATGTTTCTAAAACAGAAACCTAAATGCTCAAAGTCAGTGGTTGTCACTCCCAAAGACTTTAGCTACAAAACTACTTTCTACCAAAATGAAATTGAAGTAAAAAACATGAAATACCAATTATGAGCTTGCTGAAATGGAATCCTCGAGTCAAAGAGCTTCAAGGTCGATGTTTACACCCGGTCTTTGCTAGAGTTTTCGGCTGGAAATGCATCTATTTATAGTTGCAAATTTCCCGCAACCGCGCCGCGCAGAAGTGAAATCCGTGGCGCGCGTACTTATCTTTTCCCGTTTTCTTCGGCATTTGAATGTGTTCCACCGCCTTAAGCCTGCGTCGCGCATGGTTAATTCCCGCGGCGCGCGTACGACTTCTCTTGATTTTCCATTCTTTCCATACTTTTTCCTTTTGTACACCTTTAGTCCCTGTTTTTACTCTTTTTCTCCAGACAAGTCCTGGCACGAAAAGTGAGAATACCTAGACATATTTGATATAATTTTATCAAGAACAGGGCTCAACAACGCCTAAAATACTTGATATCACTAGGCGTTGTCAAACACCCCACACTTGTGCCTTGCTTGTCCCCAAGCAAGAGAGTTTTTAACAAATTATAATAGAGAATCGAACAATTTCTGACTGTGTTCAGTTTCAAAGTTTATTGCTCTTTGAGTTAGAATGGAATAGTTCGTGAAAACATAATTAAGTTGTTCTTTGGAATTCATGGCTTTCGAAAGAACCCTTGATTACAAACTTTCTGTCCACAATGAAGTGTACTTACTCATTCAGATTCTAAAGTCCATTAAGGAATTGTCCATGACTTTCGATGTTGTCCGTGTAGCGAGCTTTCAGAAATACCATCCCAGACCAGACGATCTTAGGTGGTAAGGTGCATAAGGCCCACCCATTTTAGACCTACCGGCTCGAACAACAAAGGCCACTGACTGACTTTTCCTTCCTAAATTCCAATCCTAAAACAGCTCAATCTTCTAAACTCGTAAAACTCAACTTATTTGACTAACTAATAGCATGATCACAACTAAACAGTATTTCTTGAAAAATACTAGTGCTATCACAATCACAAACCATTCATTTCAAAATTGCAATTTATTAAAATTTTTTTTGAAAAGTTGCTAAAATTTTGAAAAATCGATCATTTCTGCAAAAAATTTCAAAAATTCTCTTTCGACCGTCCACACCCCACACTTAAAACCGTACAACGTCCGCGTTGTACAAAAATTATTTCAAAGCAAGGGAGAAAGAGTTACCCCTTTTTGGACGATGGACTGCTTGGTGCTCAATATCACAGGTATAATGCGTACAAATGGATCCTTGAGTTCGTATTCTGGAGTTGTAGCGCTACAGTGAACACGCCGGTGGTCGAGACAAGTGGAGGGGGCACGGTGACCCCACACTTGTCTGAGACAACTCCCTCTCAGATTGGTATATCATGCATCACTTAACAAATAAATTAAAAACATACATGACAGAAATATAAAATATACAGATAGATGTGTCATAAGTTTGTACATATATCCCAAAAAGAATAAAAAGAAAAAGAAAAGAAAAAAAAAGTACATCAATCACTACCCGGCGGCCTGGAGGGTCCAGCCTCATGATCGTGGGACCTGGCTGGGAATGGTCGAGGGTGTCTGCCCTGGGCCGATGTGGTCTGAATAAGTACCTCCCCGATCCACTCGAGCTGGTCCAAGACTATCGTGAGCTGACCCTCAATCCGCGTGACTCTGGCATCCAATCGGCGGAGGGCTGATGGATCGACCTGCTCCGTCTGCGGCTGTGCCGGCTCTGGTGCTGCTGGCTCTGGTCTCCGGCGTCTCCTGCCGGGCTGGGCATACGCTGGCTGGGGTGCCTGAGGAGGCTCGGTCGGTGCCCGGATGTACTGCCCCGGGCGCTGCAGCTCAATGAGCCGCATCCTCTCCAGGGTGCGTGCTGTAGTGCGCGATGGAGGTAGAGCAGTCAAAGAAGCCGCCACGGGGGCAGTAAGGATGCCATAAGAACGGGCCAGGCGGGTGATAAAATACCTCCTGGCTAGTGGACTGCTGGTGGAGGCGCCGGTAGAGTGGGTGGAGAGGGCGATCGCAAGGGCGTAGGGAAGATGGAGGAATCGGGACGGGTCGAGGAGGATCCACAAATATGTCATGTCGTCGCCCGACACCTTCTCGCCCCCCTCCCGATGCATGATGGAAGTGGAGACGATCCGGTGCATAAGGCGGTGAAGTGGGTCGCGGAGGTGGCTCTCCCTCGAAGTCCCCGCCTCGTACATCACATTGGACAGCAGTGTCCAAACCTCCATGTTGGGAGGGCGTTCCGGCTCCCCCTGAATGCACGACCCAAAGAACCGGGTGAAGAAACGGTGCTGGAGGTCCTCTGGAGTGTAGATGCCTGCGCGCCTCCCGAAGTCTCGGAGGTTGCACTCCCGGTGCACACCTCCCAAGCGAAAACGTACCAGCCTGGAGCGTGGGTCCCCCGCCTGAGGTGCGAACTGGACGGTGGATATGAACTCCAGTAGCAGCTCCGTGTAGACCACGTCCTCGTCCGTGGCTATAATCCTATCCCACCCTCGGCAGGTGAACGATGCCTCCTCGTGGGTCCAGGTGCGATGCAAAAACGGCTCGATCGCACCCCAGAGCCCTGCATCCCTCAAGATGTCACGGTCTATAACCGTCGCCTCGAGAACCCGGCGCCTGGTCAATGCATCCCGTCGTGAAATGTACTCCACTGAACTGTCACGCTCTGCTGGGAACTGGAGGAAGGGGTGGTCCAATCTGAACCTCATCTGCAAAAGAAAATATAGCAACAAAACAAAATTTTTTGCAAAATCAGTCCTTGTCTTCCCAGTCGCACCGCGGCGCGGCCCAAGAGCAATGGCGCGGCACGGCGTGCGGCTGTTTCCAAAACCCCGATCCCATTTCTCAATTTAACCTGCTAATACTCATTATAATCACACCACAAGGTAGCCTAAGTGCCGACTAGCTCATCTAGGGTCTTCATTTGGCAAAACAAACACCCTATAAGCTAGCATTAGTGATTCTAAGTTTTTGAACTTTTTGAATAAAACCCTAAAATTAACTACCTAATAACTAGTTTAAACAGCTAATAAGTAGTTAAAATGGCATACCTTGGCAATAGAAACACAATAAGCAAGAAAATTTGCAGGAAATTTTCGATCACCAGAGCTCCGAGTCGTGTGATTTGAGTTGTGAGCCGCGGTTCACCGTATAAAGGGAAAACCGTCTGATCGTTTCCCGCGGCGCACATTTCCCTGTTCCGCGGCGCACGTGTCGCCAACTCAACCCCTGCGCATCGGGTTGAGTTCCGACCCCGCGTTGCGCAATACACAAAATCTGCGGCGCGGTCTTCAAAAATTTTCAAAACTTCTCAGTTGACCCCACACTTATTTCACATCACAAGTAACTGCAAAAGATTGATGTATATTTTTGTATTTTATTTTAAGAAATATATCCTAACTTATGACACGCTGGGTTGCCTCCCAACAAGCGCTAAGTTTAACGTCTTCAGCCAGACGTTCTGCTCCTAAACTGACCCTTCTTCTTCTTCTTAACCTCTTGATGACATTTGCTGGTATTCTGGCATGAAATTATTAGCCATCATTGTCATAAGGGATGTGAGTTGGGTCATCCGATCACTCACACCACTGATCCATTGTTGTTGAGATTTCAAGAGCTCGAAAACATTTGCCTCTCGTTTTCTGGATTCTCTTTCATATTGCTGATGCCTTGCTTCCATCATTTCTAGCATGTCCAGCAGTTCTTCCTTGTCGATGGCGGACAGCGGGTGGTTTTTGGTCTCCTTTAGAATTTCTTCCTTTCCTCCCTCCCCCGTACGTGTCCAGATCTTCTCCTTACTCCTTATCCCTGGCTCCATTAATGTTTTCCTATCTGCTTGTTTGCCGTTTTCTTCCGAAGGTAACGAAATTGGGTTCCCAAACATATTCAATCGTCTTTTCCTGGTCCTAAAGAAAATGTCCATATCTCCAGTCTTGCAGTCGATCACTGAACCAGCAGTAGCTAGGAATGGCCGTCCTAAGATAAGCGCAGGCGCATCGTCCGGACTTTCATATTCCATCACCAGAAAATCCACGGGGTAGAAAAAGTCCCCGACTTTGACTATGACATTGGTTAGCTTTCCCCTAGATACCTTAGTTGATTGGTCAGCCAGCTGCAGTACAACTTCGGCTGGCTCGATTTCTTCATTCTTGTATTTGTCGTACAGGTATCCTGGCAAGATGTTAACACTTGCTCCCAAATCTAATAGGGTGTTCCGAATAACCACGTCCCCTACAGTTGTAGTGATCAATGGTGATCCGGGGTCCTTTTCCTTTTTGGGTAGTGTTCCCAATAACGCCTCGCTAGCCCTCACAGTCAATCTCACCGTTTTCGGCGTAGGTGCCTTGTTCTTTACATTTTGTTCACACATCTTTTGCAGAATCCTGGTGTCTTCAGGGGCATCCTTAAGCTCGTCCCATAGGGGCTGATTCATTAAGGGTCCCGTTGATCTAGTTGCTTCCTGCTTCTTCTTTTCTTTCTTATTCTTCTTCTTCTGCTTAATCCCTGCGATCGTTGGTTGCTATTCCTTTTGGACCTTTTCATCTATTTCTGGTTGAGTGCCATTCTCAACCGGGGCTCCTCCTTCTTTACCTTCCTCGCCTCCTAAAACCTTTTCCTTTTCCTCCGGTCTTGCTTCACTCCCTACTTCAAACAAGTCCTCTAGAGTGACCTTTCGCCATCCTGATTCGACGGTGTTGACTTGTTCCTTCCCTGGACGTTGATTATGAGTAGTATTGACTTCAGTAGCACTCGGCAATTTGCCATTATCTCTCTTTTGTTGATCTGCAGCCATTTGACCTATTTGTCGCTCCATATTTGCGATGGCCTTTGCATTCGCTTGAGATTGTTGTTGTGTCGCCGTGACCATGTCATACATCTTAGCGATCATCTCTTCTTGGGTCCCTGGGGCATTGTTGGTAGCATTAGTAGGTCCCCTGTTGTTGTTGTTTCCATTGTTTGCAGGCTGATTGTTTCTAGGCTGGCTAGTCGACTGACCCTGATAATTGTTTTGCCTGAAATTTTGTTGCTGTCCTTGGTTGTATGGCCTGTAGGGTCGTCCATTGTTGTGCTGACCTTGACCCTGGCCGTAGACTTGATTAGCTTCCTGAATCTTAGGTCCTCCTTGACCTCCTTGTGATGAGTTTGGCGGTCCATTCTGCAGTGTGGACATAAGCCTGTCGAACTTTTTGTTCAATTCACTGATTTCCTTTTTCACCTCTTTTTTCCAATCAGCATCGACTCCTACTGCTGCCGCCGTACCTGCAGTTTTCCTGGTGGAAAAGTTTGCTTTGGAGCCATTGCTCAATTGCTCCAAAAATTGCCAGGCTTCTTCTGGGTCCTGCCACATAAATGTCCCACTGGATGAGGCATTTATCATGGCCTGGTGTGTCTCGCTAACTCCCTCGAAAAATAACTTGACCAACTGCCATCTAGGAATCTCATGATGCGGACAAGATCGTAACAACTCCTTTAATCTGTCAAAAGCTTCATGAAAAGCCTCTCCAGGCTTTTGCTGGAAATCCTGGATAACTCTTCTGATTTCAGTCGTTTTGCTCGCTGGATAAAATTCCCGAAGGAACTTTGCCTTGAGCTGATCCCACATAGTGATACAGTTTGATGGCAACGATGTGAACCAATACTTGGCTTTATCCTTAAGAGTGAACGGAAACAGTCTAAGCCTAAAAATATTTCTATTTGTGTTTCTGGGGTTGTTAGCATTAGCGATCGCTAAGAATTCATATAAATGATTATAGGGATCATCCTGCTTATACCCTCTGAATTCTGGTAATATTCCTAATAACTGAGGTCTAATCTCTACCTGTGAATCTATGTTATCAGGAATATAGATCGGCGACGAGTCATCATATTCCCTAGGTTGGAAATGTGATGCAACCGATTGCCGTCTCGGTTGTGCAAAATGTAAAGGTTGAGCGGGGTTACCGTAAAGATGATCATTGTACTCCCGCTGACCTGGTGGTGGATATTGTGGTGTTCTTCTGAGAGGTCCCCGACCTCGGTTCCATTGAGGTTGCGGTGCTGGTGGCACCCATCCTTCATCTTCCTCGTCATACACTTCCTCCGTCTATGGGTATTGGTATTGCGGTTGAGGCGGTTGTTAGAAATGTATAGGTTGTGTTGGTTGGTATGTGGGTTGAGGTTTAAATAGGACTGGTTGTGGTTGAGATGTCGGTGTCTGCTGTCTAGGAGCTGGGGTGCCATCTCGGGTCGGCTCTCCCCAAGACATAGCAGATGTAAAGGGATTAGTGGATTGTGGTTGAGAAGCGGGTGTAAATGGTGGAATAGATGGCGGAGTGCATGATGGTATGGGTGCAGGGGCTGAAACTGCACCACCAGACGCACTCGAACTTCCAAATTGGAATTCTGATAATGGGGGAATAGAAAACCTCCCCGTTGCCTCACCTAATGGTTCTTGGGCAACACTAACCGGACTACTACTAACTTGACTGAAATTCATGATATTCAAACGCCTACGGGCACGGAGTTTGCGCGCAGTACGCTGGATCTTAGAATCAAACTGCAATGGGGATAATTGCTCTCCCCTGCGGGTACGCATGCACTAGTGCAACACGCCCACAAAAGTCAAAAATCAAACTTACCCAAAATGAAATTTCAAAAAGCAAGAAACAAGTTCCTACTACTCACCTATTCTAAGCTCACAGCTCCCCGGCAACGGCGCCAAAATTTGACAACGCATCGGTCGTCGTGCGGTAAAAAATAAAAGAAAACCTAACACACACTAGTATAGCGGTAGTCAGGGTCGATCCGCAGGAGCTTCGTGGTTAGACTAGATGAGAGATTACCAACTAATAGTGTCACAGCTATAGTCGGAGGATCTGGTTTCTATTTTCCTATCACTATAAAACGAGACAATGCTCAAACATTCAAGCCAAGCTAAGCTATGTCCGAATGACCTAGTCACTTTCTGAAATCAGAAGTACATCTCTGACTCAGAAGCAATCAAAGGCATCCACACTAACCAAACCAAGCAAAGCATAAACTACCACTAGTTAAGTCCTATGGAACAGTTACTAGCCAAGGTTTAATGCTTACCAAACAACCTAATTAGCTACTGATTTCAGCTAAGAAAACAATCCTAACAAGGTCCAAAACAATATCCAAAAGCACAATCAATCAAACAAACCAAACACAAATACTCAAAACACCGAAAAGCTAAGATTAAAAGTAACCAAATGCTTTTCATTCACCACACTGAATTTCAATCACAAAACAGTAACCAAAATGTTTCTAAAACAGAAACCTAAATGCTCAAAGTCAGTGGTTGTCACTCCCAAAGACTTTAGCTACAAAACTACTTTCTACCAAAATGAAATTGAAGTAAAAAACATGAAATACCAATTATGAGCTTGCTGAAATGGAATCCTCGAGTCAAAGAGCTTCAAGGTCGATGTTTACACCCGGTCTTTGCTAGAGTTTTCGGCTGGAAATGCATCTATTTATAGTTGCAAATTTCCCGCAACCGCGCCGCGCAGAAGTGAAATCCGTGGCGCGCGTACTTATCTTTTCCCGTTTTCTTCGGCATTTGAATGTGTTCCACCGCCTTAAGCCTGCGTCGCGCATGGTTAATTCCCGCGGCGCGCGTACGACTTCTCTTGATTTTCCATTCTTTCCATACTTTTTCCTTTTGTACACCTTTAGTCCCTGTTTTTACTCTTTTTCTCCAGACAAGTCCTGGCACGAAAAGTGAGAATACCTAGACATATTTGATATAATTTTATCAAGAACAGGGCTCAACAACGCCTAAAATACTTGATATCACTAGGCGTTGTCAAACACCCCACACTTGTGCCTTGCTTGTCCCCAAGCAAGAGAGTTTTTAACAAATTATAATAGAGAATCGAACAATTTCTGACTGTGTTCAGTTTCAAAGTTTATTGCTCTTTGAGTTAGAATGGAATAGTTCGTGAAAACATAATTAAGTTGTTCTTTGGAATTCATGGCTTTCGAAAGAACCCTTGATTACAAACTTTCTGTCCACAATGAAGTGTACTTACTCATTCAGATTCTAAAGTCCATTAAGGAATTGTCCATGACTTTCGATGTTGTCCGTGTAGCGAGCTTTCAGAAATACCATCCCAGACCAGACGATCTTAGGTGGTAAGGTGCATAAGGCCCACCCATTTTAGACCTACCGGCTCGAACAACAAAGGCCACTGACTGACTTTTCCTTCCTAAATTCCAATCCTAAAACAGCTCAATCTTCTAAACTCGTAAAACTCAACTTATTTGACTAACTAATAGCATGATCACAACTAAACAGTATTTCTTGAAAAATACTAGTGCTATCACAATCACAAACCATTCATTTCAAAATTGCAATTTATTAAAATTTTTTTTGAAAAGTTGCTAAAATTTTGAAAAATCGATCATTTCTGCAAAAAATTTCAAAAATTCTCTTTCGACCGTCCACACCCCACACTTAAAACCGTACAACGTCCGCGTTGTACAAAAATTATTTCAAAGCAAGGGAGAAAGAGTTACCCCTTTTTGGACGATGGACTGCTTGGTGCTCAATATCACAGGTATAATGCGTACAAATGGATCCTTGAGTTCGTATTCTGGAGTTGTAGCGCTACAGTGAACACGCCGGTGGTCGAGACAAGTGGAGGGGGCACGGTGACCCCACACTTGTCTGAGACAACTCCCTCTCAGATTGGTATATCATGCATCACTTAACAAATAAATTAAAAACATACATGACAGAAATATAAAATATACAGATAGATGTGTCATAAGTTTGTACATATATCCCAAAAAGAATAAAAAGAAAAAGAAAAGAAAAAAAAAGTACATCAATCACTACCCGGCGGCCTGGAGGGTCCAGCCTCATGATCGTGGGACCTGGCTGGGAATGGTCGAGGGTGTCTGCCCTGGGCCGATGTGGTCTGAATAAGTACCTCCCCGATCCACTCGAGCTGGTCCAAGACTATCGTGAGCTGACCCTCAATCCGCGTGACTCTGGCATCCAATCGGCGGAGGGCTGATGGATCGACCTGCTCCGTCTGCGGCTGTGCCGGCTCTGGTGCTGCTGGCTCTGGTCTCCGGCGTCTCCTGCCGGGCTGGGCATACGCTGGCTGGGGTGCCTGAGGAGGCTCGGTCGGTGCCCGGATGTACTGCCCCGGGCGCTGCAGCTCAATGAGCCGCATCCTCTCCAGGGTGCGTGCTGTAGTGCGCGATGGAGGTAGAGCAGTCAAAGAAGCCGCCACGGGGGCAGTAAGGATGCCATAAGAACGGGCCAGGCGGGTGATAAAATACCTCCTGGCTAGTGGACTGCTGGTGGAGGCGCCGGTAGAGTGGGTGGAGAGGGCGATCGCAAGGGCGTAGGGAAGATGGAGGAATCGGGACGGGTCGAGGAGGATCCACAAATATGTCATGTCGTCGCCCGACACCTTCTCGCCCCCCTCCCGATGCATGATGGAAGTGGAGACGATCCGGTGCATAAGGCGGTGAAGTGGGTCGCGGAGGTGGCTCTCCCTCGAAGTCCCCGCCTCGTACATCACATTGGACAGCAGTGTCCAAACCTCCATGTTGGGAGGGCGTTCCGGCTCCCCCTGAATGCACGACCCAAAGAACCGGGTGAAGAAACGGTGCTGGAGGTCCTCTGGAGTGTAGATGCCTGCGCGCCTCCCGAAGTCTCGGAGGTTGCACTCTCGGTGCACACCTCCCAAGCGAAAACGTACCAGCCTGGAGCGTGGGTCCCCCGCCTGAGGTGCGAACTGGACGGTGGATATGAACTCCAGTAGCAGCTCCGTGTAGACCACGTCCTCGTCCGTGGCTATAATCCTATCCCACCCTCGGCAGGTGAACGATGCCTCCTCGTGGGTCCAGGTGCGATGCAAAAACGGCTCGATCGCACCCCAGAGCCCTGCATCCCTCAAGATGTCACGGTCTATAACCGTCGCCTCGAGAACCCGGCGCCTGGTCAATGCATCCCGTCGTGAAATGTACTCCACTGAACTGTCACGCTCTGCTGGGAACTGGAGGAAGGGGTGGTCCAATCTGAACCTCATCTGCAAAAGAAAATATAGCAACAAAACAAAATTTTTTGCAAAATCAGTCCTTGTCTTCCCAGTCGCACCGCGGCGCGGCCCAAGAGCAATGGCGCGGCACGGCGTGCGGCTGTTTCCAAAACCCCGATCCCATTTCTCAATTTAACCTGCTAATACTCATTATAATCACACCACAAGGTAGCCTAAGTGCCGACTAGCTCATCTAGGGTCTTCATTTGGCAAAACAAACACCCTATAAGCTAGCATTAGTGATTCTAAGTTTTTGAACTTTTTGAATAAAACCCTAAAATTAACTACCTAATAACTAGTTTAAACAGCTAATAAGTAGTTAAAATGGCATACCTTGGCAATAGAAACACAATAAGCAAGAAAATTTGCAGGAAATTTTCGATCACCAGAGCTCCGAGTCGTGTGATTTGAGTTGTGAGCCGCGGTTCACCGTATAAAGGGAAAACCGTCTGATCGTTTCCTGCGGCGCACATTTCCCTGTTCCGCGGCGCGCGTGTCGCCAACTCAACCCCTGCGCATCGGGTTGAGTTCCGACCCCGCGTTGCGCAATACACAAAATCTGCGGCGCGGTCTTCAAAAATTTTCAAAACTTCTCAATTGACCCCACACTTATTTCACATCACAAGTAACTGCAAAAGATTGATGTATATTTTTGTATTTTATTTTAAGAAATATATCCTAACTTATGACACGCTGGGTTGCCTCCCAACAAGCGCTAAGTTTAACTTCTTTAGCCAGACGTTCTGCTCCTAAACTGACCCTTCTTCTTCTTCTTAACCTCTTGATGACATTTGCTGGTATTCTGGCATGAAATTATTAGCCATCATTGTCATAAGGGATGTGAGTTGGGTCATCCGATCACTCACACCACTGATCCATTGTTGTTGAGATTTCAAGAGCTCGAAAACATTTGCCTCTCGTTTTCTGGATTCTCTTTCATATTGCTGATGCCTTGCTTCCATCATTTCTAGCATGTCCAGCAGTTCTTCCTTGTCGATGGCGGACAGCGGGTGGTTTTTGGTCTCCTTTAGAATTTCTTCCTTTCCTCCCTCCCCCGTACGTGTCCAGATCTTCTCCTTACTCCTTATCCCTGGCTCCATTAATGTTTTCCTATCTGCTTGTTTGCCGTTTTCTTCCGAAGGTAACGAAATTGAGTTCCCAAACATATTCAATCGTCTTTTCCTGGTCCTAAAGAAAATGTCCATATCTCCAGTCTTGCAGTCGATCACTGAACCAGCAGTAGCTAGGAATGGCCGTCCTAAGATAAGCGCAGGCGCATCGTCCGGACTTTCATATTCCATCACCAGAAAATCCACGGGGTAGAAAAAGTCCCCGACTTTGACTATGACATTGGTTAGCTTTCCCCTAGATACCTTAGTTGATTGGTCAGCCAGCTGCAGTACAACTTCGGCTGGCTCGATTTCTTCATTCTTGTATTTGTCGTACAGGTATCCTGGCAAGATGTTAACACTTGCTCCCAAATCTAATAGGGTGTTCCGAATAACCACGTCCCCTACAGTTGTAGTGATCAATGGTGATCCGGGGTCCTTTTCCTTTTTGGGTAGTGTTCCCAATAACGCCTCGCTAGCCCTCACAGTCAATCTCACCGTTTTCGGCGTAGGTGCCTTGTTCTTTACATTTTGTTCACACATCTTTTGCAGAATCCTGGTGTCTTCAGGGGCATCCTTAAGCTCGTCCCATAGGGGCTGATTCATTAAGGGTCCCGTTGATCTAGTTGCTTCCTGCTTCTTCTTTTCTTTCTTATTCTTCTTCTTCTGCTTAATCCCTGCGATCGTTGGTTGCTATTCCTTTTGGACCTTTTCATCTATTTCTGGTTGAGTGCCATTCTCAACCGGGGCTCCTCCTTCTTTACCTTCCTCGCCTCCTAAAACCTTTTCCTTTTCCTCCGGTCTTGCTTCACTCCCTACTTCAAACAAGTCCTCTAGAGTGACCTTTCGCCATCCTGATTCGACGGTGTTGACTTGTTCCTTCCCTGGACGTTGATTATGAGTAGTATTGACTTCAGTAGCACTCGGCAATTTGCCATTATCTCTCTTTTGTTGATCTGCAGCCATTTGACCTATTTGTCGCTCCATATTTGCGATGGCCTTTGCATTCGCTTGAGATTGTTGTTGTGTCGCCGTGACCATGTCATACATCTTAGCGATCATCTCTTCTTGGGTCCCTGGGGCATTGTTGGTAGCATTAGTAGGTCCCCTGTTGTTGTTGTTTCCATTGTTTGCAGGCTGATTGTTTCTAGGCTGGCTAGTCGACTGACCCTGATAATTGTTTTGCCTGAAATTTTGTTGCTGTCCTTGGTTGTATGGCCTGTAGGGTCGTCCATTGTTGTGCTGACCTTGACCCTGGCCGTAGACTTGATTAGCTTCCTGAATCTTAGGTCCTCCTTGACCTCCTTGTGATGAGTTTGGCGGTCCATTCTGCAGTGTGGACATAAGCCTGTCGAACTTTTTGTTCAATTCACTGATTTCCTTTTTCACCTCTTTTTTCCAATCAGCATCGACTCCTACTGCTGCCGCCGTACCTGCAGTTTTCCTGGTGGAAAAGTTTGCTTTGGAGCCATTGCTCAATTGCTCCAAAAATTGCCAGGCTTCTTCTGGGTCCTGCCACATAAATGTCCCACTGGATGAGGCATTTATCATGGCCTGGTGTGTCTCGCTAACTCCCTCGAAAAATAACTTGACCAACTGCCATCTAGGAATCTCATGATGCGGACAAGATCGTAACAACTCCTTTAATCTGTCAAAAGCTTCATGAAAAGCCTCTCCAGGCTTTTGCTGGAAATCCTGGATAACTCTTCTGATTTCAGTCGTTTTGCTCGCTGGATAAAATTCCTGAAGGAACTTTGCCTTGAGCTGATCCCACATAGTGATACTGTTTGATGGCAACGATGTGAACCAATACTTGGCTTTATCCTTAAGAGTGAACGGAAACAGTCTAAGCCTAAAAATATTTCTATTTGTGTTTCTGGGGTTGTTAGCATTAGCGATCGCTAAGAATTCATATAAATGATTATAGGGATCATCCTGCTTATACCCTCTGAATTCTGGTAATATTCCTAATAACTGAGGTCTAATCTCTACCTGTGAATCTATGTTATCAGGAATATAGATCGGCGACGAGTCATCATATTCCCTAGGTTGGAAATGTGATGCAACCGATTGCCGTCTCGGTTGTGCAAAATGTAAAGGTTGAGCGGGGTTACCGTAAAGATGATCATTGTACTCCCGCTGACCTGGTGGTGGATATTGTGGTGTTCTTCTGAGAGGTCCCCGACCTCGGTTCCATTGAGGTTGCGGTGCTGGTGGCACCCATCCTTCATCTTCCTCGTCATACACTTCCTCCGTCTATGGGTATTGGTATTGCGGTTGAGGCGGTTGTTAGAAATGTATAGGTTGTGTTGGTTGGTATGTGGGTTGAGGTTTAAATAGGACTGGTTGTGGTTGAGATGTCGGTGTCTGCTGTCTAGGAGCTGGGGTGCCATCTCGGGTCGGCTCTCCCCAAGACATAGCAGATGTAAAGGGATTAGTGGATTGTGGTTGAGAAGCGGGTGTAAATGGTGGAATAGATGGCGGAGTGCATGATGGTATGGGTGCAGGGGCTGAAACTGCACCACCAGACGCACTCGAACTTCCAAATTGGAATTCTGATAATGGGGGAATAGAAAACCTCCCCGTTGCCTCACCTAATGGTTCTTGGGCAACACTAACCGGACTACTACTAACTTGACTGAAATTCATGATATTCAAACGCCTACGGGCACGGAGTTTGCGCGCAGTACGCTCGATCTTAGAATCAAACTGCAATGGGGATAATTGCTCTCCCCTGCGGGTACGCATGCACTAGTGCAACACGCCCACAAAAGTCAAAAATCAAACTTACCCAAAATGAAATTTCAAAAAGCAAGAAACAAGTTCCTACTACTCACCTATTCTAAGCTCACAGCTCCCCGGCAACGGCGCCAAAATTTGACAACGCATCGGTCGTCGTGCGGTCAAAAATAAAAGAAAACCTAACACACACTAGTATAGCGGTAGTCAGGGTCGATCCGCAGGAGCTTCGTGGTTAGACTAGATGAGAGATTACCAACTAATAGTGTCACAGCTATAGTCGGAGGATCTGGTTTCTATTTTCCTATCACTATAAAACGAGACAATGCTCAAACATTCAAGCCAAGCTAAGCTATGTCCGAATGACCTAGTCACTTTCTGAAATCAGAAGTACATCTCTGACTCAGAAGCAATCAAAGGCATCCACACTAACCAAACCAAGCAAAGCATAAACTACCACTAGTTAAGTCCTATGGAACAGTTACTAGCCAAGGTTTAATGCTTACCAAACAACCTAATTAGCTACTGATTTCAGCTAAGAAAACAATCCTAACAAGGTCCAAAACAATATCCAAAAGCACAATCAATCAAACAAACCAAACACAAATACTCAAAACACCGAAAAGCTAAGATTAAAAGTAACCAAATGCTTTTCATTCACCACACTGAATTTCAATCACAAAACAGTAACCAAAATGTTTCTAAAACAGAAACCTAAATGCTCAAAGTCAGTGGTTGTCACTCCCAAAGACTTTAGCTACAAAACTACTTTCTACCAAAATGAAATTGAAGTAAAAAACATGAAATACCAATTATGAGCTTGCTGAAATGGAATCCTCGAGTCAAAGAGCTTCAAGGTCGATGTTTACACCCGGTCTTTGCTAGAGTTTTCGGCTGGAAATGCATCTATTTATAGTTGCAAATTTCCCGCAACCGCGCCGCGCAGAAGTGAAATCCGTGGCGCGCGTACTTATCTTTTCCCGTTTTCTTCGGCATTTGAATGTGTTCCACCGCCTTAAGCCTGCGTCGCGCATGGTTAATTCCCGCGGCGCGCGTACGACTTCTCTTGATTTTCCATTCTTTCCATACTTTTTCCTTTTGTACACCTTTAGTCCCTGTTTTTACTCTTTTTCTCCAGACAAGTCCTGGCACGAAAAGTGAGAATACCTAGACATATTTGATATAATTTTATCAAGAACAGGGCTCAACAACGCCTAAAATACTTGATATCACTAGGCGTTGTCAAACACCCCACACTTGTGCCTTGCTTGTCCCCAAGCAAGAGAGTTTTTAACAAATTATAATAGAGAATCGAACAATTTCTGACTGTGTTCAGTTTCAAAGTTTATTGCTCTTTGAGTTAGAATGGAATAGTTCGTGAAAACATAATTAAGTTGTTCTTTGGAATTCATGGCTTTCGAAAGAACCCTTGATTACAAACTTTCTGTCCACAATGAAGTGTACTTACTCATTCAGATTCTAAAGTCCATTAAGGAATTGTCCATGACTTTCGATGTTGTCCGTGTAGCGAGCTTTCAGAAATACCATCCCAGACCAGACGATCTTAGGTGGTAAGGTGCATAAGGCCCACCCATTTTAGACCTACCGGCTCGAACAACAAAGGCCACTGACTGACTTTTCCTTCCTAAATTCCAATCCTAAAACAGCTCAATCTTCTAAACTCGTAAAACTCAACTTATTTGACTAACTAATAGCATGATCACAACTAAGCAGTATTTCTTGAAAAATACTAGTGCTATCACAATCACAAACCATTCATTTCAAAATTGCAATTTATTAAATTTTTTTTTGAAAAGTTGCTAAAATTTTGAAAAATCGATCATTTCTGCAAAAAATTTCAAAAATTCTCTTTCGACCGTCCACACCCCACACTTAAAACCGTACAACGTCCGCGTTGTACAAAAATTATTTCAAAGCAAGGGAGAAAGAGTTACCCCTTTTTGGACGATGGACTGCTTGGTGCTCAATATCACAGGTATAATGCGTACAAATGGATCCTTGAGTTCGTATTCTGGAGTTGTAGCGCTACAGTGAACACGCCGGTGGTCGAGACAAGTGGAGGGGGCACGGTGACCCCACACTTGTCTGAGACAACTCCCTCTCAGATTGGTATATCATGCATCACTTAACAAATAAATTAAAAACATACATGACAGAAATATAAAATATACAGATAGATGTGTCATAAGTTTGTACATATATCCCAAAAAGAATAAAAAGAAAAAGAAAAGAAAAAAAAAGTAAATCAATCACTACCCGGCGGCCTGGAGGGTCCAGCCTCATGATCGTGGGACCTGGCTGGGAATGGTCGAGGGTGTCTGCCCTGGGCCGATGTGGTCTGAATAAGTACCTCCCCGATCCACTCGAGCTGGTCCAAGACTATCGTGAGCTGACCCTCAATCCGCGTGACTCTGGCATCCAATCGGCGGAGGGCTGATGGATCGACCTGCTCCGTCTGCGGCTGTGCCGGCTCTGGTGCTGCTGGCTCTGGTCTCCGGCGTCTCCTGCCGGGCTGGGCATACGCTGGCTGGTGTGCCTGAGGAGGCTCGGTCGGTGCCCGGATGTACTGCCCCGGGCGCTGCAGCTCAATGAGCCGCATCCTCTCCAGGGTGCGTGCTGTAGTGCGCGATGGAGGTAGAGCAGTTAAAGAAGCCGCCACGGGGGCAGTAAGGATGCCATAAGAACGGGCCAGGCGGGTGATAAAATACCCCCTGGCTAGTGGACTGCTGGTGGAGGCGCCGGTAGAGTGGGTGGAGAGGGCGATCGCAAGGGCGTAGGGAAGATGGAGGAATCGGGACGGGTCGAGGAGGATCCACAAATATGTCATGTCGTCGCCCGACACCTTCTCGCCCCCCTCCCGATGCATGATGGAAGTGGAGACGATCCGGTGCATAAGGCGGTGAAGTGGGTCGCGGAGGTGGCTCTCCCTCGAAGTCCCCGCCTCGTACATCACATTGGACAGCAGTGTCCAAACCTCCATGTTGGGAGGGCGCTCCGGCTCCCCCTGAATGCACGACCCAAAGAACCAGGTGAAGAAACGGTGCTGGAGGTCATCTGGAGTGTAGATGCCTGCGCGCCTCCCGAAGTCTCGGAGGTTGCACTCCCGGTGCACACCTCCCAAGCAAAAACGTACCAGCCTGGAGCGTGGGTCCCCCGCCTGAGGTGCGAACTGGACGGTGGATATGAACTCCAGTAGCAGCTCCGTGTAGACCACGTCCTCGTCCGTGGCTATAATCCTATCCCACCCTCGGCAGGTGAACGATGCCTCCTCGTGGGTCCAGGTGCGATGCAAAAACGGCTCGATCGCACCCCAGAGCCCTGCATCCCTCAAGATGTCACGGTCTATAACCGTCGCCTCGAGAACCCGGCGCCTGGTCAATGCATCCCGTCGTGAAATGTACTCCACTGAACTGTCACGCTCTGCTGGGAACTGGAGGAAGGGGTGGTCCAATCTGAACCTCATCTGCAAAAGAAAATATAGCAACAAAACAAAATTTTTTGCAAAATCAGTCCTTGTCTTCCCAGTCGCACCGCGGCGCGGCCCAAGAGCAATGGCGCGGCACGGCGTGCGGCTGTTTCCAAAACCCCGATCCCATTTCTCAATTTAACCTGCTAATACTCATTATAATCACACCACAAGGTAGCCTAAGTGCCGACTAGCTCATCTAGGGTCTTCATTTGGCAAAACAAACACCCTATAAGCTAGCATTAGTGATTCTAAGTTTTTGAACTTTTTGAATAAAACCCTAAAATTAACTACCTAATAACTAGTTTAAACAACTAATAAGTAGTTAAAATGGCATACCTTGGCAATAGAAACACAATAAGCAAGAAAATTTGCAGGAAATTTTCGATCACCAGAGCTCCGAGTCGTGTGATTTGCAGGAAATTCTCCGATGACCTCCGAAGCCAGAATTGACTTCGGGGATCTGCGGAGTCTATTGCTTTTGTAAAATTTCATGATAGCAAGTTCTCCGATGAGCTCCGAAGACAAGATTGACTTCGGGGGATTGCGGAGTTTATTTTTGTGAAATTTCAGAACAGAGTAAGAGTGAACAAATCTGAGAATTATTAAAGAGTTGATCCATCTATCATTCCAAGTCCTCGAACGATTCTTGTGAATGCTTCTTCATTTAGAGCCTTTGTGAAGATATCTGCCAATTGTTCTGTAGTGTGAACAAAGTGCACCTCAATATTCCCCTCCTCAACATGACTTTTGATGAAGTGATAGCGAAGAGCTATATGCTTCGTCTTGGAATGTTGAACTGGATTATGGCATATACGAATTGCACTTTGAGAGTCACAGAACAAATGAATTTTTCACATATTAATGGCATAGTCTTTCAATTGACTCTGAATCCAAATGATCTGCGAAGTACACGCTGCAGCTGCTACATATTCAGCCTCTGCAGTGGAGATAGAGACACAAGTTTGTTTCTTGGATTGCCAGCTGATAAGTTTTCCATCTAAGAATTGACAACCCCCCGAAGTGCTCTTGCGATCAATGGAACATCCCCTAAGATCGGAGTCTGAGTATGCTTGAATGTAGAAACCAGAGTTTGCTGGATACCACAGACCATAAGCAGTCGTTCCATGAAGATATCAGAATATTGTCTTAACAGCAGCCAAGTGAGGTTCCCTTGGATCAGCCTGATACCTTGCATAATTGCAGACTGCAAACATGATGTCAGGACGACTAGCTGTAAGATAGAGCAATGATCCAATTATGCTTCGGTATTGCTGTATGTCGGTCTTTGGTTTGTCCAATGATGGATTTAACCTTGTACCTGCAGGCAAAGGAACTTTTGCTTTGGAGCAGTTAGTCATTCCGAAGCGTTCAAGCAGACTCTTCGTATATTTTTGTTGATTGATGAATATCCCCTCCTTAGATTGTTTGATTTGTAAACCAAGAAAGAAGTTTATTTTTCCCATCATACTCATTTGAAATTTGCTTTTCATCAGTTTTTCAAAGTCTTTTGACAAATTGGGGTCAGTAGATCCAAAGATTATGTCATCCACATAAATTTGGACTAACATCAAGTGAGATCCAACTTTCTTTCTAAAAAGTGTTGGATCTACTGATCCCTGTTTGAAGTTTGATTCTTTTAAAAATTTGGTCAAGGTTTCATACCAAGCTCTTGGATCTTGTTTTAAACCATAGACTGCTTTGTCTAGTACATAACAATAATTCGGATGAGTTTTACTTTCAAAACCAGGTGGTTGTTCAACAAAAACGGTTTCCTTGAGATCACCTTTCAGAAAAGCACATTTAACGTCCATTTGATAGACATCAAAATTTTTGTGTGCAGCATAAGCTAAAAATATCTAAACTGATTCGAGTCTGGCAACAGGAGTGAAAGTTTCTTCATAATCAATCCCCTCCTGTTGACAGTAACCCTTGACAACCAACCTTGCTTTATTCTGAACTATGTTGCCTTCAGTGTCTAGCTTGTTACGATACACCCATTTGAGACCGACAATTGAGGTATTTGTAGGTTTTGGAATTAGCCTCCAGACTTTGTTTCTTTCAAATTCTTCTAATTCCAATTGCATTGCTTCAATCCAGTCTGAGTGATCAAATGCATCTTTGACGTTCTTAGGTTCTACCTTAGAGATAAAGACATTGAACATGCACAACTCTGAATTTTTGTTGAGATCTAATTGCTTTTGGTGAAGTTGTGCACGAGTCAGTACTTTATCTCGAACATCACCAATGACAAGTGATGGAGGATGATTTTTCGTCCATTTGTCCAAAGGAGGATAGTTTGGATCAAAATCAGGAGGTCCTTCAGCATCGATGTCCTCAATGTCTGAGGGATATCCCGAAGTGGAGGGAAAATCACCCATTAGCAAGTGATTATTTAAATTTGTGTTGGTTTGTGGTGTGTGTAATTGTGAGGTTGAGTTTTATATGTGCTCCCCCTGGACGTTTGTTGGAGTTGAAGAAGTTGTAGCTTTATCCGAAGCGATTGTTGTAGCTGAATTCGGAGTCGCAATTTCTGGCTCCCCCTGGATTGTTGGATACATGGATATGATATTTGAAATTGACTGGGGAGTAGAGACAAGAGTGTTGGATCCTCTTGGACTGTTAGTTGATTCACCATTGGTCCTTATATTTCCAGCACAACGGTTTGATGGCTCCCCCTCAACACTTACATCTTCCAAACTTTGATTAGATGACTCTTCCTCAATTGAAGATGGTTTTTGTATGCTGCTTGTAGAAGAGTCATCGGGTCCGTCTGTGAGCTTGGAGAGTTCGGACTCATGGTTGTCTGGTGCTCTTACTTCGGAGTCCACAGCTCTTTCAGGTTGGTCAAATAAAAGTGAGAAGTCTATGTCGAATGTTGTGATTTGAGCAGCTTCTACAGCAGGGTTTGGAAACATTGAGGATATAGGAAATGGATGCAGAGACTTCTTGATGTAGTAGTCATCAAACCTTAGATTAAAGGTTTCTTCGATTTTGCGAGTTTTCTTGTTCATGACTCTGTAGGCTTTTGAGTCTTGAGAGTAACCAAGAAAGATTTCTTCTTCTGATTTGTTATCGAACTTGGTTAAGTGATCCTTCATGTTTAAGATAAAACACCTACAACCAAAGATGTGAAGGAATTTGACATTTGGATTTCTTCGGTTGAGTACTTCGTAAGGTGTAATATGGAATCTTTTGTGAACATAGGATCTGTTTTGAGTAAAGCATGCAGTAGAAATTGCTTCGGCCCAGAAGTACATGGGCAAATTTGCAAAGTTGAGCATTGTTCTTGCAGCTTCACACAGGGAGCGATTTCTTCTTTCTACAACACCGTTTTGTTGAGGAGTGTAGGGTGCTGAGAAGTTGTGGTTAATCCCCTTTGTTTTCAAGAATCCATAAAGAGTCTGATTTTTGAACTCCGAACCGTTGCCACTGTGCACAGTTCGGACTTTCTTGTTGAGCATCAATTCCATTTTCTTTATAAAGTTGATGATTTCTTCAGCTGCATCGGACTTGTTTCGGAGGAATATCACCCAAGTAAACCTTGAATAGTCATCAACAATAACCAGAATGTACTTCTTTCCTATTGATTCTATTGCAGACGGTCCACACAAATCTATGTATAGAACGGAAAGCGGTTCAGTGATTTTGGGGTTGATCACTGTAGGATGTCTTTGTTTTGTCTGCTTGCCATGTTCACATGCAGAGCAAAGAGAATCATTGTCAAATTTGAGAGCTGGCATCCCTCGAACCAGATCCATGGCCACCAACTTATTCAGATCTTTGAAGTTCAGATGGGCAAGTCTTCGGTGCCATAACCAGCTGACATCGGAGTTGGCTTTGGAGAGAAGACATAGAGATTGCCCACCTGTTACTGGCTTCAGATTTAAGGGAAACATGGATCCCTTCCTTTCTGATTTCAGTAAGACTTCGTTTGTTGCTTCTTTGGTGATTACACTCCCTTGGTTGTTGAAAGTTACAGCGTTTCCCGTTCCAACCACCAATTGAGATATACTCATGAGATTATGTTTTAGTCCTTCAACAAATGCCACTCGGTTGATAGTGAATTGGCCATTTGTTATTTTTCCATATCCCCGAATTGGACATGTTTCATTATTACCAAAGCGTACGTTTCCAGCATCATCCAAATTCATGTAATCTCTGAGATATTCCTTTCTCCCCGTCATATGTCTTGAGCAGCCACTGTCCATGTACCATTTTGAGTCATACCGCTCATCAGACATAACCTGCAATCAGTCAAGAAGAAGTTGGTACCCAATCAATCTTGGGTCCTCAGGGTAAGCAAAGGATTCTTGAATCCATTTTTCTACGGCCTCTTCGGGGATTTCATTTGCATTTAAATTAATCAAATTCTCCGAAGCCTCATGTGATGAGCATGATTCCAAAGTGTTTGAACAGGATTCAGAAGAGTTTGTGTTTGAAATTAATGAGTCCGAAGTGACTGACAGAGTGACAGACTTCGGAACCCATTTTTGAATGGAAATTTTTGATTTGGAGGAGCTTGAAGATTTTGAAGTCTTTGTTTTTGTAGTTAAGTTTTCTTTAATATCATTTCTTTTCCAATTTTGTTTTGGTATTTTCATTTTTGACTTTGTTGAATTTGAGCTACACAACGTAGAGGTGCAGAGATACTCTTCGTATGCCAATTTAAAGTCATTTAATGAGAGATCTTTATCCTTGAACATTTCCAAATTGTTGTCCAGCCATTTGTGGAATGTATCTATCAGATTGTTTCCTTTTGAAAATGATTTCTTCGTAGGTTTTCGAAATTTAGGATTTGGAAAGTTAGGTTTCGTTGGTATAAAGGTTGGCTTTTCATTTTGATTTTTAACTTCTGAGTTTTTTGAGCAAACAGGCTTTGTACCAGAAGTAGAAGCAATTGCTTCATTTTGTTTTGAATCTCTAAAAGGAGTTTTTCTTTTCATAAGATTTAGGGTTTGCTTGGTTTTCGAATTCTCAACAGTGGGTTTTGGAGTTGGTTTTGAAGTCACCACTGCTGATTTTGATTTTTGTAGAACTTGTTTTGCAATTTTATTTGTTGAAACATTTGATTTTGAAATTTCATTTTCAGGATTATGTGAAAAAGGGACACATTCACAGGATTCCATCAATTCTAATACATCCATCTTCGGAACTGTGGGTTTTTCCACAACCCGAATTTGTTTGTAGTTTCGATTAATGTAAATGTGATCGTCGTTCTTGAGATTTAGTAAGTGTGACATGTTTTCAGGCACTTTCTCCTTTTCAAAACAAAGACGATTATATACGTTGTGGCCGTATAGTTCCTGTTTCCTTATATTTACTTTTACTTCCATTTTCTCATTTATTTCATTCTCAACCATTTTAGATGATGAGAAAAATCCTTCATTTGTAACTGTGGAGTTATCCTTTTCAAGAAGTTTTTGCAATTCATTATCAATTAAGGATAATCCACCGGGTTTTACGAAGATTGAGTTTTTGAAGTAAGAAACCTTAGGATAGATACATGCCAAATGGACTAGCCTTTTTGAATTATCCTTGAGATATTGATCGTAAGAGACAGATTCATCTGTGATTTGAAGTTTAAAATTTGAAGTTTATTTGGTTTCAAGAGTTTTTGATTCACAATTCATTTTTGTTTTTCCTTTGTCCACCGAAGACCTTTGTGAGATGTCTTCGGAGGTCGATTCGGATATGGAGGAAGATTTTAACAAAATCAAAGAGGAACAATCAATCTCCTCCATGTCCGAATCACTTTCAGAATCCTTTTCAGACAAGTTATTGGCAATTTCTTTTTCTTTTGTTTCAATTTGAGGTACAGCCTTATTCAGGATTGGAATTTCTTGAGGCAAAATTTTCAACAATTTATCAGCAGTTAGATGTTTTCCACAGATATCAGGCCATGTTTATATGATGGATTAGTAACTTCGGAGCCTGATACTATAGATTCGCATTCATAAGATATACTATCGACTTCTTTTAATTTAAACTCAATAAAAGGCAATAGTTGTCTATGCTGGATATTACAAACATCGGCTGAATGATAAATTCTCGTAATATGCGCATATAATCGTTTCGCTGTTTCACAAAATATGTTCCTCTGTCTTAAGATTACATCATGATTGTTTAAAAAATTTTCTCTATTCTTTTCTAACAAGGAGATTCTAAGATTAGATTTCTCTAATGCTAGCTTCAGGTTCTCTACTCTCCCCCTTAAGCTTAGAAGCTCCTGTTCACTGAGTATTTCCCTATTTTTGGCATCAATGAGTAATTTATGCATGACAGAACAATCACGAGTTATTTCACTTATAATGGGAGCAGATTGAGAAGTAGGAATTTTAAAAGATGAAAGAAGTTTTGATACCTGTTCTGGGATTGTCAAACGGTTGTCATTAGCCATCAAGCACACTTCCTCATCATCATCAGAGGAATCTTCATCCCAAGTCTTCGGAGTATCAGCAGCAGTTATTTCCAGTCCCTCCGAAGTCATAAACCCAAGACCCGCAGTTGCTTCAATCTTCATCCATTTCTCTTCATTCAACTTCTCCGAAGTGTCTTGTAGAAAGCTCTTATCGACATCATATGCCATGAAAGCACTATGAGATGGCTTTCTCACTTCGTCATCATCTGAATCCGAAGACCAAACTTGATATGATCCTTGACGATTATCAGCAGCCATTAAGGCTAGGTCTTTGGTCCTTACTCTAACTTCCTCCATTTTTCTTGCGTAATAGGCTTCGTCCTTTACTTGTGGTTTCTTTTCGTTTTGCTTCCGAAGCATGCAGTCCTTTGCAAAATGATTCTTGCCATGACAATAATTGCAATCATAACCAGAATCACCTGAGATTTTCTTCTCTTCGGACTTCTCTTTAGATAACTCCGAAGCCGGTTTTTCAGATGGCTTCGGGGTTGATAGTTTCAAGTTATCCTCCTTCGGAGTGTATATTTCAGGTTTGGGCTTGGAGTTGAAGTTTGATTTGTTAAAGTTTTTCACAAATGGCTTTCCAGAATTGTTTTTGAAGAATGGTTTCTTAAATCTTCGATTGTTGGCGGCATAGAGAGCAACAGTGTCTCCATTATCATCTACCATGTAGGCAGCAACGTCTTCATCACTTGATTCTTCCTCTTCTTTTGATACGAGAGCTAGTGGTCCAGAGCTAGCCATTTCACTTCTTCGACCTACTACATCGGGTTCATGTGATTTTAATAGATTGTATAGAGCAGCCAGCTTGTATTTCTCAATATTCTCATAGGATTTGACCATGAGCATGATTGGTCTCCATTCCTTGCGAATACTGTAGAGAAATTTGATATTTATCTCTTGTTGGCTTCTTGTTTCTCCATATTTATCGAGTGTGTAAATCATGTTGCTCAAACGTTCATAGCAGGCTTCCAAGGACTCATTTTCTTCTTGCTTAAAGTTCCCGAAGTCTGCAAGAATCTCTTGAACTTTGCTGGTATGAAGAATTTTATCTCCTCCGAAGCGGAGTTCGAGATTGTCCCACATCTCTTTTGCAGATTTAGCATCAGCAATGTGGTGGCTGACATCGGGACCCAAGCCACTTCTCAGTTCGCGCATGGCTCTCTCGTCGTTTTCAAGCTTTTTCATATCTGCAGCATTAAGAACAACAGCTTCTTCTCCGTCAGGAACAACGAATCGACCAGCAATGTCAGTGTGTGGACCTTCAGTCACAGACCTCCATAGATCTTTGTCCAGTCCTATAAGGTAATCCTTCATTCGACCAGCCCAGTAATCGTAGTAAGAAGTTACTAGAACAGGGGCCTTCGTTGCTGAACCGATGAGGTTGGCATAGTTAAGCATATTAGCATAAGTTGCTGTGGAATCAGTCATCTTGATGTATTTCAACCGGATCTTTTCAGTAAAAACGGGTGGTAGATATTTGCAACAGATGCGGAAGACTAAATCTGAGAATCGATTCAGATTTAGAGCTGAAGCAAACGAATTTGAACTCTATCAACATGTTTTTGAGCTGACTTGCTCTGATACCACTTGTTGGGAGTTGAAATAAGAGATTAGATGAACTAATATAGATATGCAATCAATAACACAATCAATCACACGATTAGAATG
This sequence comes from Cichorium intybus, assembly GCA_023525715.1. Lineage (NCBI taxonomy): Eukaryota > Viridiplantae > Streptophyta > Magnoliopsida > Asterales > Asteraceae > Cichorium > Cichorium intybus. The sequence continues at coordinate 44,757,166 of CM042016.1, read as the reverse complement.
TAACAAAGCTATATGAACAGTGTAATATGAATAACATGTGCCGAATGATTTGATTAGAACTTGGTTTTACAATTTGGTTTTCTATCTTGGAGATATACAATTCTCGTAAGTTAATATCGTAATCTCACAGTCGACACGGTATGGTATCACTGATATTTATACTGAATCAGTGATACCAATAGTACATCTTTTACAGAGAATATCCTATCAGTGTACTAACCAATAGGATAGAAGATTCATGAAACACGTATTGTACTATACGCGTGCACACAAAAGACAAGATGACAGACTGTAAGGTCTTCGGATCCTCTATGCATTGCACTTCGGAGTCTTTAGACTTCGGTGTCTTCTCTTGATTATTCACTTCGGGGTTTTCTTCATGGGTAGGACTTCGGATGTATCAGCACTTCATCACAAAATATCTCAACAGGGATCACGCTCACCTGCAGGGACATATCAATAAAATCGTGAGCTATAAAGCCCAATGAGTAATCAAATCAAGTATAACATGTATAAGAATAAAATTCTCTATACAAAATCAATTATGCATTATCATGCAATATAAAATCATATATGGCTCACGGGTTATCCCGCTTTTGCCTAGACTCACGGCTCCGTTCTTGCCATCGCAATGACTCACGGCTTATCCGGTCTTGTCTATATAAGTTTGACTCACAGCTCCGTTCTTGTCTATTATAGACTCACGGCTTATCTAGTATTGTCACGTCACAATTTACATAGATATATTGACTCACAGCTCCGTTCTTGTCTATGGTAGACTCACGGCTTATCTGGTCTTGTCATATTTCAAATCATGTAATTGTCATTTTTGTCCCCCAAAATCATATTCATCTGCAGCTGCTCATATAACATATATCACAACGGATAACAGTGAGATTACTCACCTGAAGGCTTGCTACTACTAGCTTTTGTCGTTTCTTGCCTTGAAATGAAACCCGCAAGATTTTGTCCCGTACCTATAATTCCATTCATTTCATAATAATTATAGGTTAATATACCATTTCAGTTGGTTCTAATGCACAAGAGTCTAATATAAGACCAATTCCAAGCATTAACCATTGGTATAAAAATTTAATACACTTCCCGAAATACGCGTATTCTACTACAGTACTTTCGGGAGGTCGTATTTATACTCCGATAATTTTTCCATGAAGTTTTACAACATATTAGACCTATGTTTAAAATTTCAGGTCAATCGAATAAGCCTAGCACAAGAATCAAACTTGGAAAATTCACTAAATTTTAACAGAGGCTGAAATGGTTTCTGCCCAGGGCTCGAGTCGCGACCAATCACCTGGTCGAGTCGCAAAGACCCTCTTCGAGTTGCGAGCGACCACCTGGTCGAGTCGCGAGCGCTGGACAGAGGTGCAGAAACTCCGATTTTGTGCTAGAAATTTCCATTTTTCCATTTTTAAGCACTTATTGCTCGACTTAATCGTTTGGGGTTTATTCCTAGGCTAAAACCTTCTATTAATACAAGGTTTTCAACCCTCAAAACCCACTCAATCAATCATATGAAGAATTAGAGTTCTTAATTCCAAAAAACCCCAAAACTTCAAATTCATCATAAATAGCAATCTACTTCCATTATCTTGAATTAAGCCCTTATTAGCATGACTTAATGGAAGTATTACATCATTTTAATCACTCAATCATAACTGTAAATGCAGTTTTGAGTTCTACAAAAACTCATCAAGAACACACAAACTAGAACTTGGAAAACTTACCTCCAAAACTTCCAATTCTACCCTTTGAAGCCAAAAATCAAATTGTAAGCTTCAATTCTTCAAGAACTCTTCAAAATTTCTGAAAATCAATCACTAAAACCCTCTCCCGTAACCTCTCAAAATCTGCACACAAATGGGAGAAGCTTCCAACCTTTTATACTTCCAGAAATTGCATTTTGGTCCTTGAAATTGCATTTCTTAAACTTTTGCCACATTTTACACATATTTATGACAAAAACTAGTTTTTATAACATTTTAAGTCCTAAACTCAAAATATTATTACAAACTTAATCCTTTTCTGTCCAAAAGACCAAATTACCCTTCTAAGGTAAAATGACCAATTTGCCCTTTTTATTATAATTATATAATAAGCATGTTTTGGCGTTACAAATTATATTTATAATGTGATATGAGTCTATTAAGACACAAGGTTAAGAAATCTTTACGTGTTACTAATAGAGCTGTAAACGGGCCGAACAAACATGAACGAGGGCTTGTTCATGATCGTTCGTTTAAGTTATCCGAACAAACGAACGAACACGAACAGATAAATGAACGAATTTTCTTGTTCATGTTTGTTCGTTTAACAAATTTTCTTGTTCATGAACGTTCGTTTATGTTCGTGAACATATTGAACGAACAAACATAAACGAACAGAGATAAATAAACATAATTGAACACATATGAACATAAACGAACACATAATATTGTAATGTACTTAAATAAAATTGAACATATATGAACATAAAATGAACTTAAATTAACAAACATAAACAAACGTAAACACACAACATAAACGAACATTCACGAACATAATTAAACGAACGTGACCATTGTTCATGTTCGCTCGTTTAACTAAACGAACGATAATTTGTGTTCATGTTCATTCATTTATTAAATAAATGAACATAAACGAACTTCCCGCCGAACAATTCACGAACGGTTCGTCGAACGTTCAGTTCGTTTACAGCCCTAGTTACTAATAGCTAGCATGTTGTTAATAAATATGTAAATGAACTCCTTATTGAATGAAGGAGTAAATGTTCAAGGAGAAGAAATGGACTAAAGAAGAGAGGAATTCTAATTAAACTTCTCTAACTAGTCAATGTGAGTACATGTAGCTTTTTTCCACTCTAGGGTATATGGAAGAAAGACACATGTATCTTTTTCCTCTCTTGGGTACATGGAAGAAGGTTTTTGAAATCTTCATATATGTTTTCAATGAGAAAAGATGAACAAGTTCAAAGTTTTTGATGAATGGATCCATTTCTAAATGTTTTCCTTAATTCCATTCGTTATTATAGTTAAAAACACTTAATAGATCATGTTGGGTAGAATGGAATTAAGGATTCCATGGTAGTGTTTCATAGGAATTGGAATAAGAGTTTGGGGATGATTCCCATTAGGGATGACCATTTAATTAGTTTCTTATGGATTTAGTGAGGTACTTCAATGTGATGAATGACTTAGAACTCATTCTTGACTTAATGTCAAATGAAGAAATGAGAACCCTAAGGTGTAAGGAGCTTAATGAGCATGTCTTGAACATTACGAGGAAATGGTGTGTATTTTCAATGGAAACCCTTGAAATTAGTCATTCCTTGGTTATACAAGCGTTTAGGGAACCGTAGGATGCATTTGGACTTAGTTGAAACTAAAAATGTAAAGAAATAAGGTTTGGCACACGTTTCACGCAGCCCGTGTGGCATTGTACACTTGTTCTGCACAACATTTACATTTTATGATTCGAAGTTGTTGGACCTCCTGATCTCCCATGTGGTCCGCATGAGTTTTGGCCTTGGGTTTGCACGACTTGTAGGAAGGAAGCGGGGTTGTAGCAACTTAGGAGATGAAGAAGACTTTTCTAACATCTAGACTAAGGTGAGTTTACCGGAGTACATGTCCTTAAAACTTATTTTGGACTATGTTGTTTTAACAAAGATGTTTATGCATTCACTCAATGTGTTATGTGCTATACAATAAGTATATGTGTTCATTCATGATGAAATCCTTATGATTCATTTAAGATGATTTTGAATTAGTGATGATGAAAAGATTTTTTTAAACTAAAGGTGTTAGAAATATTATTTCCTAAATAATGAAGATGAAACGATGTCTCAAAACTAAGTTGCATCCTACTTGTACATTGCATATGCATTTAGGATGGGAGCCTGAGATGGTCACTCATATCCATATGGAACTTGACTAAAGATGATTGACGATTGATGTTGTGGTTAGATTTCTAGATAATCACCAATTGCACATGTAGAGGCTAGCTACCCTACATGTGGTGCTTGTGTAGTGGTTCGCAAGTACCCAGCTTTTAATGGAAAGAACAAATGCTTCCTTCAAACCAATGTGGTGAGATAGACTTAGGGATTAGGTTAGTTGCATATACATTCATTAGATGCATAATATACCATTTTTACGATGAGATGGTATTATAATATAATTAATGTTTTATGATCAAAAGTTCACCATGTTGATTTTGGGACAAGTCCCTAACTATATTGATGATGCTTTTCGACATTGCAAGTTGTATTTAAATGCTGACAAAGATGAATTTTGGGGACAAATTTCCCTTGAATTACAGGTCTTTTAAAATATTTTTTTGGATCTAACTCGAGTATGATGATTGACATCACTTACTCTTAATGAGTTGACCTAGCGTATTTGAAGGGATTCTATGCAAACAATGAACACAAAAATTCCTATGGTTCACATGCAACCCTAATATTGATCTATGTTTTCTTCTATGAAGATTAGAACTAAAAACCTAAAGGATACAGTTCAATTCTAAAGATGAATTAGGAAAACCAACCTTTGATCTTATGATCCTCCAAACAGCAGCAAAAGAATCCTGCCTCAAATGCAAGTCACACCCAAGTGATGGAAGAATCAGTCCAGCAGAGTAACACAGAGAGAGAGATGGCGTAAATAATGAGGTGCCAGGGGTTCCTTTTATAGCCTCCTAGGGTTACACCTGAAACCCTAAGGAGCCTCCAGGGTGGCGTCATTTTGGTCCCTGGTTGTACCTGGCCAGTTATTCAACTATTGAATAAATGCCAAACCAGTCCCTGCACCTTTTAATTAATTAATTTAATCTCTAAATTAAATCTAATTAATTCTGGATTAAATCTCAATTAATTAATATAGTTTCTAATTAATATATTAAAACTTAAATATATTAATAAACCATATATATATTCTATTGATTTATTATACAATTAATAAATCAATTATTCTCTCTACTGAACTATATATCTATCCTCCATCTATAAGGGCAACCCAAATAGACTTTGCTTTTATTCATAAGATAAATACAATTATAAGTCATGGCTTAGACACCTAATCCAACAGTCTCCCACTTGGATAAGTCTATGACTTTAATTGTCTGAACTCTGACCTAGTCAGTTCTGTCCAAATATAAGTGATCTGATGATCCTCCATTGATATTGCCTAAATTATACATATATTTCGGGCAATATCAAGTGCTTAAACATGTGTTTTTGGTATTATCTAAAGATAAAAGATACTTATAACGCCAAAATTACCAAAACACAGGAAAAATAGCTTTGCGGATTAAGAAGGAGCTGGATTCGAGCTTAAAGACGAAAAAGCCAATCAAGAGCCATATCGAGACCCTATGCTGACCAAGAAATCGTGACGCAAAGAGAAGCAAGACAGAAGAATCCAGATGCTACAGCACTCGCGACGCGACGGAAGGCCTGGTCGCGACGAGAAGCCCTAGGACGCGACACCACCAACTTTGTGATCGCGAGACTACCAACACAACGCACTAGCCAGACCAGTGGCCGACCAAAAGTAGCACTCGACGCACCCTCGCGACGCGACGTCCCCTTTGGTCGCGACGCGAGCGCTGTATCTCAGCAAGTATAAATAGAAGCCTCTATGCACGATTTTTAGAGAATTAGAGGGCAAGGAAACTATAGTTCAGATATATTTTCGTGTATTTATCATTTTTACATGTTATTAAGAGTGATTTTCATAACAAGAAGGAGCTAAGATCTTCATTATAAGCAAGGATTCATCGATTGTAAACCGGTTGGTATCTTCTATCATGACTTCTTTATATTGTTGTTGTATATTTGATACCATGCTAGGCTAGATCCCTGTAGCTTTTGCCTAGGTGATGTTGATTCATTAATATAAACATATGTTGATCTAGTTTTTGACTCGAGTTAAATATCGGTTAGGATATATAATTTGCATGCTATACATATTGAATGTGATTAAAGTTTGTATTCTTGATAGCCATCTTCATATGATTAAGTTTATTGACCATTTAAACGTATTGATCATATGAACCATTTTGATGTGTAATTGACAACTATATATCATTGGACTAGTTATTGACCATTTAACTAGGGAAGTTATTTTAGTTATAAACTTGATTAGTGAAATAAAACTTATATCACATTTAGTTGCAACTCATGACCATTGATTGTATGAACATATCACTATGACCATTAGGGTATGGACTATGTTTGCATGCTAGATTATATTAATATTTCATGATTATAAGTTATTTAGTTACATGACCATTGTGCTATATTAACTTAGAAATCATAGAATTGGTGACTTGACCATATGATCCTACCACTTAATGCAACCTATTTTAACTCATTGCACATAATCAAAACTAGTCAACATAGGTTTATATGAATCAACAAATCCTAGGCGAAAGCTTTCCTTGTTATCATTTGATCATATTATATCCGTATTGTTGTGTTGTTACAACCATTGCATCTTATTAGTCAATCTCTTTTAAAAACATTCAAAAACTTCGGTTTTACGAGTTTTCACTAAAACTCGCCTCTAAACCGTTTGACTAAGAATTGCGAACTTTAAGTTAGTTAACAACTCCCTGTGGAAATTCGATACCTTTACTTACCAAAACTATACTATTAAAAGATCGAGTAATGCTTGCTCGTAAGTCTAATAGTCAAATAATAAGGTAAATAATTGGATTAAGACTTAAATGACATGACAACTACAAGTGAGTTGTTTTGACGACAACAAGTTTTTGGCGCCGCTGCCGGGGAGTTATTTAATTAATTTTATTGTTTACAATTGTTAGTCGATCGATCCTTTTTACGGTTTCTACCGTGGGAAGTTAAAATTTTTTAGTTTGTTTCATGTATTTCTCTCTGTTTGTTTACTAAATAATTTTAAGACTCGCTTGTAATTTATTTAGTTGTTTCAAACTAAATTGATTATCAATCCAACTATCATGCTAGTAATTCTACTTACGAGAACGGTGTCAGAATAGACAGATCCGGTTTGGTTGTTGGATTTTCGAAAGGTCATTGACCGAAAGAGTCCTGCCTCCCTACTGTCCTGCCTGGCTGTTCTTTATTTGATAGTCAACGCATTATAGTGGATTTGATAAGATATTCGGTTGTTATAACTGATTGATTACATAAAGGTTTTAAACGTTTTGTTCCATTTGTTATTTTTATAAAAAAAATAAAATATTTATATATATATAAAAAAGGGACGCACCAAACTTGCAAACAGTTTCTAATGTGCAGTTTATGACCCGAAGTTCACAACCGAACATCATACATGCACTGAACGAACCAGAACGTGAGTTTAACGCAAGAAGAAGAATAAGAAGAAGCATTTTTCCGAAAGAAAAACTTAGACAAGAAATGGACATCCCAGTAAACGAGCAAGAACCAACTTTGAAAGCATATTACAACAGAGCACGAGACGGAACAGGACCAAGTCTTGTTCGGCCCAAGATACCGGAAAATGCAAGTGATGGAAGAATCAGTCCAGCAGAGTAACACAGAGAGAGAGATGGCGTAAATAATGAGGTGCCAGGGGTTCCTTTTATAGCCTCCTAGGGTTACACCTGAAACCCTAAGGAGCCTCCAACTGGACAAGGCTTTTGACCACTTGGACCAGGCTTACCAAAACCCTAATTAGGGTTTCGCCAAACCCTGGAGGAGCCTCCAGGGTGGCGTCATTTTGGTCCCTGGTTGTACCTGGCCAGTTATTCAACTATTGAATAAATGTCAAACCAGTCCCTGCACCTTTTAATTAATTAATTTAATCTCTAAATTAAATCCAATTAATTCTGGATTAAATCTCAATTAATTAATATAGTTTTTAATTAATATATTAACACTTAAATATATTAATAAACCATATATATATTCTATTGATTTATTATACAATTAATAAATCAACTATTCTCTCTACTGAACTATATATCTATCCTCCATCTATAATGGCAACCCAAATAGACTTTGCTTTTATTCATAAGATAAATACAATTATAAGTCATGGCTTAGACACATAATCCAACAGTCTCCCACTTGGATAAGTCTATGACTTTAATTGTCTGAACTCTGACCTAGTCAGTTCTGTCCAAATATAAGTGATCTGATGATCCTCCATCCAACAGGATATTTTCAGGCTCAAGACATGGACTAACATCAATCTTGGTCTGACACTCTGTTTCTCGATTTCTGATTTGCATATGACTTTAAAGACTACTAATTGAACACATCAATTTAGTCCTGGTTGACCAACACTTTCAGTCAACTTCAAAATCATCGAGAGGCCTACAGATATCTGTTTCCCATCGGGTCGTGGGACGGATAAGTTTCGACTCATATGTCCATAACTTTTGTGGGTCCAAATACATACAACAATGCGTTTTATAGCACCGAGTTACTGGCGCGATTTCGTATTGTCAATAAGCACTTGTATCGCAAATAACAGATCATATCTCTCCACTTAAAAATCACCGGATATTATCGTCTTAACATTGCTCGTGATATAATCCATGAAGCAATCTGTTAAGCGCGGGTTTATCCAATACTCAAATCTCTATTTTCTAAGCACTCATGAACGTTGTAGCAGTCTTACTGCAATGTCTAACTCATTAGACAGTCTGCAACCGATTCATGACAGTCTTTGTTCATACTTACTTCCTAACAGTATGATCGACTGTGGAGTTTTTTAAATAATCTAATTATTAAGGAAGTTTAAACATGCAAATATAGAAACACAGAAATAAACAATTGACAAAGGCAGTAGCAATACTCATTTATAAATCTCAATTATAAAATCATCGAGTCAATTACATTTATACTGTTACAAGTTTCTAATATATCTAATTACTAAAACTAATATCATCCTTCAATCCAATGCTCCGAGCATGCTGATTGTGTTTGATCCTATTCAGAGCCTTAGTCAAAGGATCTGCAGGATTGTCTTTTGATGATACCCGCTTAACCAGTAAGTGCCCTTCTTCTACTTGATGTCGAATGTAGTGGTACTTTCTTTCGATATGCCTGGACTTTCCATGGTCTCGCGGTTCCTTTGTCAAGGCGACCGCTCCTTCATTATCGCAGAAAAGTTCCACCGGCTCCTGAATGCTCGGGACAACTCCAAGGTCCCCGATGAAGTTCTTCAGCCAAGCCGCTTCCTTAGACGCTTCACTTGCTGCGATGTACTTTGATTCGCACGTTGAATCAGCCACCGTTTCCTGCTTGGAACTTTTGCAAGTGACCGCTCCATCGTTCAAAAGAAATACCCAGCCCGACTGGGACCGTCCACTGTCCCTATCTGTCTGGAAGCTGGCATCTGTATATCCACTCACTTTTAACTCATCACTGCCACCAAGGACTAATACCATATTCTTTGTCCTTCGCAGATACTTGAGTATGTTCTTGACCGCAATCCAATGTGCTTTTCCAGGATTGCCCTAGAACCGACTAACCATGCTTAATGCATAGGATACGTCGGGACGAGTACATGTCATAGCATACATGATCGACCCTACTGCCGAAGCATAAGGCACTCGACTCATTTCAGCTATTTCCTCATCGGTACTCGGACTTTGAGTTTTACTCAATTTAGCATTACTTTGGATTGGTAACTCTCCCTTTTTGGAATTTTCCATGTTAAATCTCTTTAACACCTTTTCCAAATATGTACACTGGCTTAAACCTATCAATTTTCTCTTTCTATCTCTAAGTATTCTTATCCCGAGAATATAAGCTGCTTCCCCTAGGTCTTTCATGGCGAAACACTTCCCGAGCCAAGCCTTAACATTTTGCAAGGTCGGAATGTCGTTTCCCATGAGCAGTATGTCATCAACATACAGCACCAGGAAAGTGACTATACTCCCACTAGCCTTGACATATACATAGGACTCATCTTCATTCCTAGAGAAACCAAACTCTTTGACTTTCTCATGGAAGCAAAGATTCCAGCTGCGAGATGCTTGCTTCAACCCGTAGATTGATCTTTCAACCTTACATACTTTATCAGGGTGCTTTGTGTCTACAAAACCTTCTGGCTGACTCATGTAAACATCTTCAGTCAGTTTCCCGTTAAGGAAAGTTGTTTTGACATCCATCTGCCAGATTTCATAATCATGAAATGCAGCTATGGCGAGCATTCTGCATTATCCTGATTGACTTAATATTGGCTACTGGTGAGAAGGTTTCATCATAGTCAACCCCCGGGGTTTGAGTGAATCCCTTCGCAACCAGCCGAGCTTTATAAGTATGCACTTTTCCATCCATGTCGGTCTTCTTTTTGAAGATCCACTTGCATCCGACTGTCTTTCGACCCGGTACATTGTCAACCAAGTTCCAAACTTGATTGTCATACATGGACTTTATCTCGCTGTCCATTGCCTCTTTCCATTTTGCAGACTCGGGGCCTGCCACTACTTCACGGTAGTTAGCTGGCTCATCCAAATTAGTCAATGTATGATCACTGACTAACGTGTCTCCGTCCGAAGTAATATGGAAACCATAGAAATCGGGCGGCATGCTAACTCTACCTGAACGCCTAAGGGGCAACGAAATGTCGGTGGGTCCAACAGGAACTTCTTCCTCATGTTGGTTGCTAGTTTCTTCCAAGGTTGTTTCATCGGGCGTCTCCTGAATTTCTTCGAGATCGATCGTACTCCCACTGTCCTCTTTGGATATGAGTTCTCTCTCTCGAAAGAACCCCTGTCTTGCTACAGACCACGTCCTCGCTCGGTCTGTAGAACAAGTATCCAAAAGACTGTTTCGGGTATCCGATGAAGTAACACCTCTCACTTCTTTCTGCGAGCTTATCTGAAGTATCTCGTCTCACGAATGCTTCACAGTCCTAGACTTTGATGTGTGCCAACGAGGGAACTTTCCCCGTCCACAACTCGTGCGGTGTTTTCGCAACCTTCTTGGTTGGGACAAGATTTAGGATATGGGTGGCAGTCTCTAAGGCATACCCCCAGAAATGGATTGGAAGTGAGGCTCGACTCATCATGGAACGAACCATGTCCAACAATGTTCGGTTTCGCCTCTCAGCAACACCATTCAGCTGAGGTGTTCTTAGAGGTGACAACTGTGAAACAATTCCACATTCCTTGAGGTAATCGAGAAACTCGATACTAAGATACTCACCGCCTCTGTCGGATCTAAGCATCTTTATCTTTCTGCCCAATTGATTTTCCGCTTCATTCTTAAACTCTTTGAACTTTTCAAAGGTATCCGACTTATTCTTGATTAAGTAGACATACCCATATCTACTAAAATCGTCGGTAAAGGTCACATAGAATCGCGTGCCATATTTAGTGGTTGTTCTGAAGGGACCACACACATCTGTGTGTATGATATCCAATAGACCTTCACCTCTTTCAAAGGAACCTTTGAATGGTGATTTTGTCATCTTGCCAAGTAAGCAAGATTCACATACATCATCCGACCCGAGGTCGAATGATTCCAACACTCCATCCTTTTGGAGTTGGGCGATGCGTTTCTTGTTTATATGGCCAAGGCGACAATGCCACAGACATGCGCTCCATCACAAGGCATAGCATTAAATATAAAAACATTATTTTTGAAAACTGAAATTGAACCATTCAATTTATTAAATTCGTAATAAAAGCCTTGTTTAAACAATGCATGAAATGAAATTATGTTCTTTGCCATATCAGGCGCATAGCAACAATTATGTAATTCTAATCTAACTCCACTACTCAGCATCAGTCCATAAACACTGATCTTGGTAACAGGTGACGTTCACCTATTCCCCATGACCAGGTTCAGTCTGCCATGCTCTAGCTCCCTACTTTCCTCTAGGCCCTGCAAATCAGAACAGATATGAAAACCACATCCTGTATCAAGGACCCATGAACGGGAAAAAGATGAGTTATTAGATATAGAATACGTACCTGCCTGTGACGGTTTCACTTTACCGTCTTTGACGTCCTGCAGATACGTTGGGCAGCTCCTCTTCCAATGACCCTTCTGCTTGCAGTAAAAGTAGTCGGCCTCTTTGGGGTTCCGAACATGTGGAATTCCGGAAGACTTACCTTTCGGGGCACCGCTAGATGACCCGACATGAGTCTTTTCCCTCCAGTTCTGCTTAGGAGGGCCTTTCCGTTTCTTTCCCTTTCCGGAGCCAATAGCCAAGACAGGCGGGTTAATAGGGAGCACAGCCTTTCCCTTCATCCCGTCCTCAGCCGTACGAAGCATGCGGTGTAACTCAGCTAGGTTTGCCTGGTTGTTGTTCAAATGATACGCCAGTGTGAACTGGTCATAAGAACTGGGCAGGGAGTTTAGCACTATGTCAACTACTAAATCCTCATGGACAGGCATTTCCAGCTTCCTAAGTCTTTCCACATAACCATGCATCCTCTGCACATGTGTACAGATGGACTCGCCCTCCTTGGGCTTGCTGTTAGTGAAAGCTTTTACAACCTCACGCCTTTTGATGCGCTCTTGCTTGCGGAACCTTTCCGCGAGCTCTTTGTGCATCTCGTAAGGCCAATAGTCCTCATAGATACGCTGCAGTTCAGGGTTCATAGTAGCGATCATGATGCAAGCCACTTTGGTTGCATCATCAGAGTGTTTAGTGTACGCAACGATTTCCTCGGGAGTAGCGGTTTCAGTGTCCACATCAACAAGCTCGGTTTCCAGAACATACTCTTTATGTTCAAACCTTAGAGCCATTTTGATGTTACGGATCCAGTCATTATAGTTAGTGCCGTCCAACGTGAGCATAATGACATAATCGAGGTGACATTATCGGGATTTGAGTGGGGAACGGATTGGTCAGAAGACATCTGAACACGAAGAAGGTAGTTTTAATTAGATATGATAATAATAATAACCCTTATATTCACCCAAGAACAAATATAAGGCTAGGATCCTACAATAACAATCAATAATACCGAAAAGGGATGCCGTAATCAATATTGTAAATTTTATCAGGTAGGCGAATGACGATTTAGCCAATTCCACCGCGGAAACATAATCATATTATAATGGAATTCCTAGTTTCTTTGAGATTTATCGAACTGTTCGATAGCATGTTTTAATCTCGGGAATGCCCCGTTGTTTGTGACTGGGATACCGAGGATCACAAACCGGGTGTGAATAACCATGCAAATTGCTTGGTACTCTTGAAGTCAATTGTCATCTCTAATTAACATGCCGGTAAACCACACACGCTCCGTTAATAATGACAAAATCAAGAAACCCATCGCGACACATTGCGGACCCCAGTTGGTGTACCGGTAAACCACACACGCTCCACCAACGTTCCACAAGGTGCAATGTGCAATTTCATGGATTAGCACCAATTCATATTTTTAACTTAAAGTAACTAGATTGGGATTTGTTTTAGGGTTCTAGTACTTTCAACTATAGCATTATACTTTTAAGAGGCTTAGCTGTTCTATCATACCCGTTCGGCTAATGACACTCGACTGACCAGGAGAGCGGTGGGTAAGAGTAGATAACCATTAGACTAACATTTTATAGTCAGTCGCTTTATACCCTCTTTATAGGACAGTTTTGTGAATGAGGCCTACTAACAGTAGACTAACCAATTTTTTTATATATATTAAATTAAATTTTAATCATAAATATATATAAGATATATTTTAATCTCATTAAAATATTTTAGAATTAATTTAATTCTAATTTTCGCAAATTATACTAATTTTTTGAAAATTTTAATTAATTCTTTAAACTGATTTAATAGTTCTTTTAATTAATTAATTAATTAAACTAATTAAATCTAGGTTACAAATTACCAAATTAATCAAATTAATTTATTTGTAATGGTCCTAGTGATTTTCGAAATTCACAAGCCAAACAAAAAGGGTTCACGTTATTTTAATTGATCTTATTACCAAAAATAACAACACACAATTATGGCAAGCAAATCAAGCAATCAATGGGGGACCATATGGGGTTGGCGGCTAGGGTTAGGAAACCCTAGCCTTGAGATCGACAATTGCCTTCTCCCAAGGGTTAATTCTCGCAAAAAACCCTAAGGCACAAACTGTTCAAATCAAATCACAAGAAAACAAGCTAGCTCTGATACCACTGAAGGGATTCTATGCAAACAATGAACACAAAAATTCCTATGGTTCACATGCAACCCTAATATTGATCTATGTTTTCTTCTATGAAGATTAGAACTAAAAACCTAAAGGATACAATTTAATTCTAAAGATGAATTAGGAAAACCAACCTTTGATCATATGATCCTTCAAGCAGCAGCAAAAGAATCCTGCCTCAAATGCAAGTCACACCCAAGTGATGGAAGGATCAGTCCATCAGAGTAACACAGAGAGAGAGAGATGGCGTAAATAATGAGGTGCCAGGGGGTTCCTTTTGTAGCCTCCTAGGGTTACACCTGAAACCCTAAAGAGCCTCCAACTGGACAAGGCTTTTGACCACTTGGACCAGGCTTACCAAAACCCTAATTAGGGTTTCGCCAAACCCTGGAGGAGCCTCCAGGGTGGCGCCATTTTGGTCCCTAGTTGTACCTGGCCAGTTATTCAACTATTGAATAAATGCCAAACCAGTCCCTGCACCTTTTAATTAATTAATTTAATCTCTAAATTAAATCCAATTAATTCTGGATTAAATCTCAATTAATTAATATAGTTTCTAATTAATATATTAACACTTAAATATATTAATAAACAATATATATATATATATATATATTCTATTGATTTATTATACATTTAATAAATCAACTATTCTCTCTACTGAACTATATATCTATCCTCCATCTATGAGGGCAACCCAAATGGACTTTGCTTTTATTCATAAGATAAATACAATTATAAGTCATGGCTTAGACACCTAATCCAACAGTATTCTCACTAGGAATTCTATTGCCAAATTATTTTGACATGTGCTTAGGTGACAATACAATATGAATTATTTAGAGATTTGGCATTTTAAAAGGCTACGAGTTGTATAGCTTCATATAAACCTTGTAATGATATTTTGATTGTAACTATCTCGTTCTTTCGAAACAAGCTAAAATATTTTTAAATTGAGACCATAGGATTTTCCGCATACCTAAACTCTAAAATGTTTTTAAGAAAAACCCTATGGATTTTAAAATGGTGTTCGAATGCAAATTTAAATACATTAAGGAATTTTATGACTAAATTCTCGTGTGAGATGACTTATAAACTGTGATAAGAATTTAAGGGTTTGAAAATGATTTTTTTATGATTACCCATAGCAAGGGGTGCTACTATTTGGTATTAGAGCATTTGTTAAAGTGAACTAAGTGCTAGGATTAATATTTGGACTTAAACTTAAGTGCTCTTAAGATATCATGAACATAGTACAAGTAAATCTTAAGATGATATGGTGTTAGGATCTAGATATGTAACCTAAGCTGAGTGTTAGGAAGGATACGTGGACTTAGACTTTAGTACCTTTGAAGTGTTAAAGAGCTCACTATGAGTTAAAACGTATGACAATATGAAGAATGAGACTTATATGTGTCTATGTTTCTAAATGTCTACGCATTGTTTTAGAATTAACATGTATACTTCTCAGACATGGTGAAGACTAGGATTCAAGCTTTGAAAGCGGAGGAAAATAAAGTTGAATAAATTGAAGAGAGAAATCTACACCAACCATGATGGAGAAAATGCAAGCTTTATTTGCTGATATGACTGCCAAACACACAGTGCAGATGATTATGAAGATGCAAGCAATGCTGAAAGGATAAAAGGTTTGAATTAAGAATGAACTAACTAAGATTATTAGTGTAAAATCTTCTATTAGGATAGATAGAACTAGTAAAGAGAACCTTAGCAAGCGGTACTAAGACAAGGAGTATAAACTTTCGATGAATCGTTTCCTTAGGAAGGAAGAGGTTGTGAAGAAAAAGTACAATTACAAGGACTATAATGTGCATAAGCCTTCAACTTCTGACGAAACCTCGGGTCTATTGGTGATCTACAATTAGACTGTTGAAATGGAGATGTTGTTTCGTGCTTGTCAATGCATTAATGAAAGAAAGGTGAATTTGGAAATTGCTATGCTCCGAGATTTAGTGCTTGACTAGTGGTTTAAACTGAGGGAA
Source organism: Cichorium intybus (assembly GCA_023525715.1). Classification (NCBI taxonomy): domain Eukaryota; kingdom Viridiplantae; phylum Streptophyta; class Magnoliopsida; order Asterales; family Asteraceae; genus Cichorium; species Cichorium intybus. Next base: position 44,741,027 of record CM042016.1, on the reverse strand, counting down.
AAATTGATGGTCACCGACTTAGGAAAATGACTTGGAAAGAGTTTTTGGGAAGACTAAAGAAATTCTTTTTGCACCAAGGACGAACCTAGTGATTTAGAGGAAAACTTCTCATGCCTAAAAAAGGGAAAGACGATCATGGTAGAGGATAACACCAACTCCAATAAGTTGTTAAGAGAGGATGAGGGGTCGATACTTGGGTAACAAACAAAAGTAACCCAAAACTGCAAAGATCTACCAAAGGGAAACAATTTGGACTTGGGAAAACCGGGAACCTTTGACCAAGTCATGATGTGAACAAGAGAAATATTATCGACATGGGTGGAAAAAGGCAAGAAAATACAAGGAAAACAAAGTCACAAGCACTAAAGCGAGGGACTAACAAAGAAAGGACATGGGTGTGACAATAAGAAACCAAAACTGGAGAAAGGGGCGGGGAGTAATCCCTCCAATAGTAGGCTATTAGGAGACGGTAATAGCTTAAAGTGTGGCGAATAGGTGCACTATACGAATCAGGTAAAAAGGGGTTCAATTACTTCAGGTGCCAAGGTTATGGTCCCACCATTTCAACAAACTGCCCATCATCAAAAACTAAAGAAAGTGGAACGAAGCTATCATAAGACGTTGCAATGGGTGGAAGTTAGATGTCCCGAAGGGTTAAAGTGGAAAGGTAATTATCCTTGATGAACTTCTTCCTTGCATCACCCTTTGATGCGAAGTACCTACGACGTTATAAATTAGATGATGAGACAAGGAATTTTTGAATAAATGTGAGTGCTTTCTGTGAAGGACGTTTTATGGGAGGAGAAATCTAAAAAAATATAATAATAATAATAATCATAAATAAATAATCATTATATTTCTTTCTTAATGATTCCGAGGAAGGAATATTTTAATGGGTGGATAATTGTAACATCCGCATTTTGAGCCTATAAGTTTTGGCCTTAAATCGATAAAAAAATTATTTTAGGAAATTGTTAAATAAAGATAATTAAGTGAGAACAAATTTTAAAATTTTATAAAATGATTAGAAAAGCAATTCAATGAGCCAAAATAAAGTTCGATGAATAATTTAAAGATTTAGAACTCATTTTGAACCAAAAAAAGGAGAAATTAATACATAAGGACTAAATTTGTCAAGTTTGCCAACATGATATATCAAGAATTGACTTGTGAAGGATTTAGATTATTGAGAAATTATTATAAAGGATTGAAGTAGAAACCTAGGCTATGCCAGACATTTTATTTAATCAATAAAAGGACCTAACTGTAGAAATGTTAGTAGGAAGGACCATCTTTACCAAATGAAAAAATTATCGGTTAAGTTGACCTAGTTGATGACCTAAATGAAATAAATTATGTCCTTTTGGTAAAAATTCTAAAGATGAATACTTTCACTTAAAAGAATGGTCAAATGGTGCCTTAGATGAAAGACTAGAACTTGAGGGACTATTGAATAATTTCTTGAAAGTTGTAAGGTATATAAAAATGGGCTCTCTCTATTTCTTGTGGCTGGAATGATTTAAGTGTGGGGGGGGGGGGGGGAGGGCATATGATGTGATTTTCAGTGGATTAAAGATGATTTGTGCTAGAGTCTGAAGTTATATCAAATCCTTGAAGTTTCCCCACCAATCTAAGGTATATATTTCTCAATTCTTGCTTGAAACCCCATTTTAAAGTTTAGGTATTGCTTATATTCGGATTTCTATGGTTGGATGAATCTCTTCCTATGATTTTCATTGGTATTTTTTGTGTTTGTAAGCAATATTTTATCTACATCCAATCCATGGATGATTAGATTCATATATTTGAATGGAAATGGGTGTTATAAACCCTAAATTCTTGAAGTAGTGGAGTATTAGACGAATGCTATGGTATTTTGATTTCTAAGGATGCTTTGGACAAAAGAAATAATCTCTTCATGGTTTCCTCATGATTCCATTCAAATTAGGATGGAAAAAACCTAGTGAGTCATTGAATACATTGATCGGTTTGGGTAACATAAACCCTAGAATCTAGAACTAGTGATCTGGGCAGTCAATCTCGCGCTATCTCGTTGGTATAGCGTCGAGATAGCGGTTCTCGGAGTTAGGCCGAGATAGAAATGGAAATCTCGGTTAGTGATCTCGCTGGCGAGATTAGGCGTCGAGATTGTCCGAGATTGGAGGCCGAGATTGTCCGAGATTATTCGATATTGTTAGGAGAAGTGTTTTATGTGACATTTTTATGTAACTATCCATGTTTGGCACTTTGACACTTTTTATATTAGAATACTATCCATGTTTTGTGTGACATTTTAATGTAATTTTTTGTGATATTAATTTTACGCAGTACTAATAGTCTAAAAGTACCAATACAAAAAAGCCCGCGATACCACCACGATAACCGCTAAATCAAATATCGTTAGGTGACCGCTATTAGGTTTATGACTGCGATAACTGCATAGCTAGTGATACATTGGTATTGATGAGTTGTACCTTATGTTTTGGATGCCCATACGATGATTAGATTGGACATAGAAATGGAAGTTGGGTGAAATGGGTTTATCAACTAGTGTTTGATTGATCTTTTGTCATATTTTTGGATGAATAGATTCATTTCTAAATGTTTTCCTAAGAATTCCATTTGTTGAGATTGTTAAAAACGACTTGAGAGATCATGCTGGGTTGAATGGAACTGGGGATTCCATAATAGTGTTTGATGTGAATTACTCATTATTTATTATATAATTGTTTGGGGAACTGTGGGATGTATTTGGACTTGGTTGGACTAAAAATTGTAAAGAAATGAGGTTTGCCTAGTGTACACGAGGCTCACATGGCCCTATACCTTTGGTGTTTGCTTCCCCAACCTTGAGAGCTTTTATTTGCCTAGTGTACACGAGGCTCACATGGCCCTATACCTTTGGTGTTTGCTTCCCCAACCTTGAGAGCTTATATATATATATATATATATATATATATATATATATATATATATATATATATATATATATATATATATATATATATATATATATATATATATATATATATATATATATATATATATATATATATATATATATATATATATATATATATATATATATATATATATAACCTATTAAAACGACATCGTTTTAAGCAAAAAAATCAATTTCATTTTTAATTTCAACTATGGAATGAAGAATACCAATTTTACACACAAATACAGAGTATTTTTTTCTCCATACACAACAATTTAACATTTTTCTGCATAATGTATAACACTCCTAAAACATGAATTGTTGTGTATGGAGAAAAATTGTTGTGTACGTATTACCTTCGATATCCAAAGCATTTGTGAAAACCTTGATTGAGTAGTCTATATGTACTCAGTTTAATTCTATTCTATTAGTTTTAATCTAAAAAAATGTTTGACATTAGTAATGAATTTAAATATATTTGTTCATGGTTTTCAATCTTGTTCATAGACACACCGAAGGAAAAAAAACACATATATGATGAGTCCAGAAAGGTACGTGAGTTAAAGAAAGAGTGCTTGTAATCAAAAGATCATCATTAGTTTGGATATATCTAATCAAAACCACGTATATTTTTGGAATGTTTAGTGTGTATATATATATATATATATATATATATATATATATATATATATATATATATATATATATATATATATATATATATATATATATATATATATATATATATATATATACTAAAGTTCAAATGGGAACCATTTTTTCCTAAGAACCTAGAAACCCTTTGACTGAATTTTTTTTTTCAAAAAAAAGTGACATAATACACCTAATCGCTTATATTTAAAACCTTTTGTAAAAAAAAATTTGAAAATATATATATATATATATATATATATATATATATATATATATATATATATATATATATATATATATATATATATATATATATATATATATATATATATATATATATATATATATATACACGAAATGTGCACATATGCACGAAACGTGATCATATACACATTTGCGAAAAAAGTGCATATGTGTACATTTCGTGTATACATATTATTTTTCAAATTTTTTTAACAAAAAGTCTTAAATATAAGTGACTAGGTGTATTATGTTTTTTTTTTTTTGGAAAAAAAATTTTCAGTCAAAAGGTTCTAGGTTCTTAGGAAAATAATGGTTCTCATTTGATCCGGACTCTCTCTCTCTCTCTCTGTATATATATATATATATATATATATATATATATATATATATATATATATATATATATATATATATATATATATATATATATATATATATATATATATATATATAAGCGACTAGGTGTATTATGTTATTTTTTTTTTTTTGGAAAAAAAATTTTCAGTCAAAAGGTTCTAGGTTCCTAGGAAAATAATGGTTCTCATTTGATCTGGACTCTATATATATATATATATATATATATATATATATATATATATATATATATATATATATATATATATATATATACTTTTGGGTACAAAGTGTGGGTTATTAAACAAATAGTTTTGGGTTTACTAGAGTTATATGTCTTAACAGGCCCGGATATAGGCATGTTCAAGAGGTGCAGAGGAACAGGGCCCACCAGTTTAAAGGGCCCATAAATTTCTAGGTCATTATATGGGATTAGGCCCAATCAGGAAATATGATGCATTAGGTTTTTTTTAAGTTTCACGTGTGATTTCAGCCAAGCGGCAAGGCGACAAGCCTATTGCGTGAAACGAAATCAGAAGCGGGAAATTTGGAAACTAAAGTCAAAACAAAAAAAAGAAATCTGAACCGCCTCCTTCTTTTTCGTTCATTACCGAAGATGTAATTATGACTGACGGTTCTTTCTCGTCTCTCGATCACTCAAAGTGTCGTATGGTACTATAGTTTAACTATTACCGTATTCCGTTGCAACCGAAAATTCCTACATTCCCGTCTTTGTTTCTTGGCTGAATCGGAAAAAGTAACACAAAAAGAGTCCTAATTCCTTCATCAACCTTTGCGAAAATCACAATCCCGTCTCCGTTTCTTGGCTGAATCGGAAAAATTAACACAAAAACGACTTCATACTAAGACTAACAGAGGTATTTCTTTCTGATTTCAGATTTCACTTTCGTTCATGTCTATTGTCTTTCTGTGTTTTGTTTTTTATTTTGATTTATGCAGGTCAAAAACAATTGTTGCAAATCAAAAGCAACAACATGAAATCAACGTTGGTGAGTTCTTTTGTGGTTTCTATACGACTGTTTTTTTATCATGATTCGTGATGTTATATGAGTTTGATTCATTTGGTTCTAATACTATGTGCAGCAATTTCAAATTCATTTGGATTTGGTGGACATAATTCTGTTGTGGCGTTTTCTGCATTCAAACCATGATAACCATATTAAATAAACATTACATTTAAAACTTTTTGTATCTTATCGAATTTGCAAGTTTTGGGGCCTACATTTAACAAATTGTATAGGGCCTCCAAAATCTCCGGACCGGCCCTGTGTCTTAAAAGACAGTTTATTTGCTGATCAGTATGCAAATTACTGAAAGATTGGTGAATTGTATATCTAATGGTTGCTACAGAACCCCTGACTTCCACTACGACAACTGGCGTCCGTAACCAGTGCCTCGGAGCATGGAAATCAGAACACAAATTAGAATTATGAGCTTGGCCCATATTTGGTTTTGGGCGAACAATCTCAATACAATGAAGCTAATGTAATTGTAAATCCTAGCCACATTAATAAAACTTTCTTTTGATGAATAATTTTTCTGTTTAACAAAACACAATCTCACTGATTATGTGAACCAAATTAAATCTCTTGCATCCTTTACTAGTATCTAGGTCCTTTGATGTTCACAAACGACAAAGTCTGCCGTTCATTAAGATCCCCCAGCTTGCCTTTGAGCAAGATTCAGTCCTCTTAATTTTTTTAACCTTGCCGTTAAAAAAATTATAGTATCTTGATGTGTGTGTTGTGTGTTGATCTTCATTTTTTTAACACTTCTGGCCAAATCCCTCTTTTCTACATAATGTTGACATCGCTCACAACAAATATTGATAGCATTTAGTAAATTGAGTTTGAGATACTCCATTCAGTGAGACAATAAGCGATCATTCGATGGTTAGTATTATTAAGCCAATCATGTTGTCTTCTCCCATGTGATCATTTTGAACAATAACCAAATCAATAATGCAAAAACAAAGATAACGAGCTACTACCAAATGTAACGCACTGATAGTAAAATCACTTGGTGATTACATAGACAGCATAAATAATTCCAGGGATCCACCCAAACAAGGTTAGAAGCACGCATATCCAGAATTCCACCTGCACTCGGCAATCGGTATATTAATAAACGAACCAACTCATTTCAATCATATATGTCACTGATTCATGTATGCATGAGAAACAAATATAAGAACTGCTTGTTTCCAATATACATGCATGTGTAATCTTCAAAAAATCATAAATTTTGTCCCAAGTGAAGTTATGGAGTTTGCGATCAGTATGCATGGCTATGTCATACGAGTTTATGTAAAACATCGATCATAAGTGCAAGTACTTACAATCTAATAATGGCGTTATTTTTTAAGAAGAATGAGACAGGGACGTACGTACCTTGCAGCCAAACTTGAAAAGAACACCAAGAGGAGGAAGAAAAATGGCCAATAGGATTTCTACACAAGTATGTGTCGACATCTTGGAATGCCGATATCTTTGATCATTATCGAACTAATATATGGTGGAAATGAGGTGGTGGTAGGCGGAGATCGAGAGATGAGGGTGGGGTTGGCCGCCCGACAAGAAAAGTAGAAGGTGGTTGATATTATCGTGTATTTTGTGGGATATTCGAAATTTCATTTTATTAAATCACTTACTGTATTATAAAATATTTATATTATTTGGACAAAGGTTCTTTAAATAATTAAGAGGTAACGTTTAAAAAGCTACATTACAATCTTATGTGCATACATCAGATAACTTCTTATCTAATCTAAAATACCAAATAAAGGCACAGATTCATATATCCTTTTATTTTGACCCGTCTCCGTATCTTTCCCCATATCTCGGCATGCTGGCGTACCCATATTTTTTGCTCAAATTGAATTGTTCACTTATGCCATATTGTCTAGCTAGCCATTGTTGTTGATTTCCAAGAACTAAATGCCTGGCCAAAAGAGGGATGAACTGCACTTGGTATCAGATTGTGTGTAAAATATCTCTCATCTCAAGAGCGTATGGCACACGATGTAACACTCAAAATAATTTTAATTAGATAAAATAAAGTATTTTCCTATGAAACAAATCCTCAAAATAAACAAGAGTGGTGGGTGTTAAAACAAACGATAAGTCTCAAACATAAAATACAGAAGTCTTAAAACATATAACACCGAAATAAGAAAAAATGGAGCACGCGACGATCACACCAGGTTCTTCCCCTTGTCAACCCCTAAAGATCCTGAAATTTTAAACAACAACGGGTAATCTAGAAGTCTAGTGAGCATACAATCTACACATACAACTATATTCACTTAACATGTAACAAGTAAGGTTCCTCACGAAAAGGTTTATGACTAACCCCCAAAGGGTCAGATAACTACCTCACGAAGATTCTGGGTAATACTAACCAACATCCCCTTGACCCTTACGAGCACAAGGTGGTGTGCTCACACAAATCTTCAGTAATCATAACCATATCATACTTAACTTACAAGCACATACATACATAAGCACATAATGGCACATATAGAAAGTGAAACTCAACTGATGTGAAGTTGTGAGTAATCTACTACAAGTCATGAGTAAGATAGGTAGGAATTGATAGGTATTCTATACCCTAGATACAGTAATCGTAGCAGCGAAAACGAACAAAATTTATATACGGCAAGTAACTTCTACTAAGACCTACAGGGATCCTACCTAATAATGTTTACAACTACAAGAGGGATCAATAATACCAACCTTTTAGCAAAACCAATTGCTTGAATAACCTTTGATATAGATCAAATCCAAGCCAAGGAAGGTAGTACCCAAAAGAGAGCACCTCTAATGGTTCACACCCAATAAGTCTAAATTATTAGGTTAATTAGTTAATTAAGAAATCTCGCTATAAAACCGTAAAGAGAGATTATAGATTCTGCTGAGAGAAAAGAGAAAAACTTCAAGTCTAAGAGAACTTTGCAGTGGGATGAAAATTATGAGAGCCAGGAAGGGGTATTTATAGCTGAAGGATGCTTAGAGATAAACCGATTTGAATTCAAACTAGATAATGATAAATAATTAAATATTCCAACTTTTCTTAAACTCAATCCTTCATCTCTATCCAACCTTGAACGAAATTTCAACTTTTCTTAAACTCAATCCTTCTTTCTTAATTAATCTAATACTATTTGGACTATTGATGGCAACCCAAAAAGGACTCTACTATTAATGGAAAATCCTTACCAATTCGATATGATATTTGACACTATTCCAAAAAAAACCTTCTCTAGGCACCTACAAACCATACAATTGCCACTACTTGGGTCGTGAACCATATTCCTACTTTATATATACTTATGAAACGTTTTATTTTAGTTATACTATCATATATCAGTTTGTTCTTGGACCAATTTACCTCCGTTACAACTATACTTTCAGTAAGGTTATTAAATATTATTAAAGTGCATACTTTTATATTTGTAGGGATATAAAAACTTGTCATACAACCTCCGATTGATTTACCACGATTTTTACAATTTGACACTGAAATTTGCTTAAATTTTTGGACCATATTGCAAAGGAATAATGATAAGTGCAGATCCCTAAGAATCGGGGACTCTTCCACATAGCAGGAAACATTATCTCCAGTTTGAATAAGTTTGATCCTTCTCATGATGCTTTAGGATCAGTCTTTTTGATGAACGTGTTTCCATGACGATGTTGCATATCTTTACATCATTCATGTGCACACTGATACAAGTGCTATCAACATAGACGCATGTCGAAGCTATCAACTTCATACAATAAGTACTGGTTGATGTTAGTTTGACTTCATCAAATTAGTGTGGTTGACCCAACAATTATCTGCATAAAAGAAGTGAGAAATAGACACACAATCATATTCAAATAACACCTATAACCCACCTTTCACTCCTAGAAAAAAGGGTTTTCATGACAGACGATAAATGACATACACTCGTTTTATGACAAGCAAAAACGTATGTCATGAAAATTATGTCATATTTTATAAAATTATAAAGATTTATGACAAACATAAATGTTCGTCATCAAATGATGTCATCCTTAGTAAAAATTCTTGACATATGCAAATGTATGTCATCTTTTAATGTCATGAATTGAAATCATAAAAAAACACAGGATCCACTTTTTTTTGTCCGTCGTCTTGAATTAACATGTCGTCGTTTTATTTACCGCTCATAAGGGTTTCTTATTTCCACGAAAGGGTGTTTGAATCCAAAATATCTAACCCTTCTCGCTTCAAGCCTCTTTTTATCTACACACAAACCCTTCCAAAATTATAATTCAAAATCGAATCTATAGTCCCGAAAACCAAAACCTAGATTTCGTGTTCATCGATTCTTCCTAGTAAATCAGTGTTTCAGCGTTTATTGAAAATTTTAGGGTTTCACACTGTAAATACCGCTACAACCAATTCGTCCTCATTTGAAACGTGAATTTGCATTCGCTATGGAATCATAGATGTCTCTAGAGCCTTCATCTATGAGCGAAGTAAAATCAGAGCTAATGAATGGCTCAGTAAAGTCTTCGCTATCTAACGACAACAAGGATGAGAAATTTGCGGAGAAGACGAGAAAACTACACATGTATAATCATGGCGCAAAGGTACATATTCACTTCTTGGAACTGAATGTTAAATATCTTCTGTTATAATTTTAGTTTTTTTTTTCACCATTTAGTTTTTGATTTAGAAGTCGAATACCTCCCTACATTCTTCCAAAACACGAATTATATTTTCTATTCAAGATGATGTTGTTTTGCCATGTCTTTCATAAAGAAAATACCAACATTTTTGGAATATGTGAATGTATACAGACTCATAATTAACTAATCAGGGCTATGGTATGGAGTTACAATGACAACTAGATGTTAACGGGTGATAGTGGAGGCTCCATAAGGTAAGTAGATTATTTTTAGCTTTTATCAATTATCAACCAACACGTTCCGTTTTACTTTTGGATTACTTGAATATGCAAAATGTCCATTTGGAAATATTGAGAAATAATTTTATTAGTCAATGAATGACTCAAAAGGGCTTGAAGGAATATGTCTAAATATGTTTTTGTGTTCCTCTTTTACCTTGTTAAATTGATATTCAAAGTTTATGGAAATTATGAGATTCATGTTTTAAGATTTACTTTCTTTTCCAGACCTAATTGAACCCAAATTCAAGGAGAGCATGTGGCTTTTAGTAACCAAACCTAAAAAAGGAAAGGTACTTTTAGGCTTCATTATGATTTGGATTATGCACACATACATGGGAGTCCTCTGTGTGTCTCGGTGTATGTGACAACTAATGAGTTCTATTCATCAATATATTGCAACTCTTTTGTCTTGATTGTTGCTGGGATTCATAGCCATTTGGTGATTCATTATGGTACCTCTAATTCCTATTATTGGAGCTATTCATACCACTAGATTAGCCACATTGTCTTATATAAGACAAAAAGCTTTTTTACATGCTGGAAATAGTGTTGAGAATGTGAGTTCCTGATAGGTTTTATGCAAATCAAAATAAACTTAACCATTAAGTTCACATGCAACCTAATTGGATCTAAGTTTTCACTATTTGAACCTAAAACTAATACCTATGGGGATTTCGAAATTGCTAAAAGAATTGAAAAGAAAATACTAACCTTTAGTTGAATCTTTTGGAAACTAGCACCACAAGCGTCGTGCCTCAAATGGTTCACACCCAAGCAAGCAACAAGAAAACCAGATAGAGTCCAGAGAGTCTAGGTAAAGTGGCGCAGATATTGGTGGCCAGGAGCCCCTATTTATAGGCTTGTAAGGATTATCATATAAACCTTATGGATAAATCTTATTTGCATTCAACAAGATAAACCTTTTATCATTTGATTCAAACTCTTATATATATATATATATATATATATATATATATATATATATATATATATATATATATATATATATATATATTTCAAAATATAAGGATCATTATATCCTTATTTTCGAAATCATCAAGCCTTCCTAAATTGTCACTACTCAACTATTGAATAATTACAATTCAGCCTCTACATTTTTAATTAATCTAATTAATCACCAAATTAATTCCAATTAATTCCTGATTAATTATTAATTAAATAATACTATTTCTAATTAATATATTATCCACATAATATATTAATAAATTATTTATCTTTATTTATAATGATTTATTAATTACATAATATCAATCTCTCTCTCTCTAAAGGTTATTCTATCAAATTGCTAGCTATGAGGTCAACCTAAAAGGACTTTGCTACTATCAATTATATACTAATTATAGTCATGGCTTAGACACCTAATCCAACAGTTCCGTCTAATCCCTTAAACCCCTAAATAAATTAAAAGACTAGCAATTCTTTTATGTTTTTTTCATGTGGTTTGCTGAATTTCGGTTAAAATCATGAAAATTTTAATCTTCCACTTAATGTTCTATCTAGATAATCTAAGTTTTACATAATTTCAAGAAAAGGATATAAAAATAAATTGTCCATTATATTTCTATATCGGTGATGAAAAAATCCTTCAATTTCATGATATTTTTAATATGAGTGTTAAATTTGAACTAGATTCAAGAAAGATATCAAACTTTCATATGCTTATAGTTTTTTTTTTTATTATATATTTTGCATATAAATTGATTTTTAAATTGTTCGTATATCTACTCCTATGGTTTTTCGGAAGCTAAAATGGAAGAAAGGAATATGGTAAAAATCCTTAAAATCCTGTTTAAGTTGAGTGTAGAACAAGAAATGGAAGAAAGGAATATGTATTTTCAAACATTTTAGAAATATAGCAACATGCTTTCCAAATATTTATGGAAATAAAATTATACTTTATAAATTCTTGTATAAATAACAATGTACTTTCCAACATTTCCTTGAATTAATAGAACACTTTGTAATCTTTTTATAGAGATAACTACATATTTTCTAACATGTAGAATAGCAACGTACTTTCTATTGATGTTGAGATGTACTTCTTTTCTTTTGAGGTACTAAATTGAAACCACTGGAAGATATTTTGTCGAAAATAAGTTTAATATTTTTTTGCTTTTAGATCCAGAACATACAACAAGCAGGGTATGCAAATTGATAATTGTGACATTATGCATATAGAAACAATGAAATCTAATTGTATTTTCCTGGTTTTGTAGGTGGGACGTGGTACGATTTTGCTCCAACCAGGTGGTTCAAGATTGAGCTAAGAAAAAGAGTCTCAAGCAGGGAAATGCGAGATGGAAAGCGTAAAAGGCTTGGATTTGTTTCATAGAGAAAGGACCAAGTGTATAGTTTTTCAGGCCAAGTTCTTGACAATTACTTTTAGATAAACTTGGAAGGATACTTGTATTTGACCGACTATAATTTGTGCAATGAATTGGCTTTTTGTATATTAATATAATATTTTGTATTGTGAGATATTAAATGTGTGATTTAGTTTGATTAATATTGGTAAAATTTATAGAAAATATATTTTTTTTAAAACGTAAATTTATGACAGACAAATGTCTGTCATCTTAGATTTATGACGTAGCTTTCAATGACAGACTTTGTCTGTCATCTTCAATCAACATTGTTCGTCGTAAATGTCTGTCATAAATTTATGATAGACAAATATCTGTCATATTTCATTTATGACTGGACTTTTATTGACAGACATTTGTCTATCATCTGTGGCTATTTACGATAGGCAATGTCTGTCATGAAAAACTTTTTTTCTAGTAGTGTTTGTACCTCAACATCACATCATTAAACCCCTCATCTTATCATAGATAGAACATATTAGGGATAGAATGAAATTTTTTCACCTTGCCACATAACACACATGCTTTATTCCTAACATTCCCCACCCGACGCGATGAGAATCACATGATAATGATTTTTTGATTTGTAACCTTCACGATATGATCCTGATTCTCCCCCAAGACTAAACTTGTGTATGTCTTCTTTCCACTAATGGTAATGTTGGTCAGTGGCGGACTCAGTAAGGAGCCAGGGGTACACGTGCCCCACCTGAAATTTTACCCCGTAGAGTAAAAAAAAAATTTATATATAGGTGCTCCCCGTCTAAAAAAAAAAGGTGCTCCCCGTTTTAGAAAAATAATGCCCTCGGTGTCCATTTTTTTATATATAGTTGTCAAAATGGTGCCCCCGGTGTCCATTTTTTTATATATAGTTGTCGAAAAAAATGGTGCCCCCGTGTCCATTTTTTCTGGGTCCGCCCCTGATGTTGGTGGTATGTGTTTTTTAAAAGAAACAAGATTAGGCTTCATACCATCATTCCCCTCAAAGCATAGCTTTGTTGCAAAGAATCCGGAGGGATCTATCCACATATCTTATAACAGTTTCACAAGCTTTTTGAAAATCCTCAACCCAGATGAAACGAACAAAAACATATTGCCTCCCAACCCTTGATAAACATGGTGCAATAAACACATAGACAGCTTCAGCTTTTGTTGGCAGACATCTCGAAGGTCCTGAATCCCCAAATGATTTGAAAAATTCTTCACAAAAACGTATTGTGAAATCTTTTAATGATCAGATTGATTGGAATTTCCAAATGCCTTTGGCCCCAATGCGGCTACCATCGTTTTTTTCGGCAATCCACATTCACCAATCTTTTACATATAACATCTTTGTTTGACTAACAATCCTCAATCGAACCATGTGACAAAATACAAATTACAAATTTAACACACGGGGCCAATTAATTACACATAATACATTTTTTACAACGACATAATTTGAGGCAAAACATAAACCCAAGTTTTTTCTTCCAAATTCTTACACATTAACGCTTACTGCTCAAACTCCTTCATCTACATCACCTCCTAGCTCCACCAAACCGTGAGCCAAGAGTATCCATGAAAGCAAATTAAGCCAACTCAAATCATTGATCACCTCTCAATAAGGCACGAGTCCATGACTTGCTCTTCTTTCAGTTGTAACAAAATTGGTACTTCGACTTTGAAGTTTGTTTCGTTGTGACTTGAAGGTTTTGCAATTACAGGAATGTCGTGTTTATGTCTTCCTTCATATGTAGTTACAACAGATTTAGAGTCCGATGAAACCCGCTCAACATGCTTTCGAACCTTGCATCCAACGTAAGTGCATCTGTAGTAACTCCTGCAAACCAAAACTTACATATGAGCCAATTGAATCACATGGCAGGGATGATGGGCCCTAAAAAGTTCGATGAAGAAATAATGGATTTTAACTAAATGGAAGATTAGCATATTTTTCAAAATGAAAGGACTGTTAGTATTGAATAAAATTGCTTAAATATAAACATATTATCATACATTTTTAACATACTGACTATCAATTCAAGTTCATTAAAGAACATATTTCCATGAAAATCATCACCTGGGGTAAATATTCGCTTTCACCGTTTTCTGCCCATATTTACGCCACTTGAATCCGTCGTCTAATATATCGATTTCACTTCTTGTCTGCACCACAATCTTTGGTTCACTGACCACCACCCGACACGAGCTACTCCGGTCAACACTTTTCACCTCACTTTTCCTGTACACAACATCTCGTCAATCAGTAAATTTCACAATCTTTCATAAAATTTCTACTCCTTTAGTGATCGTACAGTAGAAAAAGACGGTAAAAAGCTAGAAATTTGCCTTCTTTTTGGCATCGGCTGGTTAACTTGTTCATCCGCAACCGCTGGTTTAAGAAGCTGAGACGGCTGGTGGTTATGGCGACCACTGTAGATGATCTCGCTGGTGTTCCCGTCAAGAAAATGCCCGATCTTTTTGGTCACCGGGCAGTCAATATGCGTGCACCGATAATAGGTACGCGGAAGCTCGCTTGCTTTTACTTGCTTTTGCCCGTATTTCCTCCAGCTATACCCATCGCTAGCGGGCTTACGTAGAGACACTACAGGTTCCGGTTGCGAGTCACTGGATTCAGAAAGCGAATGATTGTCCGGTGACCGGATTTGTGAGTCGTCGGGATCTGATGCTTGAGTGGTTCGTGATTCTTCTGTGGATAATAGAGAATCATCATGGTAAAGTGGATGAGCAGGCGGGTTGTCAGCGGCGGGGGAAGGTAAGACTCCGGCAAGAAGCTGAGAGAGAGAGCGGACATCGGTGTCTGGGTAATGATCGGAGAAGAAATTGGAGACAAATGTCATGGGACCAGGGCTTATCCCGGCGAGGAAGTTATCGGAAGTAGACCGCGGTGGGAGTGTTATCGTCGGCGGATCTCTCCGTTGTGGTGGTGCTGAACCTCCGCTGCAATCCGCCATGTAACCAATCATGTCGGTGTGATCATATGAGAAGATTGTATATGATAGGTATAAATATATGAGGCACAAGTGGCATGTTATCTGCAATAGATCAGATTAACACCAAAAGGGACCTTTTGAGCAATTATTTGTGTTCGTCATGGCGGACCCACGTGTGACGATGGCATGTACTAGGGGTGAGCGTGGTGCGGTTTTAGCATAAAACCGCAACTCGTACCGCTAGGTGCGGTTTTTATTTTTGTAAAATCATATGTTGCGGTTTTTTAGCGGTACGGGTTTTGCGGTTGCGGTTTGTAGCGGTGCGGTTTCGGTTTTAAACCGCAAATACTAAAAGCAACTACAAATGGCTCAACAAATGGCTCAATACCTGACATAATAAATACCATATATGTCATTGAAGAATTCTCATTATATATTAAGAGAATCCTAAAATGGAATAAACCAATAATTACCCTTCCATGAATCTTGTCCTCCAATCTCTTCAATGTCTTTGCTACACAATCGCTGGTTGGCTGCACAAATACCAAACAACTCATAAATTCAACCACCAGAAGTGAAGATGGCTCTTAAAAGAAATTGATAATAAGTAAAGTAATTACTTGAACAACAAATTCACCATCCAGCAGCTTTTGAACACCACCAACCCTTATCAGATCAGCAACATTATGTTGTAGAGTTCCATTTTTGGAATCCAGAAGTTTCAATAATGGAACAATGCCACCACTATGGGCAATACCAGCTTGGTTGTGCGTGTCCTGGTAGATGAGAAAGTAAAGGTCTTCGAGCAAAAATGTTATATCATAAATACATTTACAAAAGAAAATAACTAAATTTATGATTACCTGTGCCAACCTCCCAAGTGCAAAAGTTGACATTTCTTTCAGTTGAGCTTCTGGAGACCGCAACATCATAATTAGTGGGCCAACAACACCTCTTTGAGCTATGTGTACCTGGAAAAGTACTCTGCGAGCGAATGAGATTACCTGTGAGCGGAAGAGATTACTTGTGAGCGGAAGAGATCACCGGGGCTGGAACAACACCAATTTATCAAAAACTAAAATCAATTTAGATTCATTCAATCTTATCTGTGAGCGAATGAGATTACCTGTGAGCGAAAGAGGTACGAGAAGTCGATGAACTAAAATCAATTTATAGTTTCGGAAATTACCTGTGAGCAAAGGAGACGAACGAATGGGATATAGAAAGGTTTTTGATTTTAGTTTTCGGAAATTACCTGTTAGGTTTCGGAGATCACCGATTCTTGAAGCACCTGGGGTCTTGGGAGATAGCCGGAGGATATGAAAAAAGGGGAGGCACCGAGATGAACGAACGGAGATGAACGAACGGAGAAGCTTGACTGCGCCTTCAGGGTTCGACGAGATGAACGAACGGAGAAGCTTTTGGGTTCGACGAGATGAACGAACGGAGATCACCGATTCTTGAAGGCTGAAGACTGCGCCTTCAGGGTCTGTGAGCGAGAGCCGAGAGGAGAGTTACGAGAAAATAGAAATCGAGATTAGGTTAGATTTTTGGGTTTGGGTTTTGCCTGATTGATTTTGGCTTTTGGTACGTTTCCTTTTTTCCCCCCAATATCTCAAAAATTTTCAATTTTCCCCCTAATTCAAAATTATAAATAATTTAATGTTTAATTTTATTAAATTATCAATATATATATATATATATATATATATATATATATATATATATATATATATATATATATATATATATATATATATATATATATATATATATATATATATATATATATATAAAATAAATTTTGCGGTGCGGTTTCGGTAAATATGCACGGTTTTTCAAGGTAAAACCGCACCGCACCATGCTTTGCGGTTGCGGTTTTTGCGGTTTCGGTTTTTTGCGGTTTTTTGCGGTTTTGCGGTTTTGCGGTAGCGGTAAATGCGGTTTTCGGCGCGGTTTCGGTTTTCGGTTCGGTTTTTGCTCAGCCCTAGCATGTACGAACATGACTTATGTAATGAAAACTGAAAAGGTAAATTTTATCAAGTTAAAAGAGAATATAGACAAACGAAATATTAAAATACTGTATTAAACTGAACACAATAGTTCCATAAAATATTTCAGAACTGCTAGATGTTAATTATCAAGATCAATGAAGAGAAAGCTAGGGTTCTTGAGAGAAAATATGAGCTGTGAAATATATGTTTTTACAAGATACAAAGAGAAGAGCAAATATATACTTAGGGCTAAGACCTAAGACCTAAGGGCTAAGAAGAAACTAGTGGGCTAAATAAGGCCCAAACACACACATTATTTATTAGGCTAACATCCCCTCTCAAACTCACAATGCGACAGTTATAAGCATTGAGAGTTTGTCACACAAAAAACGAAATCGAGAACCAGACAATGCTTTCGTAAACATATCAGCAATTTGTAGGGTTGATGGAACATGCGGCAAAGTGATGGTCCCAAGTTGAAGATGATGACGAGTGAAATGACAATCAATTTCTATATGTTTTGTCCGTTCATGAAAAACCGAATTTTTGGCGATCTGTATTGCACTGTTGTTGTCACAGTGCAAGGGAGTAGGATGAGAAGCGTCAACTCCCATATCAGCAAGAAGCCAACGTAACCAAACAATCTCACAAGTGGTGACAGCCATAGCTCGATACTCAGCTTCAGTAGAAGACCGAGAGACAACATCTTGTTTCTTACTCTTCCATGAAATCAATGAGTCTCCAAGAAATATGCAAAAACCAGTGGTGGATTTTCGATCATGAGGATCGCTATCCCAATCAGCATCGCTATAGGCACATAACTTGAGAGAGGACGTGGAAGGAAACACAAGGGTTTGGAATTGAGTGCCCCGAAGATATCTCAAGATACGAAGAACAGCTCCCCAATGAACAGTAGAAGGAGCGGTAACAAACTGGCTAACCACATGAACTGCATGAGATATGTCTGGTCGAGTAACAGTAAGATAAACCAAACTTCCCATAATAGTTCGATATAGGCTTGGATCTGACAAGGGGACACCGTCTGTTGGAGAATACCTGGCATTAGTCTCCAGGGGAGTATCAACTGTCCTGTTGTCAGAGAGTCGAGCACGTTCAAATAGGTCAGAGATATACTTTGTTTGAGATAAAAGATAACCTTTTGAAGATTGTGCAACTTCAATCCCTAAGAAAGAACGTAGCAATCCCAAGTCTTTCATAGCAAAGCGGTAAGCCAAATCACGTTTCAAAGATTCTATACCATCATGATCATCACCAGTAATAATCATGTCATCAACATACAAGGATAGGAGAATCCGACCTGCATTCGTGCATCTAACGAATAACGCTGAATCATGATTACTAGGAGTGAAACCGAGAGAAGTAATTATAGTGGAGAATTTCTCAAACTAAGCACGAGGGGCTTGTTTGAGACCATACAAGGCTTTTCGAAGCCGACAAACTTCACCTGGTTGGTGAGCAATACCTGGAGGAGGAGACATGTAAACTTCCTCATGAAGTTCACCGTTCAAGAATGCATTCTTGACATCCATTTGGAATATCTTCCATTGACGAATAGAGGAAACTGCTATCAGAGTGCGGACAGTAGTCATTTTTGCCACTGGGGCAAAAGTCTCCTCATAATCCATGCCATATTGCTGCGAGTATCCTTTTGCAACCAGCCTTGCCTTATATCTTTCAATTGAGCCATCAGACTTGGTTTTGATCTTATATACCCAACGACAACCAATCGTACGTTTTCCATGAGGAAGCTGTACAAGATCCCACGTATGAGTATGATAAAGAGCTGTAAGATCTTCCGCCATAGCATTCTGCCAACGAGAATCAGAAACAGCTTCTTTGTAAGACTCCGGTTCAGAAAGCCGATGTATATTTGCAATAAAAGATGCAAATGTTGGCGAATAAGAAGAATATACAAAATCTGGCAGTTTAGTAGTCTTATGAGTACGTACAGGTCTCGATGGTGGTGAATGATTTTCTTGAGCGACAACAGGAGTGGGAGCAGTTGCAGACTGAGCAGGAGGGTTGTCTGGAGCTGTGGAAGCATCATCAACTAGGGCACTAGATGTAGTGTCATCACTATCAATGGTAAAAGGATCAATATTTTGAAGTTCTGACCGAGTCATGTTGTGAGACTGTACAGGAATAGCATAGTAAGGAATGTGCTCCAAAAAGGTAACATGTCGAGAGACATACAATTTCTGACTCGCTGGGTCATAACACCGATATCCTTTCTGACCAATACCATATCCCAAGAATACACAAAGGGCCGACTTTGGAGACAACTTGTTTCGTTCTACATGAGGTCGTAAGAGAAAGCAGGTGCACCCAAATACCCGTAAAGATGAATAATCAGGTAATTGACCATACAACTTTTCATAAGGAGACATTCCAGAGTTGTGGCGAGTAGGGATGCGATTAATCACATAGGCAGCAGTAAGGATAACTTCTCCCCAAAAGACACTAGGAACATCAGAAGATAATAACAAAGACCGTGCCGTTTCTACAAGGTGTCGATGTTTCCGTTCTGCTATACCATTCTGTTGAGGAGTATCAGTACATGATGATTGGTGAACAGTCCCATCAGATGCTAGTAACTGAGTAAAATCATTAGAAGTATATTCCCCTCCTAAATCACACCGGAAGCATTTTATGACAGCAGAGTGTTGGGTTTTCACAAGAGCTCTGAAATTGCTATAAATGACAAAGAAATCTGACCTGCGCTTCATAAGATAAACCCATGTATAACGAGTATAATTATTAATGAACGAAACATAATAAGGCGATCCTCCTTTGGAGGTTATTGGGGAAGGACCCCACACATCAGAATGCACAAGATCAAAAGGAGCAAACGAACGAGTGACACTATTATTAAAAGGTAAGGCAGAGAACTTTGCCAGTTTACAACCACAACAATCAGAAATGTCAACATTGTTCAAACGACCTAACACACCAGTAAAGGATAAAAACTGTAAACGTGAAGCTGAAACATGACCCAAACGAGAGTGCCAAAGATAAAAATTTGAAGACGAATGACTTAAACGAAAAGATAACAAATCAACACTAGAGGCCGCAATATCAGAAACTTGGAGCTGCTCCAAAACATAAAGCTCCCCAAGTTTACGGCCGATCCCAGTCACCCTCCAAGACTGTAGGTCCTGTACATAACAAAGAGAATCAGAAAAGAAGACCCAATAACTAGATTTACACAACTGACTGACCGAAACAAGATTCAAAGCAAGTGTGGGAATATAATAGACATTAGTGAGAGAGATATGGGGGGTAACAACAGGACTAATACCCTCAACTGGCATAGGTGTAGCACTAGCTGACACAACAGAAACATGAGGACTAGCTGATAACGAAGAAAAGGATGACAAATGTGGTGACATATGATGAGATGCACCAAAATCCAATATCCATAAGGATGAAGGAATACCTGAAGGACTAGATGCTGATAGACCTGTGTGAGACATAGATGTTGACATGGCAGTAGGATTGAAAGCAATGAACTGGCGAAACTGCTCAAAAACCTGTGGATCCAAAGCTGATGGTGGTGTCATATTCAAATCGTTCTCTGTAGAAGGTACAGTAGCAACAGCAGTGAACTGTGGAGGACGAAATGGTGGAAATGATGGACGCTGTTGAAACTGTCCAGGAGGCCTGTTGAACTGTGGAGGCTGAAACTGTCCAGATGGTCTTGTTTGGTTTTGATAATTTCCCTTCCCCAACAGCAATGGACATTGAGACTTCCAATGATTTTTCTTTTTACAAAATGCACACTCATCAAATGCAACTTTCGGCTTAAACTGTCCAGATGGTCTTGTTTGGTTTTCAACAGCAAAGACAGTAGGTGTGGCTACTGCCTTAGACCCTTTGTCAGATTGGGACTTGATACGGGTTTCCTCGGCAATCAACTCATGAACAACTGAATCCACTGTGGGAAGAGGAGTACGATGAAGGATTGTCCCACGTAAGCCTTCAAAATCTGACCTTAACGCCATCAAAAACTGGACCAATCTCTGCTCTTCCCTTCTAGCAATGTAAGGTTTGAAAGCCTTTAGTTCTGCAGATTCAGTTAGAGCTAATTGATCCCACAAATCAGACATAGAAGCATAAAAATCCTGAATACTTAGACTGTTTTGTTGAAGGGCTCGGATATCAAATTCTAGTTGATACTGTTTTGCAAAATTAGATTGAGTATACAGCCTTTCCAAATGGTCCCAAACTTCTTTTGCTGTGTCATACTTAGCCAACTGGGTGCCAATTGACTGAATGACAGAATTATTAATCCATGTAATAATTTTGGAATTATCAGTCTCCCAAGAGTCCAATAAAATAGCAAAATTTTCAGCCTACTCATCTGCTGGTTTTCCCTTTACACCTGTAACAATCCCCCACATAGCCTTGCCCCGTAAAAAATTCTTCATTACATAGCTCCAATACGCATAGTTTTTACCATCCAGTTGTGTACTAATGGACTGAAGAGAGTCATCTCTTGGAGCCATAATATCAATAGACAGTCAAGAAAATATACCAAAAATTGTCCTTACACAGATGAACAAACAACCCAATAATAGCAGCAACAGTTAAAACCCTCAAAATCAAACATCCAACCCAGAAACGTAGCAAAAAAACAACCAAATCGAGCCGAAATTATCAATCGGTACACATAAACGAAGCAAAAATCAACCAAATCGAAAATACCAGTTCGATCCGCGCATCGTCGTGCCTGCTACAAAACCCCTTAATAATCTAGCTCTGATACCATGTTAATTATCAAGATCAATGAAGAGAAAGCTAGGGTTCTTGAGAGAAAATATGAGCTGTGAAATATATGTTCTTACAAGATACAAAGAGAAGAGCAAATATATACTTAGGGCTAAGACCTAAGACCTAAGGGCTAAGAAGAAACTAGTGGGCTAAATAAGGCCCAAACACACACATTATTTATTAGGCTAACACTAGAGATGTATTTTTATATTGATTATTGCGGATTTAACAGCGGAATATTTAAATAAGAAACAAAAGAAATCAAAACTATCGTAAATTCAAGACATGATCCAATGTGATTTTTGAAAAGCATTTGTTTTATTTTTTATATTGCAACTCTAACTCCGTTTCTAAGTATGACCGTTGTTACAGTTTTGGTTTACCGCCTCTGACTTCTATCAAATTCATTGTAAAAAGACGATCGTACATTGTTTTTGATATTTTTTACTTTTTAATTGTATTATAACAATTATTATTATTATTATAAATTTAAATTGAAAATATTTTTGTTTGTATTTGATGAGAAATCTTAGGGTGTTCGAGATTGACGATTTATATTTTTTAATAATAGCGTTTATTAGTTTATCCGGTGTTAAAAATGAAGTTTTTTGGAAGAAAAAAAACATTTGTTTTGACTTATCTGATACCAAAACGTAATAATATAATACGTTATTTTTTTGTATTTGACAAATTGTGTTGCGTAATAATGAAATAATTTATCAAAAACTTATTAAATAAATTAATGGGTAGCGGAAATTAACTTATCAAAAACTCATTATTTAAGTCAATAAATGTTTCCAAACACTTAAGACTCATTGTTACCGGTGTCAAATTATAATAAATACTAAACACTTTAAATAAGCAAAATTATAATAAATACAAAACACTTTAAATAAGCAATCTCAAACACCGTTTAATATTACTTGTCTATTTGTATTTGTTTTTTGTTATCTAATCTCATATGAACTATATTGGTTCTTGAAACAAGAAAAATTATCGTAAATGTTGCTCTCAAATTATGTATTGAACATAATAAAACACAGGTTATATTGAAATTGAATTCTTTATAGGCACAATTTTAGATATGGAAATAATGAATAAACTGATACATATATCATGTTATTAACATACTGTCTACAATTTTGAAAGCTTACAGATGCCCTCGCAATAAAAACTATAGACACATAAGTCTATCTAATTATAACTCATGCATTACACTATATACAAAACTTTAGATAAGCATAAACAATAACCCAACCAGATTAGGAGACTTCGGTACATATATATCATTAACTTCTATAATCTTAACCTCATCTTATGTTTGAACATTTTAATTAAACGTGATCTTTATTTTCTGTAAATATATGTGGAGTCCAAGAGTGTCTTTCCAAAAGAGTCCTTGTGGAGAGAGGGGAGACTCCAACATATATACAAACTCATAAGACCGTGTCGCACCAATGTGAGATACACTAACACTCCACTTCAGAGACGTAGGCTCGATGAGGTTACAGGGGTGCGGGACACCGGCTCTAATACCATGTAAATATATGTGGAGTTCAAGAGTGTCTCTCCAAAAGAGCCATTGTGAAGAGAGTGGAGACTCCAACATATATACAAAATCATAAGACCGTGTCGCACCAATGTGGGATACACTAACATTTTCTTTAATCTTTAATTCAACAAAGACATACTTCACTTCCCGACACATTACTTGTTTTCTGATGTAGATAAAACCACTGATAGTAAGTTATCCAACTTAAGGAAACTCATGTCGTCAAGTAAGTCTAAACTGTCTTGGCCAGCACATGTTGATTAAGTCCTTAACAAGGAACTTAGTCGCTTCACTAACTATACATGACAACTTATTGTATAATAGTGCCAAACATTAAGAAATTTAATGTTTCATCCTAAAAATCTCTCTCTATTTGATGATGTTAGAAGAAACTATAAATCTATATTATAAAAGACTGATATATACAAATTCTTTTATAACAAATAAGATACTATTATACTTTTTGAAAATTTCTAAGAAATATAATAGAGAAAATAAATAGATACATTCGGAACATATTGAAAATTTTTGTACTCCTTAGCCTCGTCTAAAATCTTCTACTCAACCAAATAAAGTTTAAATTTTTCTTCAATTCTTCCTTTTGCTTAGCCAATTCCAAAGATCAGTAAGTCAAATCCCGCAGATATTTATGTAGATCCGTCTTTTTCTCTTAATGTAATTAAATTGGTTGTTTCAACTTTGTGTAGCTCATATGTCCTCTAAAATCTCATTACATTTAATGCATCCACATAAATTATCTTTTATGCACATGTTTAAGTATCAACACATATTCGATTGTGTTAGGTGTGGAGGCCTAGTCAAAGAAGGGCAAGACAAACAAAATAAAATACATTTTTTGCTACCACCCAAATGTTGAAAATTTGTCATCCCTTATGCCTATATAAAGGGTGGAGCAACACACCTCAAATTGCACCAACAACAAGCAAAAATCAAGAGGAAACATTAGAAACTCTTGTGAGCTAAAAATTCCAAAGAGATATATTGTGAGGTATTTTTGTGCAGAGCCTTTATTTGGCAGCCAAAAATTTGAGTGATATAATATTGTGAGTGATCAGATTACAAGGGCAGTTTAGGCCTTGTATGATTGTAATTTCTTTGGTGATAATAAAACTCTCTCTCTCGTTCGCCCGTGGACGTAGGTCGTGATCCCGTGACCGAACCACGTTAAATATCTTGTTCCGATTTTATATTTTCGTTTACCGTTTTTTCGGTAATTTTATTCCGCTCGTGTCACCGAAATCAAATATCGATTTGTTTGAAGTACTTAACTCGTTTTGTTATATCCCAACAAACTGGTATCAGAGCTCCGGGTTTAAAGGAAGTCGTATCTCGCGTATGCTCTGTGGTTGCAGCTTAGTCTGATCTTCCACATCAGAAACGAGGTTTTGATTGGCCTTATAAAATATTGTTTTTTTGAGCTATGGCTGAAGATGGGAGAGTTAAGATCGACAAATTCGATGGTCACGATTTCGGTTTCTGGAAAATGCAAATCGAAGACTATCTCTACCAAAAAGGGTTACATGAACCTCTGTCTGAAGAGAAGCCTTTTCACATGAGGCCGGAGGATTGGGAATTGTTAGACCGGCAGGCTCTTGGTGTGGTGAGGTTGTCATTGGCAAAGAACATTGCTTACAACATTGTCAATGTGAAGACAACTCATGGGTTGATCAAGGCGCTATCTGACATGTACGAGAAACCCTCGGCGTCGAATAAAGTTTTTCTGATCAGACAGTTGGTAAATTTGAAGATGATGGAGGGTAGTTCAGCAACTGATCATATAAATGAATTCAATTCAATATTGTCGAGGTTAATATCGGTTGATATTAAATTTGAAGATGAAGTTCAGGCATTGCTGCTACTATCATCTTTGCCTGAAAGTTGGTCCGGTACGGTTACAGCAGTTATCAGTTCAGTCGGAGGAACTAAGCTGACGTTCGAAAGAATTCGAAATTTAATCCTTAGTGAGGACGTGTGCAGACGGAGTATCGGGGAATCTTCCAGTAGTCTTCTAAGCGCTGAAGACAGGGGAAGGAAGTCCAACAGAGGAGGCGGTGGTAGAGGAAGATCAAAGTCGAGAAAGAGAGGTCAGTCAAAGAACAGATCGGATATTACCTGTTGGAACTGCAAGGAGAAAGGTCACTTTAGAAATCAGTGCCCAAAGCCTTCGGCAGACAAAGGCAAGAAGGAAGTCAATATGGCAGTAGATTCTGAAGATGATGCGCTCATTTGCTGTGTTGAAAACTCAACAGAATCCTGGATCATGGATTCTGGTGCGTCGTTCCATGCTAGTCATTCCAGAGAAGTAATGCAGAATTTCCGGCAGTACAAAGGAAAGGTCAGACTAGCAGACAACAAGAGCCTGGATATTACAGGTGTTGGGGATGTGGTCCTCAAGACAACTTTAGGTACAGATTGGACTTTGAAGAATGTCAAGTTCATTCCTGACTTGAAGAGGATGTTAATATCCGTGGGGCAGCTTGATGATGAAGGCCACCATGTTACATTTGGTGATCATCAGTGGAAGGTGACAAAAGGGAATTTAGTTGTTGCTAGAGGACAGAAGCGGGGTACACTTTATATGGTGGAAGTTTCTGATGCCGAAGCACACGCTATTGAAGAAGTTGGGGCATCTACTCTATGGCACCAAAGACTTGGGCATATGAGTGAGAAGGGAATGAAGATGCTAGTTTCCAAAGGAAGAATACCAGAGCTAAAGACTGTGAAAGTTGATTTCTGTGAGCCATGTGTTCTTGGCAAACAGAAGAAAATTACTTTCAAGAAGTCTGGTCATCAGCCCAAGTCCGGGAAATTGGAGCTAGTTCATTCAGATGTCTACGGTCCCACTTCAGTTTCTTCAGTGGGAGGATCCCGATACTATGTCACGTTCATAGACGATTGCACAAGGAAGGTTTGGGTTTATTTCTTGAAGCATAAGTCTGAAGTTTTCAGCACTTTCAAGAAATGGAAAGCTACTGTGGAAAATGAAACAGACTTGAAGATCAAGTGTTTCAGATCAGACAATGGGGGCGAATACAGTAGTAAAGAATTTGTTGATTACTGTGCTGACCAGGGAATCAGAATACAGAAGACGGTTCCAGAGACACCTCAGCAAAATGGAGTAGCTGAGAGAATGAACCGTACATTAAACGAAAAGGCTAAGAGCATGAGATTGCATGCAGGTTTACCCAAGATGTTCTGGGCAGATGCGATCAACACAGCAGCATATTTAATCAACAGAGGACCCTCAGTCCCCATAGGGTTCAAGATTCCAGAAGAGGAATGGCAAGGTCGTGATATTTCTCTCAAACACTTGAAGGTTTTCGGTTGTGTCTCTTATGTCAAAGTTAAAGACTCGGAGAGAGACAAGCTAGAGGCAAAAGCAAGGAAATGCACTTTTATAGGCTATGGGTTGGATGACATAGGGTACCGCTTCTGGGATAACCAAAATAAAAAGGTTATCAGAAGCCGGGATGTGGTGTTCAACGAGAACGTCCTATATAAAGATGAACTTGCAGAGAGCTCAGGCAGAAACAAGCAACCAGAGAAAACAGAAAGTCAAGTCGAGTTTGAAGAAATCTCTGAAGATGACGTTGTGAAACCTATCAGTACTCCAGAGATAGGTGAAAGTTCAGGAAGCAGTGGGAGCTCTGATGTATATGGAGATAGTGGGAGCACAGATGACAGTAGTTCTGAAGACGGGGTTGCAGATGATGCAGAGACCTCAACTCCTACTGTTCGTAGATCCACTAGAGTACGAAGACCTCCAGTTAGGTATTCTCCTTCAGCTAATTACTTGTTGTTGACTGAGAATGATGAACCTGAGTCCTATCCAGAGGCCTTAAGGATGAAAGATTCCATACAGTGGAAGAAGGCTATGGAAGACGAATTGAGCTCACTTGACAAGAACCAGACCTGGTCCTTGGTCAAGCTCCCAGCAGGGAAGAAAGCACTGCAGAACAAATGGGTGTTCCGGGTAAAGGATGAGATCGATGGCAGTAAAAGATACAAGGCACGATTGGTGGTCAAAGGGTTCCAACAGAAACGAGGGGTCGATTATAATGAGATCTTTTCCCCAGTTGTGAAGATGACTACAATCAGAATGGTCTTGGGTATTGTAGCCTCTGAAGATCTCCATCTAGAGCAGCTAGATGTGAAAACAGCTTTTCTCCATGGCGACCTGGAAGAAGACATCTATATGGCACAACCAGAGGGTTTCCCAACAGTTGGAAAGGAAAACCTGGTGTGCAAGTTAAAGAAAAGTCTGTATGGTTTGAAGCAAGCTCCAAGACAGTGGTACTTGAAGTTTGATAGCTTCATGCAGAGGAGTGGGTATCACAGATGTGAGATGGATCACTGTTGCTACTTGAAGAAATTCAACTCCTCTTACATCATCCTGTTATTATATGTTGATGACATGTTGATAGCTGGATCGGACATGCAGGAGATCAACAAGCTTAAGAAGCAGTTGTCCAGAGAGTTCGAGATGAAGGACTTAGGGGCTGCTAAGCAGATATTGGGCATGAGCATAGCGAGGAACAGAGTTACCGGTACATTAAAACTTTCTCAAACCAAGTACATCAAGAAAGTTTTAGAAAAGTTCAGCATGGCAGATGCTAAAGCAAGAAGTACACCTTTGGGAAGTCAGAAACTCTCAAAGAAGCAATCCCCAAAGACAGAAGAAGACAAAGAACAGATGGCTAAAGTTCATTATGCATCTGCAGTTGGTAGTTTGATGTATGCAATGGTATGCACAAGACCAGATATTGCTCATGCAGTGGGAGTAGTAAGCAGGTTTATGTCAAATCCAGGAAAAGAGCATTGGAAAGGAGTAAAGTGGCTGTTACGCTACTTGAAAGGAACAGCTGAGATTGCCCTATGTTTCAGAAGAAAGGGGGTAGTCTTAGAAGGGTTTGCCGATGCAGATTTGGGTGGATGTGCGGATTCGGGTAAAAGCACAACAGGTTACGTTTTCACAATCGGAGGTACCGCAATCAGTTGGATGTCTAGGTTACAGAAGAGTGTTGCTCTTTCAACCACAGAAGCAGAGTATATGGCTATTGCAGAAGCAGCCAAGGAGCTTATTTGGTTGAAGAACTTCCTATCAGAACTTGGAATGCAACAGGAGGATTGTGTACTGCATTGTGACAACCAGAGTACAGTTCACCTGGCAAAGAATCCGGTGTTTCATAGTAGAACGAAACACATTCATATGAGGTACCATTTCATTCGAGAGTTAATCAATGATGGAACTTTGAATCTGAAGAAAATCCTTGGAACGAAGAATCCAGCAGATATGTTCACCAAGGTGGTTACCACAGACAAGTTGAAGTTTTGTATGACTTCAACTGGCCTTCTAGAAGTTTGAAAAGAAGGGATGGCAGGAACGAGAGAGATTGGAAACATGTTGCAGGAATTGGATGTCAGAGAATGACCAAGTTGTTGAAGCCTCCAAGTAGGAGATTGTTAGGTGTGGAGGCCTAGTCAAAGAAGGGCAAGACAAACAAAATAAAATACATTTTTTGCTACCACCCAAATGTTGAAAATTTGTCATCCCTTATGCCTATATAAAGGGTGGAGCAACACACCTCAAATTGCACCAACAACAAGCAAAAATCAAGATGAAACATTAGAAACTCTTGTGAGCTAAAAATTCCAAAGAGATATATTGTGAGGTATTTTTGTGCAGAGCCTTTATTTGGCAGCCAAAAATTTGAGTGATACAATATTGTGAGTGATCAGATTACAAGGGCAGTTTAGGCCTTGTATGATTGTAATTTCTTTGGTGATAATAAAACTCTCTCTCGTTCGCCCGTGGACGTAGGTCGTGATCCCGTGACCGAACCACGTTAAATATCTTGTTCCGATTTTACATTTTCGTTTACCGTTTTTTCGGTAATTTTATTCCAACAGATTGATCAACTCGTTTTGTTATATCCCAACAGATTGATCAACTCTAGAAGGAAAAGACTTGCTAAATGTTAGAGCACCATGTGGAATAATACAAGTTCTCACCTGACAAAAGTGATTATGCTCTTTGCTAACTTTTTCGTAGGAGCATCTTTTTGCATCCGCAATGGCTCCTTAAAAAATAAGGAAAGTATTAAGCATAAAGAAGGCACTTTCCACAACTATTAAAAAAAATCGTCGGAGATGGAGGTTGGTAGTGGCGGCAGGTTGTGGTCAGTAGTAGGTTTTTAACCTAGAGCTTTGATATCATGTTATAATACAAATCTGTTCTACTATTATAATGAGCTCATATAAATACGAATATAAAATGGGCTATTGGTCTATCCTAAACTCTAATAGATAATGAGCTTTTGACCTAACATAAACCCTAATCACTAGTAGACGGGAGTGAAGCGATTGGCCGCAAGGATGGTGAAGTGGTGCCGGTGATGTTTTGGAGAAGAAAAAGTGGTGGTGTTTAACTGTCTGTATACTTTCATAATAAAAAACAAAAAAGAATATAAAATAAAAATAATAATAAGAAAATTAACTAATAATATAACT
Source organism: Cichorium intybus (assembly GCA_023525715.1). NCBI lineage: Eukaryota > Viridiplantae > Streptophyta > Magnoliopsida > Asterales > Asteraceae > Cichorium > Cichorium intybus. The sequence goes on along the minus strand of CM042016.1, from coordinate 44,710,685 downwards.
AGCTTATAGGCAAATACGGGAGTTTTAGCGGTGGAAATTAACAGCTTTAGGGAACAAAAACACAAAAACTGCCATACTTAAGGATGGAATAGTTACAAAAAGAAATTACTGAACCGTCGTTTTTTTTCTAAACTAGAGACCACCGTGTAATTTGCTTATGAAGTAATTTTGAGAAATAAAAACAAATAGAGTACTTAAATGTTTAACTATATGTACACATAACACATTCATACTATAAAAACGTGAACGTTCACTACATGTAAGAGATTTGATCGTCATAAATGTAGATAAAGGCACCATCACATCATACTCCTGGCCTCCTGGGTGCATGAATGCAGCAGACCGGCAAACACAACTTGCTCATTAATTGCACCAATTTGCAGAAACAAACAACGAACAAGTAACAACGGTGGCTCACTCCATCGCAACCGTATTTTAATTACCCAACTGAATATAAAACTTGATTATATTGTTATAGGCACTCACAAATTTCATTCATATTTTTAGATTTTAAAACTATTGGACTAATTTGTGAATTGTGTTTAGGGTGTTATTATTATGATTTTCAGAATCAAATATCCAAAATTCCTAACATCATAATAATTGATCTATGAGATTTTAGATACCAAATAGCGAAATTTCAGTCTACAAATAGGGTACGGGTGAGCACATAGCGAAAAATTGTAAAAAATCAAAACCAAATGAATAACCGATGGTGTAACTTTTATTTTGTAAAAACCGATTATTTTCCATGTGGTGCGGTTTGTATTATATACCTTACTGGAAAAAAAAACCTCGCACCGTACCATTAGTAAAAACCGCACCGTAATACCGCATATTATGATCTTTTAAATATTTAAATAATATATTTTACATATTTAATATTTATAAAATATATTATTTCTATTATGTTTTTTTTTTCAAAATAAAATTAACTAAAAAATAAAAAAACGAATTTCATTTTCAACCTAAGTCCTTGACATAAACGAAGTTTTAGTTTTAACACTTACGGTATAAATTTTTTACCAAGTAAATATTATTTTAAAGTTTCTCAAATATGTTTTAACCATAATTTTGAAATTTTGATTTTAACATTTTAGTCACTAACTCGCCACAAATTCATTTTACATTTGTGTTCGATCTGTTATAAGTCAAAAAAATGTGACTATAATTCATCAATTTTGCAGTTTTAAAACCGCTCCAATATAAAAACAACACCGTAGGTATTGCAGTTTGTAAACTGAACCAGACCACATAAAAACCAAACCACATTTAAAATCGCAAACCGAACCAAATACAAAAGTCAAATAGTGCAAATTTAACAATCTAAAAACCATCTATGTCTTTTCCGATACAGTTTTAGACAAAAAAAAACGCATCAAACCATACCATGTTCACCCCTAAAATACAATGATGTCTTTTCCAAGTGCTAATTGCATATTACTTTATTCTAGCTACGTATTGAGAATTACAAATTAATAGGTTTAAACCACTCTGTTTTGTTTATTATTATTATAATATATATATATATATATATATATATATATATATATATATATATATATATATATATATATATATATATATATATATATATATATACACACACACACACAAAGGGTTAAAAGCCTGTGATAATCACTGGTTGTCAACTTAAAATTGTATGCGTAACAAGGAACTTTAAATTGATTTTGTTTGTTTTCATATCACTTGTAATATATTTTGGCATAATATGACAATGTATTTTGATTTACTTCGATTAATAGTAAGTTCTTTTGGTTTTGAATGTCAAAAGACCCTTTAATTATCATGCATTCTTGAGTAGGCTGCTAAATACTTTCCTATATTTACTTTTATTGTATATAGAAATCGCTTATATTGTAAGTTGTTTGGTTGTATGATTTTTGTGGTTTATCAATCATGGCTCATTTCCTCCCTCCTTTATTGGTGTGGATACAATTTGAAACTCATATTGCTAGTGTTGCCTAGTGGCTCTTCTCTTATTCGTCCTAAAGACTTTGCCTATATGAAGTTCAAAGTCTGTTGCTTTTTTTTAGAATAAATTACAAAAATTGTCCTTGTGGTTGGCAGGAACTTGCAAGAATGATCCAACTATTTAAAAAATCACCATAATGGTCCTCATGCTTAGGATTTACTTTCAAAAGTGGTCCAAAAGCCAAGTAAAATGATCATTTTACCCTTTTTAATTTCTTTTTCATTTTCTTTTAATGTTTAATTTATTAAAGTCCTTTAAAAAAGAAAAAAGAAATTACCCCACCCCCTCTACCCCACCTCTCTCTCTCTTTCTCTCTCTCTCTCTCGTCCCACCCTTTTTCCTCTCACGGTAAGCATCATCCACTTCATTAAAGTTCTACATGCCTTTGTCCTCCGTGATCTTGCCATCATGACCATTAACATCCTTAAAGATTGTCATTAGTATCCAGCGACACAAGAGGATCAAAAGTGGATCCATTCTCAAGATTAACTTGGTCTTTAACACACATCAGGATCTCGTACCAGCCCTCATTGTAAAACAATTTCAAAAGCGTATATAGAAACCTGGCCAGCGACAAATTGAATGACTTGGTCTTCACTGAGATTAAAGGCGACTTATGATCAAGTTTGGGTTTCAAGAAAGGGGATAAACAGAAATTCGACGGTGAATCTGCAAGAATGTGGGATATCGGAAACCCAATTGAAGGACCCAAGACTTTTTTGCTACAAAATCATCGTTATGTTTCTGAGTTTATCTGATCCGGTGCTCTCTACATGACTTGGAATTTGAACGAGAAACAAGAAAGGGGATAAACAGAAATTTGACGGTGAATCTGCAAGAATGTGGTGATATCGTGCGTATTTCGTACATATTTTATACGATATCAGGGTATTTTTATAAATAAATTAAGCTAAAAAGGACTAAAATACTCACTTTACTTGGAAAATATCAATTATGCAGGTTTTTAAGCAAAAAGGAGCAAAATAGGCGAAAAAGGACCAAAGTTGGAACAAGCAGGGACCAAAAATGACAAATCCTGGAAACTGCATAGATAGAGGCGCTATCTATTGAGATAGCGGCGCTATCTAAGATAGAGGCGCTATCTATTGAGATAGAGGCGCTATCTCGGCAGTTGAGGAAATCAAGGAGGCGAGATTTACGTTTGACCAGGAGATACGTTTGACCAGGAGAACGAGAATCAGGGGAATTCGAAAGATAGCGCCGCTATCTAAGGAGATAGCGCCGCTATCTCCTCCGGATGGCTATAAATAGCAGTCTTCTCCTGCCAGAAAGGGAGTTCAGTTCCTGTGCTTTAGCCACGACCCCGAGACACTTCCAAGCAGTTTTTAGAAGGTTTTTGAAGCTCGAATCACGAATCTCGAGATTCGGTTACGTATTTTTATCATTTGTAAGACGTTTTCGATCATAATTTTGTATTTTTGATTCATTTCTAGCCATGTCTGGCTAGAAACCGCATTCTAGTCCTGAGTTTGGATATGTTTGGTGTATAATTTGAAACATTCGGTTCGATGAATGCTTTTGAATAATTCCAATGATCATTTTCTTGTTTCAATCTGAGTTTTGAATTTGATTTACTTTTGACTGGCCATCTTAATTGGATCTTTTTCAAACGCTGTTAATCCACTGTGTAAGGCACCTAATCGTTGAACACAGTTGATGTTTGGTAACAAAAACAAGCGCCCAATTCCTTGTTTAGAATCTGGTCATATGTCCACACACTTCCCAGCGGACGCGAAGAATTGGACATTGATTGGTACTTGCACACCTTATGCGGTTTCTGCATTCGGCCTATAAGCGGACCTTAGGTCGGGTAAAATGAAACTAGGTTTAGGTAATAAGCGGACCTTTATCTAAACATTTTAGCAAGTTATTTTCATAAAAGATTATATTTTATGAATTTTAAAAGCCAACTTGGATTTGTATTCTTAAGCACGTCGACCGGATTCATTTTATTACGCTGAACATTGAAGACTCGGGACTAGGCCTTTTTATTATTGATTTTCGTCAAGCTTTATTATTTGCATGTTTCTGCAATTTATTATTATTATTTGTTACTCAAACCCCCCCCCCCCCCTCCTTTATTTTTACATTTTAAGGCATAAACTTTGAACTCCGTGTCCTTGATGTTCGACCCTGCTTACCCTGTACTCTAATCCAGTGCAGTTGAGCAGTGACTGGTCGGATTCTATTTCCGATCACATTTGTTAGGGATTGACACCCTTAACAAATTGGCGTCGTTGCCGGGGACACGGCAATACTAACGTTTATGCCAAGATCTCTTCGTACAGGTTCACCACTTGCACTTGACAAGGAGATCGAGAAAACCGCTAGAAGTCTAAGGAAGCAAGCCACACTTCGCAAGAAGTAGCCCACTTCCCAAACTTCTACATCACATCCTACCACAGAAAACCAATCAACCCAAATCACATCTACCGAAACCCAATCCGAAACCACATCACCACCATATCCAACTCCTATTCCTACACCTATCACCATGGCAGCACCCGAGCAAACCCTCCGTCAATGGGCAACACAAGATGTTACCCAACAACCCCTATGCATCACCTACCCTGCCATGATCAACTTCGAGCTCAAGTCTGGGCTAATTCATCTTCTGCCAACATTCCGAGGGGTCGAAAATGAAGACCCTCACAAGTTCTTAAAAGAATTTCATGTGGTGTGCACCGGCATGAAGCCACATGACGTGACAGAAGATCAAATCAAGCTTAGGGCATTCCCCTTTGCTGTTCAAGACTCCGCGAGAGACTGGCTCTACTACTTGCCACCTGGATCCGTTACCACGTGGAATGAGCTAGCTCGTATGTTCCTTGATAAGTACTTCCCTGAGATGAAAGCCTCTGCCCTACGCAGAGAGATTATTGGCATTAAGCAACAGAAGAGGGAAGCATTACATAGCTACTGGGAACGATTCAAAAGGTTGTGCACTCGATGCCCCAAGCACGGTATCACCGATTATCAATTACTTCAATATTTTTGTGAAGGATTAACAGCTTGGGACCGTCGACTATTAAATGCTTCAAGTGGAGGATCAATTACTGATAAAACCCCGACTCAGATTCGAGAATTGATCAATACGATGGCTGAGGATTCCAAACACACTCTCCAGGAGGATGAATGGTATCCAGATCCACCAAGAGCGGTTAATGAAGTCAACAACCCTAAATTGGAGTCTCAAATCTCCGAGTTGACTAAAGCCGTTCTGATGTTAACCAAAGAGAAAGCTACCCAACCGCCAGTTCGACCTTGTGGCGTTTATCTACAAGTGGGCCACCCAACCGATATGTGCCCATTATTACAAGAAGAAACCGAAGAAGCCAAAGCCACGGGGCCATTTCAAAGACAATACGATCAACCGCGAGGAAATACAGGATGGAATCAAGGTCAATCGTCGAACTACCCACCAAGAAACCATCAACAATATCAACCCAGGCCGCCACCGCAAAATCAGCCATACCAAGCTCGTCCACTACCAACTACCTCTCAACCAAGCAGCTCTGGGACATCTTTGGAAGATATCGTCAAAAGCCTAGCTACAAGTACACAAACTTTTCAAAACGAGACGAAGGCGAGCATTAAAAATTTAGAGCAACAAATGGCTCAGCTTGCTAGCTCAGTAAGCAAACTAGAAGCACAAGGAAAGCTCCCAGCTCAAACTGAAACAAACCCGAAGCATAAAGCCTATGCCGTTACTCTAAGAAGCGGTACACAATACGAAGGGCCTAAGGCCCCGATCGAAGAGGAAGAGCTGGAAGTGGAGAAACTGCTGAAAAAGCCTGAAGAGCCAAAGCCGAAAGACCCAGAACCTGTAGAAGCCAAAATACAATCCGCACCTTTTCCCTCAAGACTAAGAGGTGATAAAAGAGAAAAGGGGGAGAATGAAATACTTGAAATTTTCAGAAAAGTTGAAATAAACATTCCCCTCCTGGAGGCTATTAAACAAATACCCAGGTACGCCAAGTTCCTCAAAGAGCTATGTACTTCAAAGAGAAAGTTAAAGGGGTACGAGACAGTCAAAATCGGAGAAAATGCATCCGCAGTTCTACAAAGGCGGATACCAAAGAAATGCAAAGATCCTGGTGTTTTCACCGTACCTTGCAAACTGGGTAACATAAGCATACCAAGAGCAATGCTTGATTTGGGGGCTTCGATTAATGTCTTTCCCTATTCTGTGTACAAAGCAACTGGTTTTGGGAATCTAGCGAAGACGGGGATTATAGTTCAACTCGCAGATCGTTCAATAGTTCATCCCAAGGGAGTATTGGAGGACGTACTTGTTCAAGTTAATCAGCTTGTCTTTCCAGCCAATTTCTATGTTCTTGATATGGGGGATGACGACAATCCCAACCCAAACTCAATCCTACTGGGGAGGCCGTTCTTGAGTACTGCGAGAACGAAAATTGATGTCTATGCTGGTACCTTCTCCATGGAATTCGATGACGAGGTCATCAATTTCAACATCTACGAAGCCATGAAGTACCCAACCGATGTGCATTCTTTGAATTTCGTAGATATCATTAAACCACTTGCTGAGGAACTCTTTGAGTTAATCAGCAGTGACCCCTTGAGTTTGGTATTGAATAACGATTTGGATGAGCAAAAGATAGAAGAATTGGTAGAGAAGTTTGAGCTAAATAGAGATCTGAAAACAATGGTGAAGGCAGTTGAGGAGAGAAAAGACCTGAAAAACAAACAGGCCATGATGCAACTACCTGACTCAACCGAAAAGCTCCTTCCTTCAGTAGTGAAAGCACCAAAGCTCGAGCTCAAAACTTTGCCCGAGCATCTTAAATATGCCTACTTGGGAAACGAAGAGACACTCCCTGTCATCGTATCAAACAAATTGACGGAAAAGGAAGAAGAGGAGCTGATCACTCTCCTAAAACGATACAAGAAAGCGATAGGCTGGACGATCGCTGATATAAAAGGGTTGAGTCCCTCCTTATGCATGCACAAAATTCTAATGGAGGATGATTATAAGCCTTCAAGACAACCGCAAAGGAGATTGAACCCACCTATGATGGAGGTGGTCAAGAAAGAAATAATGAAGTTGTTGAACGCCGGGATGATATATCCCATATCTGATAGCAAGTGGGTAAGCCCAGTCCAAGTAGTCCCTAAAAAGGCTGGAGTTACCGTTGTGGAGAATGAAGATGGAGACCTGGTGCCCACTCGAGTACAAAATGGGTGGAGAGTGTGCATAGACTACAGGAAACTAAACGCTGCAACCAGAAAGGATCATTTCCCATTGCCTTTCATTGATAAAATGTTAGAGAGGCTGGCTGGGAAATCGCATTTTTGTTGTTTGGATGGATTCTCTGGATTCCATCAGATCCCTGTAGCACCCGAAGACCAGGAAAAGACGACCTTCACGTGCCCCTTTGGCACGTTTGCTTATAGGAGGATGCCCTTTGGCCTTTGCAATGCACCGGCCACGTTTCAGAGATGCATGGTAAGTATTTTCTCTGAATATGTAGAAGAGATAATTGAAGTTTTCATGGATGATTTCACGGTATATGGAGACTCATTCAATCATTGCTTAGAAAATCTCACAAAATTTCTACAAAGGTGCATCGACACAAATCTTGTCCTCAATTATGAAAAGTGTCACTTTATGGTGGACAAGGGATTGATTTTGGGACACGTAGTTTCCAAAAATGGGTTGGAGGTCGACAAAGCAAAGATAGATGTCATCAAGAATTTGCCCTATCCAACGAATGTTCGGGAAGTTCGATCATTCTTGGGGCACGCAGGCTTTTATAGAAGATTTATTAAAGATTTTTCAAAAATCACAGTTCCAATGTGCCATCTTCTACAGAAAGACGTCGATTTCAAATTCGACGATGCCTGCAAGCGAGCGTTTGATCACTTGAAGACTCTACTAACATCATCTCCTATCATACAACCACCTGACTGGAGTTTACCTTTCGAGATAATGTGTGACGCAAGTAACACAGCCATCGGGGCTGTCTTGGGTCAAAAAGTTGATAGGGCCCATCATGTCATCTACTATGCGTCAAAAGTTTTGGATGATGCTCAAGGTAACTACTCCACGACTGAAAAGGAACTCTTGGCAGTGGTTTTTGCACTTGAAAAGTTTCGTCAATATCTCCTGGGTGCCAAAGTGATTATTTACACTGACCATGCTGCCATCAGACACTTGCTAACAAAAAAGGACTCAAAACCACGATTAATTCAATGGATCCTTTTATTGCAAGAGTTTGATATCGAAATAAAAGACAAAAGTGGAAAGGAAAATATGGTGGCTGACCATTTAAGCCGCATTACACCACAAGGAGAGACCGAGCCAATTCGTGATGCTTTCCCTGATGAGCACATTTTTAAAATTCAAGAATTACCTTGGTATGTTGACATTTGCAACTACCTGGTATCGGGAGAATTTCCTCCCAAATTCAATAGAGCTCAAAGAGAAAGGTTGAAGGTTGAAGCGAGGCGGTACATCTGGGATGACCCCTATTTGTGGAAGCAAGGGGTAGATCAAGTGATTAGGAGGTGCGTATATTATGATGAGGTGCCCTCTATTCTCTCCTTTTGTCATGAGCATGCCTGTGGAGGACATTTCGGTCCTCAAAGAACAACAAGGAAGGTGTTGGAATGCGGGTTCTATTGGCCAAGTATTTTCAAAGATGCGTACCTACATTGCAAGAATTGCACGAGATGTCAACGAACTGGAGCGGTAACGTCCAGAAACCAAATGCCACTGACCCCAATCTTAGTCTGCGAAATCTTTGATGTGTGGGGTATTGATTTTATGGGGCCGTTCCCGTCGTCGTATGGCAATCTGTACATCCTCCTGGCCGTGGATTACGTCTCTAAATGGGTGGAGGCAAAAGCTGTAAGAAACTACGACTCTAAAACTGTTATAGATTTTGTGAGAATTCATATTTTTTGCAGGTTTGGCACTCCAAGGGCCATAATAAGTGATAGAGGCACCCACTTCCTGAATAAGGCATTCAGTACCCTCTTGAAAAGATATGGGGTGCAACATCGAGTCTCAACAGCTTATCATCCGCAAACCAACGGTCAAGCTGAAATCTCCAATCGCGAGATTAAACAAATCCTTGAAAAATCTGTGAATACAACTCGCAAGGATTGGAGCGTTCGGTTGGATGATGCCTTATGGGCCTATAGGACAGCTTACAAAACCCCTATAGGTATGTCTCCTTATCGCTTAGTCTACGGTAAAGCATGTCACTTGCCAGTCGAGCTTGAACATCGAGCATACTGGGCAATCAAGAAGTTAAATATGGGGATAGATGAAGCGGGGGTACATAGGAAGTTGGAATTACAGGAACTTGAGGAACTCCGTGACGACGCATACGAGAGTTCGAGGTTGTATAAAGAAAAGATTTCAGCGTTGGTCAGAAAGTTCTGCTATATGATTCTCGACTCAAGTGGTTTCCTGGAAAATTGCGGTCTAGATGGGTAGGGCCGTTTGTGGTCGTACAGGTATTTGACCACGGAGCGATAGAAATAAGGAGCCTGAAGACGAACAAGATATTCAAGGTAAACGACAACAGGTTGAAGCCGTTTTATGAAGGTTTCGTGGAAGAAAAGAAGATCGAAGAAAAGCTGGAGGTACCGGAGGACATTAAATGAAACATCCAAACCGGGCGAGGTCGGGCCGACGACACTAAACAGAGGCGCTAACCGGGAGGCAACCCGGGCATTTGTAAGTTATTTTTAATTGTTTTTGGTTGTTTTTATTTGTTTTTAATTTATTTTAGGAAACCCCGAGCCAAAGCATCGCGTGCGGGACAAAAAAAAACAAAAAAAAAAAAAAAAAAAAAAAAAACGAAAAATGGTGGAAAAATCAGAGATAGCGCCGCTATCTCCTTAGATAGCGCCGCTATCTCCCCAAGTCCTCATCTCGTCGCTGTTTCCAACCAACTCGCAAATGTTTCCAACCAACTCGTAAAGATCAGGTGTGCCAAGTAGATAGTGCCGCTATCTGAACTAGATAGCGCCGCTATATTCGCTGTAACAGGATTTTCGGTTAGATTTTATCTTTTTCACTTTGTTGAGCCTATATATTAAGTCTAATCCGAAAATTTGACCTAATACACCTCCTGAACTCCGAAAATCAGCAACAAGAGGCCTTTTCCACTAAAAACTTAAGATTTAAAGGTATGTTTCTCGATTCCCGATTATCTTTTTAGCGTTTTTGCATCTTTTCTCTTTAATAGATACGTTCTATGAGTTCCTTTTTCAATCAAACACATGTTTAGATGCTTTTGAGCCTTGATCTAGGAATATGTTTGATTTCTAGAGGATTTGGAACGTTTATTTAGTTAATGCAAATGCTTTGGATCATAAAAATCAGATTTTTGGAAAAAAAAAAAATCGTGACACTAGAAATAGCGCCGCTATCTCAAGCCAATAGCGCCGCTATCTACCAGACAGCCCAATTTTCTGATTTTTTCCAGTTTTTTGTGCAGATGGTGAAGATTATTTGCACCCCAAGGAAGAGGGTTATCCCGAACGTCTCAATAACATCTCCCGTCCCGCCGCCACCCCGCCTCAATTGCTACAAAAAAGGAATTTTTAAGAAAGCTTCGAAATCTGAGAGGGCGGGAAATCATGCCTTCCCATGTTCTTGACTGGAAACTTGCTATTGAGACTGGTCTCGACAAGCAACTAGAGCCTCTTTCCCGACAGGAGTGGACTGAAGGAGAGTTTGTCAGATTTTTGGACACAGCATGGTGGAAGATATTCCACATAAACGAGCCAACATACACAGAGCTCGTTTTGGAATTCCTCTCCACATTAAATGTTGACAAACTCCGAGAAGAAGGGACGCCTGATATTATCTCATTTCGGCTTGATGGAATTGAAAGGGAATGTAGCCTTATGGAGTTTGCGGAAAGAATCGAGCTATACACGCCTCAAGTGGCTAGAAGTCACGAATATCCTAACTTTATTAGCCAGTGCTGCCGCAAATTCCCGTCCGAGTTCAATGTCACCACCTTCTGGTCTACCATTGGCGACGGCTACTATAATCGATTTGATAGATTTGAGGGACATATCCGATCGCCCGTGCATCGGATGTTGCACCGACTTGTAGTAACCGCCTTCGCCCCGCGGAGCGAGGTGACACGCATCTTGGAAGCCGACCTCTATTTCATGTGGATAATGATCGCAAGGAAAAGAACATGCGACCTCCCCTATATGATTATCGCTTATCTGCATCGCATTGCAAATTGCGAAAAGCCAGATAACCCCATTCATGGAGGTCATTATATCACTCGATTGGCGCGGTCTTATGGTTTAGGAAGTGAAGAGGTTTTGGAACAATTCGAGCGTGTTCCTGTTGTCCTACTACAACAGGATGATCTGGTCACTATGGGGGTCCTAAGGTTAGAAGACGGGAAAGCGGTTTTGGTTAATCCGCACATTCCATAGGGCGGATGGGTTGAAGCGTCAGATTCATATCCAGAAGAGGAAGAGGTGCCACCGCCAGCTGTTATATCACCAGAGGTACAAGAGTTGAGAGCTGAAGTTGGCGGATTGAGAAAGTTGATAGAAGACCAGAGAGAATACATGTACTGGATGGGCGAGTGTATGGAGCAGATGATGGCACGTTCTAACGTGCAACCGCGTCGACCCCCTCCCAACAGGGAGCCCGAAGATGTCGATAGCAACATCTGAGCAGGGAGATTGTTATTTGATAATTGATTGTTTGGTTTGGGATTTTTATGAACAATTTACTTTTGTTTTGGTTTGGTTTATTTTTATTTTTATCTTTATTTTTTTTCTAATGATTATATCTTTTTATTTCTATTTCATTTTTATTTTTCTTTTATTTTCTATTCTTTGTTATTTTCTCCTTTCTTTTGAACTGCTTGACAGGGGCAAATGGAAGCAACGATGAATCCAACTAAATAAGCTTCGAATACAACAACGAGAATAACCTTCCAACGAGATTGTGCTTAAAATAAGTGTGGGGTCGTACCCACTATTATTTTTATCTCTTGGTTGTGATAAAAAGCTGTAAGAAGCGCGGTTTGCTCAACACAAAACCTGAAAAGCTTGTCCCATACAAGTGAAAGCTGCAACTCACCCAGGGGAGTCTGTTCCTTTTTCTCCCTCTTTAATTAAATGCAATATATACAATGGGGACATTGTATAATTTAAGTGTGGGGTGAGGCGTTACACTTAAGCATTTTAGGTTTATTTGGCCAAATTTTAAAATTTTTGCCTTAATAATTTCCCGAAATTGAACGAATAAATATAAATACATCTGGAATAATGGATAGGAATAGAAATTTGAGTTGTATTCAGCTTTCATAAGTAGTATATGTGGCTGTTTATTTTTCTAAATTGAATTTTTGACTTGAAAGTTGGTAGATAATTAGTGTGTCCCTACAACATGGTTTTGCATTGTTGACGAAATAGACCCCTCTAAAAACTTTTTAGCACATGATATCTTTCAAAAGGTGTCATTTTAGTCGTAAACATAGCTAAGCCCTAGTCAAAACAGATTGAGTTAGGTTCCTTTTGTTACAAAAGTACAGAGCCTATGCTGTTGCCAAACTGAGGAAAGAAAGAGCCTCGATGAAAAAAAAAATCGAGAAAATCTCAAAGATGAAAAAGTCACCATAAGATCGAGACTCAGGAAGGAAAATCCAATCTGTGGCCTATGGTACTCGAATCGGTAGACATGAAAAGGGTGGTTTCCCTCACCTCATTACCTAAGACCGTCTGGTTTGGGATAATGTTGTCGAAAGTTCGCTACACGGGTGCCATAGAAAGTCATGGGATTTCCTTAACAGCCCTTGGAATTTGAATGAGTAGACCCCGTATAATCTAAGGTCGAAAATTTGTAATCAAGAGTTCCATGGAAAGTCGTGAGTCCCGAAGGTGCAAATAATAAATAAATTGGTAATAATTGGTGCAGCTTAGGTGATATTCCACACAAAGAATTCAAGCTATCAAAATTAAAAAGAAACTAATACTTAATAGCAATTGGAATAAAATAAAAGATCATTTAATTGTGTGAGTACAAAAAAGTGACCTTGGGAACTTAGCAATAAGTCTTGAGCCTAGGCGGTTTTTGAAGGGTGTATATCTAGGGGATGCAAAAATGAGTAGTGGGCACACTAGGGATTTATTGCTCACAGGAATGATGTTTAATTGGAAAATGACCAGTTAAGAAGGACCAACACACATGTATGCCTATGATTCAGGTACAATTTGAAATCTTTTTGTATTTATTATTTTGGATGTGGGTAATTAATGCGGGAATTGTTAAAGGCAATTGTTTTGAAAGGTCGAAAAACTCTATTTTGCTTGGGGACAAGCAAAGTCCAAGTGTGGGGTATTCTGATATCGTGCGTATTTCGTACATATTTTATACGATATCAGGGTATTTTTATAAATAAATTAAGCTAAAAAGGACTAAAATACTCACTTTACTTGGAAAATATCAATTATGCAGGTTTTTAAGCAAAAAGGAGCAAAATGGGCGAAAAAGGACCAAAGTTGGAACAAGCAGGGACCAAAAATGACAAATCCTGGAAACTGCATAGATAGAGGCGCTATCTATTGAGATAGCGGCGCTATCTAAGATAGAGGCGCTATCTATTGAGATAGAGGCGCTATCTCGGCAGTTGAGGAAATCAAGGAGGCGAGATTTACGTTTGACCAGGAGAACGAGAATCAGGGGAATTCGAAAGATAGCGCCGCTATCTCCTCCGGATGGCTATAAATAGCAGTCTTCTCCTGCCAGAAAGGGAGTTCGGTTCCTGTGCTTTAGCCACGACCCCGAGACACTTCCAAGCAGTTTTTAGAAGGTTTTTGAAGCCCGAATCACGAATCTGGAGATTCGGTTACGTATTTTTATCATTTGTAAGACGTTTTCGATCATAATTTTGTATTTTTGATTCATTTCTAGCCATGTCTGGCTAGAAACCGCATTCTAGTCCTGAGTTTGGATATGTTTGGTGTATAATTTGAAACATTCGGTTCGATGAATGCTTTTGAATAATTCCAATGATCATTTTCTTGTTTCAATCTGAGTTTTGAATTTGATTTACTTTTGACTTGCCATCTTAATTGGATCTTTTTCAAACGCTGTTAATCCACTGTGTAAGGCACCTAATCGTTGAACACAGTTGATGTTTGGTAACAAAAACAAGCGCCCAATTCCTTGTTTAGAATCTGGTCATATGTCCACACACTTCCCAGCGGACGCGAAGAATTGGATATTGATTGGTACTTGCACACCTTATGCGGTTTCTGCATTCGGCCTATAAGCGGACCTTAGGTCGGGTAAAATGAAACTAGGTTTAGGTAATAAGCGGACCTTTATCTAAACATTTTAGCAAGTTATTTTCATAAAAGATTATATTTTATGAATTTTAAAAGCCAACTTGGATTTGTATTCTTAAGCACGTCGACCGGATTCATTTTATTACGCTGAACATTGAAGACTCGGGACTAGGCCTTTTTATTATTGATTTTCGTCAAGCTTTATTATTTGCATGTTTCTGCAATTTATTATTATTATTTGTTACTCAAACCCCCCCTCCTTTATTTTTACATTTTAAGGCATAAACTTTGAACTCCGTGTCCTTGAGGTTCGACCCTGCTTACCCTGTACTCTAATCCAGTGCAGTTGAGCAGTGACTGGTCGGATTCTATTTCCGATCACATTTGTTAGGGATTGACACCCTTAACATGTGGGATATTGGAAACCCAATTGAAGGACCCAAGAATATCGTGAAAATAGGAAGAACCCAGTCGGGATTTCTCAAATATGTCATCGATGAGTGCGGATTCAGAGACTGAAAGACGATTTTTTCTGAGGAAGTGGAGTACAGCTTCGATGTTAGAGGGTTCCATGGCAGAGTAACAGCCGTAAAGAGCTGTCGGAAAATTTTATGTCGAAGTGAGAGGGAAAAAAGAGAGAAGAGAGGTTGTCAATATCACCATTTACGCCTCTTTGAGGTAGCATTTTGATAGGAACTGCAAACATTTTGGATACATCTAAATCACCAACAACATTATCCAATATTTCTCTTTTAGGGAGGAGGCGTGACATGCGAAAAGACTGTGCAGCAATGGGATCTGGCATGTGTTTAATCACCATTGACAGAACATCATCTACTAAAGGAAGCCACCTACTCATAACATATTGGAGAACAAGTTTAGGATCTTTGTTCCGTAGTTCACGAGGGTGTTGTTGAACCTCCGGCAAAGGGAACAAACCCAGGAGAGAGAGAGAGAGAAAGAGAGATGGGTGGGGGTGCAAGGGGGTGGGGTAAGTTCTTTTAATTACTTTAATGAATTAAACATTAAACGAAAATGAAAAAGAAATTAAAAAGTGTAAAATGGTTATTTTACTTGGCTTTTGGACCATTTTTGAAAGTAAATCCTAAGCATGAGGACCATTATGGTGATTTTTTAAACAGTTGGATCATTCTTGCAAGTTCCTGCCAACCACAGGGACCATTTTTGTAATTTACTCCTTTTTTATGTTTGTTGGAGACTACTTTATTCTAATATTTAAAATCTTTGTGTTGTATTCGTATGGAATGGTATAATGCAAAATCAACCAATGAACTCACAATATAAACAATTTACATAACATGACATGAAGTGAAGCAATTAAAAGTTAAAATAACATTCAAAAGGAAAAGGAAACTAAAAAATGTATATAAAATGAACCATCATAACATTAAAGGTTCTGGCACTCACAATTGCATTATTTTCCATAAAACCACATTCACAAAATAAGATCAACTTATTCTATAGTGTCACAATAACCTTAAGAGCTTAAATGTTTACATGTTGCAAGATTCGGTTCACCGAAAAAGATAAACTCAGATAAAATGGAGTGAAGTGTTAAACCCCATCAACATGAAACCCCAAGAAAAATAATAAATATCATACTTGATTCCAATATCCAATTAATGCTATTAAAATATTGCAGGTCTTGTATTTCAATTTGTATTATTGATCAGAATTAGGAATTGTATTTATTCTTTCCAAACACAGTATTTATCGTGCCAGCTACATGGCTTAATTTCTTATAACAATCCTTGCACTTGTTAAAAGTACATGTCTTAATAAATACTAAAATTAAAAGTATGTTGCTATAATTACCTATAATCTTCAAAGCATAATGACTTAATAACACAAAAACTAAAAACTATGATTGTGTATCAAAGGAAATTATAGTGGGATGATCAAATAAGCAAATGATAGAAGTACATTGCTTGTACCCTCATTTGGAATAATAGTTTTTCTTGAGAATAAAAAATATTGATATTTTTACCATGCTTACTAGAGTAAACTTATATAAAAGATGTTTTAGTACATGAGGTGGGTAGGTGTGGTTATGGTTGTAGGTGGGTGAGGTGAGTAGGTGTAGGGTGGGCTATAGGATGAGTGTGGGGTTAGGTGTGGAGGGTGAATAGGTATGTGGGAGTAAAGGATGGGTTAGACTGGAGGTCGGAGGTGAGCATGGATGGGTGTTGTATGAGTGTGGGTGGGTGTAGGTGTAGGTAGGGATTGGGGTATGGGTGGTGGGGTGAAGGTGGGGGTAGGATGGATATGGGAATTAGGGTAGGGATGTGTGTGGTTTTGGGGGGACTATTTGAAATAACAAAGAATTGGAAACTGAAAACAGTTAGAAAATACACAATCAAACGCATTCTCTAAAATTTTCTTTGAAATTGGAAATGAAAACTCCACTCTATTATTTGAAAACATTTTCTAAAAAACTAAAAACACTTTTCCACAACCAAACGCGCCCTAAGGATTTTTGTGGCATTATCCCTTATGGTTTTAATGAAATTCATTATTTTCTACAAAATTAAAAACACATGACCAAACCATGTTAGATGTGTTCTAGACGATAACCAGTGTCACTTACACATGAGAAGAATCGATATATACTAAAAGAAAGAGATGTAATTTTTCTTGTATCATATTCACTTGAATTTATTCTATCTTTTCAAATTTTTATCTAATACTATAATCAATGATTTTTAATGTTGTAGCATAAGTGTTATATGTTTATTATATAAATTCTTATTTGTATTTATGTTGTTAGTAATTTTTAAACAAGTAATATATCATGTTAGTATCGAGAATTGAGATGAACCTTATTTTGCTAACAAAAAAGCTTAATTTTACGGGTTACACTTTCGATTTATTTATTCAAATGTATTCATTTTTAATGTTTACTCTCACTCGGTATATTACACTTTAAATGTTGTATAAAAATTCAAAGAAATTTATATCTATCTATATAATATAAGTGATTTTCAAATTAATTGACAATAATAGTAATTAATAGTAAAATATAATTATATATTATATAATGTTATCTATAGAAAACAATTATATATATTTTAAATATATATCATGATCGGAATCAAAAGATGGTTAAATAATTGATTTTAAAATTAATTAATCATGAAAATAGTTAAAGGTAACAAGCCTTGTTCAAATCGGTGTAATCGATGCACATTCTTCAGCTTCCGTTGCTTTTCTTTACCATTACTGGATTGGCTATCCACGTTGGGAAAAAAGCCTCGCGGACAATACCGGCCAGGACTAGTTTGGCCACTTCGGCATTGATCACATTCTTGCGTTCTCCAGCCTGGCCACGTCACTTTTGCTTGATGATGTTGCTTCCTGGCGTAACATTCAGGTTGTACTCGATGGTCGATCTGTCCACACCAATCATATCTGCTGTGCTTGTATTTTCTGAGTAGAGATATGACTTCCTTCCTCAAATTGGGTGGTAATGTGTTGTCGATACGTACAGTTTGATCTGGATAGTCGTGGTGGATTATCTCGTTGCTTTTCTTCTCTTCTTCAAGCAGGCGTTTCCGCTTTCCATCGATGTCTGCCAGCAACATTATCTGGTAGCATTTAAGTTTCTTCTGTGGTGTGCCTAGGACGGTGGCCACTCCGTCTTCTGTTGGGAACTTGATTATTCCATGTAATGTGGACGCGACTATGCCAAAATATAACGCTGCTGGTCTTCCCAAAATGATGTTATGCTCTGAGGGTGCCCGCACCACTGTGAATTCTAGCGTGACGGTCTTCTTTCGGTTGTCATCTTCTATCGTTATCGGTAGATAAATCATTCCGATTGGTATGATATCGTGTCCGGTGAAGCCTGTCAAGTTGCCTGCCGGCAGGCGTAGTTCTGTTCGCCATTCCCGTGGCAGCTGGCGAAAACAGTGCTCGAACATGATATCCGCCGCGCTACCACTATCTATGTGTACCCGGTGGATGACTATGTCCCGGATTCTGGCCTGGATTATTAGCGGATCGTCTTCGTTCCAGCCGTTTGGCTTCTTATCCCTGCCTGAGAATGATATTTGTTGCATGTTGGGGGCTGGAAGTCGTTCTCACTCCAGGCGGTGAAGCTTCTTGATCATAAGAATCTCTGGCCCTTTCGTTCATTCCTCGGATGGATGGATTTGACTATATCGGTTAGATTTCCTCGCTGGATCCTTTCGTCAAGTTCTTTTTTAGGACTGCACACTTGACACGCCTAGGTCGTCGTGCGGTCAAAAATAAGAGAAAACCTAACACACACTAGTATAGCGGTAGTCAGGGTCGATCCGCAGGAGTTACGTGGTTAGGACAAGACGATAGTATACCAACTGTAGTGTCACTCTACAGCCAGCGGTATTGTTTCTACTTTTCCAAAAATCAACTAAAAACACAATTCCAAGACCAATGCCAAAACCTAACTCAAACATGAACTAACTAAACCAAACCAAATCCTAGACTAATGTTACTTACTGAAATCAGAAACTAAGTCCAAAATCTAGAAGCAACAAACAATTCCAAACACATCAACAAACATTCAAACATCAATAATGCAAAATAACATCAAACCGAATGATTACTTTCATATAAATCAAAACCAAACTCAAATCCAAGCCACACAATCAAACATCAGATCCAACTACTGACTAATGCTACTGAAATCAGAAACTATAAATCTAAACAAACATCGAGTAATCGATGGAAATCCCGATTGCGGAATACCTCGATACCGAGTTGATAAAATAAAAGAAAAACTAAATTACTAACCAAAATGTTGATTCCCACTGAAAAACTGACGAAATAGTGCCTTCGGATCCCTCCTTCGCGTCCCGGGATGAGTGAAAAGTCGGACGGGACTCCGGTATTTATAATAGTGCGAAATTAGGGTTTCCGCGCCGCGGCCAAGCAAAATCCGCGACGCGCGTGTTGCCTTATCCCGACTTTCGGAGTTTAAAATTCAAAAACGAAGATTTTATCCGGTCGCGAGATAGCGGCGCTATCTCAAGAAATAGCGGCTCTATCTCAATAGCGGCTCTATCTCAAGAGATAGCGCCTCTATTTCTGTCAGGTCCATCTTTTTGCCTTTTTCGATCCATAACTTCTCCAGAATTGCACTAAAACCCCTGCATTTACACTAAAAACATTTCCAAGCACTTTGGCACAAAAGTAAGTGATATTAGCCAATTAATAATGATAAATTAACCAAAACACGGCTCAACAACGCCTAAAATACTTGATATTACTAGGCGTTGTCAACACTCGGTAGTGTCATGGCCATAACACTTATGAAATTCGCAATACTTAGATTGATCTATTGGACGCTCCGGTGCTTTCCTCGTTACTTTAGCTTTCTCCGTGACAGCAAGGATGTCCATCCGTCTATGTCTTCTATCGTCTTTGTAATGATTGCTGAAAGGTTTTGGTGGTTTACCTCTCCTGAACGTGTTGCGTCTGTCGCCAGAGTATTTTGAAGAAGAGGTGGCTGCTGCTTTCAAGTACGCCTCCTTGGCGGTGGTGCCTTCTTCCTGCCTCAGAAAGCGTTTTACTCGCTCTTTCATTTCCTGGCGAGTGGCTGGGGGTTTCCCGAGGAATTTCGTTAACAGCGGTCCCGGTAAAAGGCCATGTGTGAATGCTCCTGTGACCAAGCTGTCATTCTGCCCTGGCACATTTAATGTTGCTTCATTGAACCGCTTGAAGTAGTTTCTAACTGTCTCGCCTTCCAGCTATTTGCAACCTATGATTTCTCGAATGTCTCCTCTGTATTTACGCAGCTGCATGAAGTTTGATAGGAATTATTCCTTGAGTTCGACGAAATTCTTGATGCTGCTTGGGGCGAGACTTTTGAACCAGGCGCCGGCGTTCCCATCCAGCGTCGTTGGAAAGTGTGTACACCAGAAGCGTTCGTCTAACTTCAATGACTGCATATGCCATTCGTACGCGTCGATGTGGCTGTCTGGACACGTTGTTCCATCGTAAGTTTTCAGATGTGGTAGCTTTGCTGTATTTGGCATGTCATACTCATGTATCTCCTTGATGAATGGGGATTTGTATGTTTGCGAGGATAATGGGTTTATGGTGTTTGTTGGTTGAATGGGGGGTGACGAGTTGGTAAATCGGTGGTTGGGTGTAGAACAAAGGGGTTGAGCCGTTTGGTATGCTGCTCGAAGTTGATATAGGCGTGTTTACCGACGTGGGGGTTGATATTGGTCTTATCAGCGTTGATATGGATGGGAAACTCGTGAATAACGACGTTGTTGCCGGCTGAGATGGTTGAATAAACGACGTGGGTGGTGAGGTGAACAGTTGTGTTCCCACTGGTGGTTGAAACGGTGGAAATTGGTAATTGAACGGTATGTACGGTGGTGGTGTGTTCATAGCTGGTGAAGCCATGGCGTACGGAAATGCAGATGAAGGAATGGGCGTCTGTGGGAGCAATGGCAGTGTGGGGATGACGGTTATGGACGGTGACGGTGTGCTTGGTGTGGTTTCCACCAGTACTAGGCCCAGAGATGTCATTAAACGTATGGGGCTTGTAGGGTGGTTACCGTCTCCGCTTGTTCCTTCAGTCGACATTGTCGGAGATGATAACGATGGTTTTTGTTTCGTGTCACAACACGGATGGCGCCAATGAGGCGATATCAGTCTGCTGCTTCGCTTCAGGGTGATTCCAACCGCTATAGGTTTGACATGCGATCACAATCACAATGGAAAGATGGCGTCAGCCGTTCTCCGGGAGGGGATCCCGGGCGAACGCTCCGATGCCTAAGTCAGATCTCCGGCGATAGTAGTGGATGTGTATAGTAATAGTGAGAGTGAGCGATCCCCTTACCGGATACCCTGTGAGAGTATTTATACCTGTACTGGGTATCGCCATGGTCGACAGGATCTCTGCAGTGGCAGGCGGGGACCAGGCCGTTGATTGGATGCACGATCCTCGTCCTCTGCCTCGTCTCCCATTGGTCCAGATGGATCGTGTGGGAGGCGCATGATCCCTGTCAGGTACGGACGTCATGCGTGTATGACAAAGCGTGGCGCAGTCTGGTCCAGGTCGGACGTTCCAGCGGGAGCACTATTTGCTATCTAGGCTGGAGTTCCTTTGGCGAGGGCCTTCCAGCCCGGGAGTGGAGTGTAGGTTCCCAGGGAGCTCTTCTGGGAGCGCGCTAGCGGGTGCCAGATGGCACGCTATCAATATTATATAATGTTATCTATAGAAAACAATTATATATTTTTTAAATATATATCATGATCGAAATCAAAAGATGGTTAAATAATTGATTTTAAAATTAATTAATCATGAAAATAGTTAAAGGTAACAATATATCGAGATTGTATTTAATTTTATTTATCGGACATAATGTATTAAGTAATGTGATTGTTAGGAGATATTGTTTTTTCATGTTTTTCAAAGTAGTTGGAATTTTATACATAAACTTAGTTTAGTAATTATCTTTTCATAATTAATGTCAATTACATAATTTCAAAAAACATATATTCTTCAAAATATTACTACATAATTTTAACATTTATAATGTGCTCACTAACATCTGATATAAGATAATGCTGAATAGCTGAGCTGGCTAGCACCTAATATAAGATAACTAGGCGTATCCCCGTGCGTTGCGCAGGAATAAAAATATTTGGTAGGTTTAAGTATAAATATGTCATCACAATATATATCATGTATCAATTATAAAATTTTCATCACAAAACTCAAACACAATATCATAATCATATATTTAATATAATTATAATGTTATCAACATGTTAATTTAACCAACATCAATGAAACATCCAATAATAATTTTGTATTATATATGGATAGTGTAATTAAAACATAAAAAATGTCTTAACATGAATTAGCTCAAGATCTAAAATAAAACAGAAATAAACATAGTAATAATATTAAAAATATTACCATTAAGAAAGAATTGTATTATTATGACGATTTTTCTTCATGAGTTTCATCAAAGGTAATTAATAACAACTTTTGCAGATTTTATTATCTAGTTACATTCGGATCATTACATTTGATTGTTTACCCTATCTACTATAAAAACTAACAATATACTTTGACTTGTAAATAATTTGACAAAATCAAACTTAAAGACTCTCTTTAAACATAACTAACTCTAATTCATAATTAAAAAAAAGAATCACTTTTTTATCTTGAATAATATCGTAGTATGAAATTTTATGAATTTGATATACATATAACACCATGCAAAAAAAGTTTTCTATATTTTTTAATGTGACTCAACATATATATACCTTAAACTACATTAATGTAATATAATGTAATGAAAATTGATTAATTGTATTTAAGATTTATATTAATATTGCAACTCTTAAAATTCCTAGTGATTGTTTTATAACATTAAACAACTACAACACAAAAAGTCTTTTTAGTTATGACACATAATTCATATTGAATAGAATCATTAAATATGAATGACATGAAAACCTTCAATGTAATAAAAATTAGTTAATTGCATTAAAGGTTAATTTAAATACTATAACTCTCCAAATTCCATGCAATAGTTTTATATTTAAGTAATTTCTTTTAATTGAAATATCTAAATTGTGACGCTCTTTTTTTTAAACGATTTATTTTATAGGTTAGCATTACAAAATAAATTTATAAAGATGTACACATTCTAACTTTCTAAAATTATATCAAATGCGAATGAAAAAAAAAAAACTCATACATATAGTTGCGTTTGAAAAAATTATTTAAGTCTTTTAAATTTGATATCATTAAAATATATTATTTTATAAATCGTGCAAAAAAACAAAATTCAATAAAAAGAGTAAATATATTTACTTCGTTATTGTTTTATTAAAAATGATTACTTGTTATTCTAAAGTTCAAATTCGAGTGAGATATTAACAAAGTAAGACAAACACATTGAATGTTAAGAATAATTAACTAATTTTCGCTTACATTTAGTTCCATTTAATCTTCTTTGGTTGAATTTAAAATAGGAATTCTCAATAGTAATCTCATGATAACCATGTCGGATGCACAAACGCTTAGATGGTCCAATATTTAGATTTGGTTAACTTTTTTCATCATAATATATTTTTTCCTCAAATATATTAACATTTGGATAGTTTTACTAGAAAATTACATAATCCTTTTAGTATTTAGTATGATAATAAAATCAGAAAAAAAAAACTACAAACCAATTATTGACTTTAAACTAAAAAGTAACTTGAAAAGTGGAATACATACCACAAATTTTCAAATCGTTGATTCTTCTACAATAACATGTGAAATACTTAAATTTCAATCGCAAATCTTGCCTAAAATCATTTCAACAATGTGCGGTTAATTCATTTAGTGGGTCAAAAATTTAATGTGTTCTATCATGTATTGTTAAAAAACAATACGAAGAAAATTTCTTAGTTTATCGTGTATTTATAAAAACACAATATCAATTAACTTTTAATACAAAACATCACCGTAGTTTACACCAAACGTATAATTGTGTTCTTTAAATGTTTGATAGAATTGAAGATCATATACCATTACGTATTTCATGATAATTTTTGATCTCTTACACATCATATATAACTATAAACTCCAACATTGTGACCCACTCTACACAAAAGTTATATAGATATAGATTTGGAAACATAAGAAAAACAAATGATACTAACTAACCATGGAAAATAAGATTCTTATTCATGTTTAAAATACTCAAATTCTCTAAGCATACTAACTTGCTTTCTTTCATCAATGCAGATTCCTCAAAAGTGGCTGTGGGACATTCGTAGAGGCGCATCACCATGTTTACAACTATTGGAAAAGTTGAAACATTCAAATCTTTGATATACCCAAAGAAGATCATCATTGAACTTTTCGTTTTATAAATAAGATGACTACAATCTTGTACTAAACTTCCAAGCATTCTACAAAAATAAATTGGAAAGAGGAAAAAGAATCAAGAGAAACCAAGCATGAGAAATGATGTTCTTAAGAGTAACCAAGCATGGAAAATGATGTTCTTATATAGCCAAAACATCAAAGACATTAAATAGTATAAGTTGAAAAGTCTTGGGGGTTTCAAATCAATATGGTGCAAGTATTTGAGTTATCTTAATCCACATTCCTAAATGGCATCTATTATAAGAGTTATATAGATATAGATATTGAATAGCTTCTAGTAAAATGAGTTGGCATATAAAACTATGAGGCATACATACATCGAGCATATCGGGGAGTGAGGTGGTGAGCTCGGTGCTCGATGGTAGTTCGACTACACCATGCTCTTTCGGTGTTTGACGCCTAAGCACGCCAAAATAGGGGATCCACCATCGAGCTTCATTTCTTTTTCTCTATCTATTTTTCTCTCTTTCAGTGTTCGAGGGTGGTATGCCCCCCAAAATGAAGGATGGAAGAGGATTGTGATTGTGTGGGTGTGATGCTTGTACGCCTAACAGCCTAACGAAAAGAAGTTCTATTTAGTAACTATGAAAATTCTCGAAAACTAAAATCTTTCTGTAAATAATAAAAAATAATGGAATTCCTTTCTTGAGATAGCACGTGAAATAGGATTTATGTTGTTTATATTAAAAATGTGAAAACAGGTTGAATTTCAAAATAACAGATTTGGTTTCCATGATTTTCTATTTGCCGCCAAAAATTTTTAGTAGAGTCAACGATGAAAACTTAATAAATTTGTTCATATAGATGGTAGCAAATATTAACTAATGTAAAATACAACATTATCAAATAGCTTATAACTAATAGTACAATGAGAGAACTTGTAAGGATAATGTTGCCATTAGCAAATTCAAAGATTTCTTAAGAATCAAAACCATAAACTTGTTATAATATAAAATTTGTTGATAATCATATTGAAGGTTTAACCTCATATAAAAAGAGATACAAATAGGCTCTTGGCCAAACCTAAACCCTAATGGGCTTACGTAAACCTTAATGATATTAACCCTAATCACTAACATCCCCCGCAGTTTGATCGGGAGGAGATGATTAAACTGAAAATAAACAAAACATAAAAAAGAACATAATTGAAAAATAGCGGAAGCGGTGGTGACAGAGCTTTGACGATGGTGGTTAACAATGACTGCTCCTCGGAGAAGAAGAGAGGAGGAGCGGCGGCCAGAGGCGGTTCCGTTGACGATTGCGGCTTACAATGACTGCTCATGGAGCCGACGACAAAGGAGTCTAGAGAAAGGCAGCGAGCAAAGAGAAAGGGCTTGAGCTGCGGGAGACGGAGCTAATGCCTACGAGATCAACGAATGCAGTGTTGATAGAGGGAGAGAGAGAGACGACTACAAATCAGAGGCTGCCGGACGAAGAATGTCTAGAGAAGAAGACACCATCCAAGGAGAGGGGCCGAAGCAGACGAGGCAGTAGAAGAAGCCGATAATGAAGCTCTGGTTTGGTGGTGGCTGTATTATTATTTATGAGAATAAAGAGGAAAGGGAAAAATATTGAAGGCACATCCTACGACTAGAAAGTCGCCGGAGGTGGAGGTTGGCGACGGCGAGTTGTGGTCAGCAGTAGGTAATATGATATTTAACGGTTTATTTAAGACATATATATATATATAACACCCGTGTATTACACGGGATGGCATAAATAAAACGTATTTAACGAAAATATAAATATTAATTATTTTAAAAACCAAATTTTCATAAGATATGAGAAATATGGTGAAACAACAATTCGAATTCTCATACCCGTAATTTTAGATATTAAAAACAACAATTCAAATTCTCATACTTTAATTTTTGTAAGTCTAATAGATTCTAATAAGTTCAAAATACGTAATTTTAGTAATTCAATAAATTGTAATAAATTTGAAAAGAAACTGAAACTTTTATACTAATCGTAACTGAAAGAGTAAATCAAGCCAGCACACAATGCATAACAAACTGAAACCGATCTTTTTGGAGTCACCCTTAACTGTCAAACAAATTATTATTTTTTTAAGAATTTCAAAACTATGAGAAAATGACATGTGACCAAATCAATGTCGTGATGACAAGTGTCCTCTAGATCTTTATTTATTAGGATAAGATAAGATTCAAGTTTATATATTCATCTTCTATATCGTATCATATTCTCCGTTATTCAACTTCTGAATAAGAACTTAAGTTATGCTAATAACATAAAAATATTTGTTATACATTATTAAAAAACACACCCATATTTTTAAAAGCAACAATTAATAATTTTATAAAAATGATTTAAAACAAAGTTTTGAATTTTTTCCAATATACATACGCATTTGGTTTGCTATGCAAATGCATATAAAAAGTTATTTTTTATATTAATGTGATTATTGATATATTTATTTTTTTGTCATCAATATAAACAATATATTTATTTAAAATGTAAATGGTGAAATATTTAAAAAGTAACTCTACATATGTGGCTACATAAATAAAGGTTCCTAATTTATTGCTTTAGTTATGAATTATTGAATACATACATTAAATACATTCAATTCAAACATTTTTTAAAAAAAAATTCAAAATTATGAGAAAATGACATGTGGCAAAATCAAGGAGGTGATGACATGTGGCTTTGAGTTACTTATTTATTAGGATAGGATATATATATATATATATATATATATATATATATATATATATATATATATATATATATATATATATATATATATATATATATATATATATATATATATATATATATAAAATAAACCGTTAATTATCACATTACCTAATATCTAATATTATATATACTCTAAATAAATTATCAAAATATTGTATTTTCCCTAATTCTATTTTTTAACATTTTAATACATTTTTAATAATCAAGTTTTGTTATTTAAAATCATTTTATTTAAAAGAAAATGTTAAATTGACCAACATACATTTTCTTCAAAATGGCATTCTTCCTTTGTATCTCCTTCCAGCAAGTTACGACCCCTGGAAACACAATCGTCACAGTCTCGGACTTGGAAGGGGCGACTCCCACATTCTCCCTTTGTATCATTGAACGTAGAAGGTAATTTCTGAAAGGTTTTATGCAATCTATGAACTAATAATCCTAAGTTCACATGCAACCTAGAAAATGATCTATGTTTTTCTACAATTGAACATATAACAAAAACCTAAAGGCCAACAATTAATTTCTAAAGAATTAAATAAGAAAAACCAACCTTTGGTTTTCTTCTTGAAGCTAGCAGCACAAATATCCTGCCTCAAATGAGATAACACCCAAGAGCAAGAGGAGGAGAACAAAATTCCAGAGAGACAGAGTGATGGTGGCGCAGACTTTAGGGTTACCAGGAGGCTCTATTTATAGCCTCCAGGTGGTGGTGACAGTCAAAACCCTAGAGGAGACCAACTTTTGACAAGCCTTTTATCAAATGGACCAAGCCTTCTTAAACCTAATTAGGGTTTCGAGATTTATGGAGGCTCCCATAAAATCTCACCAACTTCACCATCACCTGGCCAGTTATCACTCAACTATTGAGTAATTACAAAACCAGTCCCTGCACCTTTAATTAATTAAATTAATCACTAAATTAAACCCAATTAATTCTATATTAATTTCTAATTAATTAATATAGTTTCTAATTAATATATTATCACTTTAATATATTAATAAACTATTTATTTAATTTTTATTGATTTATTAAACATTTAATAAATCAACATTTCTCTCTACTAAACTCTGTACCAAACCTCTAGCCATGAGGGCAACCCAAATGGACTTTGCTTCTATTAATAAGATAAATACAAATTATAAGTCATGGCTTAGACACCTAATCATCATGGCATCTGCGATTTCATTACGAGGCACATTTTTTGCTCATTTAAATGGATTTTTGCTCATCAACGAATATTGTTTAGTGATTTCATCACTAAGCGCGAGTTGCAATCTGTGATTAGGGTTTTATATAGGGAGAAGTTAATATTTGAATGCGTTTAGTTATTCCTGATCAGTGTGAGTTGCCTCTGTTATACCATATCCTGGTTGTTTTGCATTAAAGAATTTCATATTTGAAGCATTGGGTTGGTTGTTTGCATTGGCCATGCTTAATGCTATTGAGTTTATTCCCAAACCTAATGCTACTGAGTTTCCGGTGTTTGTTCACAAGCCTAATGCTACTCAGTTTATGATTCTAAGTTGTTGTGCATGGGGCAGTTGTAGATTTAGTCCATTTTTCGCTGTTTTGTCTGGTAAATTCTCCATTATAGACTTTTAGGGTGCGTTTGGTTGCGGAAAACTGTTTTCCGTTTTCCATTTTCATTTTCAGAAAAATGGAGTGGAGTTTTCGTTTTCATTTTCAGTAGAAAACGCGTTTGGTTAATCTAATTGAGTTTTCATTTTCCGTTTTAGAAAATTAGAAAACGCATTTGGATATGTATTTTCTGTAACATTTTATTTTCTATTTTTTTACTTCAAAATAATACAAAATAACACATATGTGGGTGAGGGTAGGGGTGGGGTGGGTAGGTAGGGTGGGGGTGGGTGGGGTGGGGTGGGGTAGGATGGGGTGGGTAAGGGGCGGGAGTTGGGTTAGGGTGGGGTGGAGGTTGGTAGGGGTGGTTGGGGTGGATGGAGGTGGGTACGGGGTGGGTGGGTGGGTGTAGGTAGGTAGGGTGGGTGGGGTAAGGGTAGGGGTAGGGGTGGGGTGGGGGTGGGTGGGCGTTGGTAGGGGTGGGTGGAGATGGGTAGGGGTGGGTGGAGATGGGTGGGTAGGGGTTCGTAGGGGTGGGTGGAGTGTGGGTAGGGTGTGGGGTATGGGTAGGGTAAGGGTAGGGGTGGGTGAGGGTGGGTGGTGTAGGGTAAGGGTTGGGGGTGGGGTGGGTAGGTGGAGGTGGGTGGGGTGGGTAAGGGTAGGGGTAGGGTAGGGTAAGGGTAGGGGTGGGTGGGAGGTGGGTGGTGTGGGGTAGGGGGTTGGGGTGGGGTAGGGTGGGGGTGGATAGGTGGAGGGTGGGTAGGGGTGGGTGAGTAGGGGTAGCGTAGTGTTGGGTGGGTGGGGGTGGGGTAGGGTGGGGGTAGGTGGTGGGAGTGGGGTGGTGGGTGAGGGGTGGGGGTGGGGTGGTGGGTGGGGGTGGGGTTGGGTGGGTGAGATGGGTAGAATATGTGTAGAGGTATTGTATTTTTGGAAAAATTTGGAAATAGAAAAGTTTGGAAAACAATAATTTTGAGTTTTCTAAGTTCTATGTAATTTTGGAAAACGGAAAATTTTCATTTTCTAGGAAAATTTTGGAAAATTTGATTAACCAAACGCGTTTTCCAACTTTTAATTTTTCTTGGAAAATTTTCTTGGAAAACAGAAAATTTTCCACAACCAAACGCACCCTTAGTATTCTTCTTTTTTCTTGTCTTGTATCATTCCTGTATAATTTTTTGTTATTGACTTTGTATCTAATGCAACTTCTCAAACATGATCCTTCAACTCCACATCACATATACACTATGTAATATAAAAGTCTTGAACATAAAGACGTTAAACAAAATATATACAAATTTAAGTGGATTTCGAAGGAGTGACAAAGGAAGAATGCAATTTTGAAGAAAGGGCATTTTGGTCAATTTATATTTTTCTTTTATTTAAAATAGTTTTAAATAACAAAATTTGATTAAAAATGTATTAAAATTTTTATAAATATGATTTGAGCAAATATGATATTTTGAAAACTTATTTAGAATAATATAAAATATTTAAATATTAGATAGAACAAATATAATATTTAACAATTTATTTGAAGCACATATAAAATTCTCCGATAAAAAACACTAGATTTACATTAAAACGAAATAATAAGGTCGTTAAATTTTGAGTTTGGAGTGCCCAAAATATGAAATTTGGGCTACACTAATGGGCCGAAAGGATAAATTGGTTGGCTCGGGTATTGACAACCCATGCAAACCAAAAAAAAAAAAATCTTACCTACAACTGTACAAGTACAACAGTGGATAAAACTAACTGTTTTGTTTTTAGGCTTCGTTTTAGACTTGCTTTTATGATTTCTGAGCAAAATAAGATCTACTATTTTTGTATATACTAGGATTATTAAATTTCTATACTATTTATTATTTTTATTTTTTTATAAGTATTGTTTCCTTAGAGGTTAGGAGTCTTTTAGAGTTTTAGTTTTACTATAAACTAGGCTAGGAGTCTTTAGAGTTTTTTAGATGATGAAATTATATGCGAGTCTTGATAATTCTTTTATAAGAATTGAAGAATAATTCTGAAAAGAATACATTGTTCTTTTGTGAGTTTTAAGTTCAAATTTGTTTTCGGCTCTCTCCCGATTTAACTTATTCGACATCATTTGATATCAGGGAATATCTAAGTTGCCAGTTTTAATATAAAACCTTGCATATCCACACTATCGCAACATTTGGCATGATGATGATGTTGTCAACAATTGAGACCCGTGCAATATTGAATATGAGAGATTGAGACACTTGGCAGATACGCTGATGTGATGAGTATGTAAGCTCAAGCTTCATTCAGTTCCAACCATTAAAATCCCACATTCAAGATGCGAATATGGGGGACGTTGATGTGTTCGGTTGTTGGCATGGAGGCCGTCATGATCACTATCTCGATTATACATTATCTAACTCGCTAAGGCTACAGGGAGTAGTAATCGTCAAGAGGGTCGCCAAGCCTCTTGGCGAGTCGCCTCTTCTCGCCAACACCACTCCAGCTCCTCTCTCCATCCTACTCGCCAACCACCATCGCCAAGCCGTTGGCGAGATGCCAACGTCTCCAACGACCATTTTTCTTTTTTTTATTTAAAATTATTTAATTTCTTTACATATATAAACCAACATATTCATATTTTTTTCACACAATATCTTCAACTTTTCAAATTAATCTCTCTCACATATTCTCAATACACTTCAATTTTATACGAAAATGTCGTCATCCGACGACGGTCTCGAGCAAGCGATAAATTTAGTCATCGCCATCAGGAAGCGGAGAATTGAAGAACTGGAGAGGATCATTTCTAGTTATATTATTTGGTGTTTTTAGTAATTTTTAGTTATTTTAAATGGTTTGTTAAGTCGTTTTAAGTTTTAATTAAGTTAATTATTAGTTTATTTGTCGTGTCTAGTAACAATTCTATTTAAATAAAATATTTATGTTTAATTTTAATTTAATTTTAATTAAGTTAATTATTAATTGAATATTACAAAAAAAATTAATTAAAAAAAATCTCTTTGGCCATTGGCCATCACTGCCTACAAAATGGCCAACGCCTGCCAAACATGGTCTAGCCCACAAAAACTCATTGGTCATTCGTTGGCCATTGGCCACCACTCCGTGTAGTCTAAGGTTCAAATTGTTGATTCCCTGTTTCTCCTATGGTAGCAAACTTCCTTCATCTAGACTCATTATGTATTATGATTTTTTTTTAATTAATCACTTGATAATAAGCAATATATGTCAATCCAAAAATTAAAATTGATTATATTAACATAAAGTCGCATTAATTTTACAACTGGTTTCAAACGCACATTCAATTACCCCAGAAAGGTTTGTTCACCTAGATGACTTTTTCTTGTTATATGAACATTTCTACTAAATCTATTTAATAGAGACGTATCTTAGAAAATGTCAAGTTCTCAACTAAGTTTTTTAAAAAAAATGTATGTATAATTATTCTTTATATAATTATGCACAATTAATTCTCATATATTTACATGCTTTATAGATGTCCATTCTATGATTCTATAATTTGTCGGCTACACATGAAAATCTCCATTTTATAAGAAAATAAATATGATAAAATTATTACATTATATATATATATATATATATATATATATATATATATATATATATATATATATATATATATATATATATATATATATATATATATATATATATATATATATATATATATATATATATATATATATATAATTCAATATTCAATATATGATTGATCATCTTGATCCTGAAGAAAGTTTTCTGATGAAATCTTTTGCTTAAAAATGATAAGTTTGTTGTGAAAATTTGATAGATAATATTGATTAAACATAATTTATACCGATGTTAAATGATATCAAATGGATGGTGTAAAATGTAATTGAGAATAAATTGAATATATTCAACCATTCTATAACTTTTTTAAAAGAATTTGTTTTCCATAAAAAACGTTTTGCCAAATAGTTCCGATTTTTCTAAGAAATAAAACACGCGACAATTAATCAATTATTCATGTATATACAACCAAATTGATTTTTTTTTATAACTATGCTATAAATTTCATTTTGACAATTTGGTGTTTAGAATGGACTACATGTATATGAATATATTGCATTATTGCAAAGTTTATGGAGGATGTACTATGCACCCATTCTACTAAAGATGGTGGTAGTTGATGTAGTACCTCCCTACCTCCCTCCAATGCCAGTAGTTCTAAATAAATGCATTCGTGTTTCTACTTCAACTACCCCAATAACTCCCTTATTGCGAAAGTTCAATCTATTTCCACCTTAGGCATAGTAAATTACAGAAACAGTCCCTTTTGGTATTAATCCAAGTATTCAATTTTCACTATATGGGTCACTAAGGTTTGCAAAATCCTACAAATCGGTCCTTGATCCATATAAAAAGGCTTTTTTGCCCTTTTCATTTTTTTTCTTTTTCTTTTTACCCTTTTGTTTTTTTAATAAATAGAAAATAAAATACCACCCCACCCCCACACCACGTCTCTCTCTCTCTCTCTCTCTCTCTCTCTCTCTCTCTCCAAACCCAGAAAAGCTGTAATTTTATTGTTATTGAATCAATAAATCATCGGTTTCCTTTTCTGCATTTGTCATTGATTGAAAACATTTGTTGAATTTAATCGGTAAAACAAGGTTGGATTCATGATGATGTTAGACGACTCGGATCATGAATTTGACGGTGATTTTATTCAATGGCGGATTCAGGAGAGACATTGTTAACAACCGTAAACAACAAAATCAACAGAAAATCAGATTTCTGGATCATCGACGCTCTAGAATCCAAGGGGTTCTCGTGGATTTTTTAGATCAATCAAATCTATGGAAGGCTTGTCTCTCATGGTCAATCTTCTTCCTCCTGGCGATCTGCGTCCCGGTTCTATCACACCTCGCGTTTCAGTGTTCCACCTGCGATCACCAACACCGTCGACCATATGATTTGATAGTACAGTCGTCGCTCTCTGTATTTTCGGCTATTTCGTTCGTAAGTCTCTCATCTTTCTCTCGCAAGTATGGTCGCCGGATAATTTTGTTCCTTGATATATAAGATGTCTGATGTTAGCGATAAATACCGCACCAGAACGACTTAAATACCGCAAAACCAGGATCAAGGGTAATTCCGTTTAATTACCAGACACACCAGAAACTTCAATTAACAACACCGAAAATGGGGAGAATCAGAAGACAAAAGAGAGAAAACATCCAGTTTTGAA
The DNA here is from genome assembly GCA_023525715.1 of Cichorium intybus. NCBI lineage: Eukaryota > Viridiplantae > Streptophyta > Magnoliopsida > Asterales > Asteraceae > Cichorium > Cichorium intybus. The sequence goes on along the minus strand of CM042016.1, from coordinate 44,676,913 downwards.
TCACCAAACAGATAGCAACTAAGCACTGTCTCCATCAAGCAGAAACAACCCTGTACAAACCTTCAAGCGGAAACAGCCAACCAACTCAACAAAGTCCCGAATTGACCAAAGCCTAACTGTGAGGACACCCAGCCTTGAATGAAACAAACTTCAACGAATTAGGAATCCAGTTTCGTGTTTGTCGACGGCACGTTGAGTTCCTTGTGTGCAGGAATGTTTGTTACGATTCCTTGTGTGCAGAAATGTTTGTTACGATCTTGAGAGAGAGAGAGAGAGGGAGAGAGAGAGAGAGAGACGTGGGGGTGGGGTGGTTTTTTATTTTCTATTTATTAAAAAAACAAAGGGGTAAAAAGAAAAAGAAAAGGGCAAAAATGTCTTTTTATATGGACCAGGGACCGATTTGTAGGATTTTGCAAACCTTAGTGACCCATATAGTGAAAATCGAATACTTGGGTTCTCTCTGTTAGTTTTGGTATACCTCAGGGACTGTTTCTGTAATTTACTCTCTGTAATTTACTCTTTTATATATAATCTGAGTTATACAAATGCCAAAAATGGCTTTAGGCAAGTTGGTAAACAGGTATTAATTAAAACGAATGAAGCATTGTTCGAATCCTAACGTGCATTGTATTAAACGTAACATTGATGAAGTTTAGTTTGGTGGTTAGTGATTAAGTATTCATTTCAAACTATTAACTTGGGTTCTAAACATTTTAAAAGAATTACACAAAAGCTAAAATCATGTAACTTCATTTTAATAAAAAACTTAATTAAAAAATAATATTTGAAAGTCTTCGCACATAGAAAATTTAAATATGGTTGGGCAAATAGGTTTTTCTTTCTCTACAAACTTTGAGACATGAGTTTTCCAAAAAGGTTATTTTTTTCTAACTTTTACTCAAGATTATATATAGTTTTTGTATACATTGTAAATGAAATTATCATATTTGTCGATGAAAACTACAAAAGTATATCGATTATTATAATTTTTAACATACTTAATCGATTAAATTTATCTTGCTTATTTTGATACGATTTTGTTTTATTTAACAAAAAACCAAGCTGAACAAAAAAAATATGGATTTTTAAGCCCAAAAACCAAAGTGTCAGTTTTTTTCAAACGGTTTGGGTTTTCAGTTTTTTTTTTCAATTCGGTTTTCATGCTTTCTTAATCTGGCACACTTCTGTTGTATGTTAGTTTTAATATATAACTTACACTGGTTAACACATGATCTAGTTGTTGACGATGTAACTTGTCTAATTAAAAAATGGCAAAATATCACTGTAGTCCAACAAACTATTGGTTGTTGGTCTAAAATGTCCCTAAAGTTTTTTATTGGCCTTTTAGAGGAATAAAGTATATTTTTACTTGTTCATTAAGTCCTCTTGCAGGTTTGCAGGTTAAAAGTTAGGAAAAATGACATTGTAGCACTATCAACTTTCATTTTCTGTTCTAAATAGTCCCTAAATTTATTTTTTAGTTTAAAATGGCGAAGATGGAGGTTGATAATTGTTGAGGGGTGCTCAAAGTTTCAGTGACTGCGATCCAGTGAACCGAGTTTTCACTCCTACCATCCTAGTCTATTTTCTTGAAGGTGACGATTAGTCTTAATGTTCCAGTGTAAACAAATTCTTAATTTCTTATCAATTTAGTGAGCAATTTTTGTTATATAGTCTAACATATTTAGCCCTAAGAAAATAACAAATAGTTTTTTCTATTTCTTTTTCTTTGGAATCCATGGATGTTCGTAGACTTTTATGGATGTCATCATGTCAACGGATACTCAATTCTTAATATTTTAGTTTGAAGTGATGAAAATCAGAGTATGGTATTTTACGATAATTGGCAGGTAGTGTGAAACATCTCTACATATATTACTTGTGTAGGTAAAAACTATCTAAAATTCAAGTCAGATGCCACAAAAAATGAGGTCCTACCGGGAGTCGAACCCAGGTCGCTGGATTCAAAGTCCAGAGTGCTAACCACTACACCATAGAACCTGTCGTGCTTAAAATCTCTTTTTAAGTTTGTATTGTAGTTCGTACATCTAAATTGTGAGCAATAGTTAAATAACTTTTATTACTTTTGTATTATTAACTATTGCTAATATATTAATTATGGAATACATCAACCTTATTTTTTTATAGATATAAAAGTTTATATATCAAATTTAAGACATTTTGAAATATCAACCATTTGTTGTATTAATTTACAGACATCAAACATATACATTTATTATAAGGGCGATATATAGGAAAATATCGATTATCATTGTTGTCTTTATAAAAAAAAAAAAAAAAAAAAAAAAAAACTCATAGATTATCTTAGGGTTGACGTATGAATTAGATAAGTAATTATTTAACATGTTGAGAAATTTCGCTATGCTTAAGAAAAAAACGTATTAAAAGGTAACCAATAGTTACTTAGTTACTTTTGTTTACAGAGACATTTACATAGTATTTTAATGAAAAATTTCGACCTTAACCCTATAAATATTTCATATTTAACTATTTTATTATTTATTTTATGTCCTTCAACTTATATGTCATTTCTATCTACTTTTTTGTTTTGGAAATATTACTTTTTTATCTTATCATATCACATATAAATTTGTTTATTAAAAACTAGTGGTGTATCCGTGCAATATGGCGGGGCACTAAACTTTTCTTTTAACAGGTTGTTTCATGCGGTGGACCGCGAATGCATAGACTTCAAATAATTTTTTTACGGTGAATATTTTCGCTTTGGCCATTAGATTGGTATGCTATTAATGAGTTGGGACATTCGTTTAATTTCAATTTTTAAATATTTGTTTATGAATTTTTATCTTTTAAATGCATGTAGATAATACCGTGAAGTTAATCCAATTATAATAGGCCAAACTAAAAGAAATTTAAGATCATGGGTTATTAATCTTAAAATATGCTAGTATATAGATCATGGGTCATGAACTCATGATAAATTGGTATTGTTTAAATAATAAGTTTCTAATTTCGTTGACTTATGAGGCCCAAGTTGGGATTGCCAAAAATCCAAACTTGGAAGGCCCAAACGAAGCATATTTCCAACCCAAATCAAAACGTCAAGTCCCCTAACATCTAAACTATATTAACTATGTATCTACATTCTACAGAGTAAAGGCCATTGCCTTAATAACATAAAAATTGTATGGCACACTGTTGTAAGTGAAAGAAAATATAATTTTATAATAAACACATTGTAAAAAGTATATTATTATTTTATGCATTTAGCACTTTTATCGATCAAATTGGTGTCAGCCTCTATCATATTTCAATAAGGGATAAAACCAAAATAGGTTACCTTATTATTTACCCCTAGCATGGACTCAAATTTCATTTACGTATCACCTAGAATGCTATTTATGATTTTTTTTTTCTTTGATTAGTTATTTGTTTGACATTATTTGTAGCTCTCTTTTCAAATTAAATTTCCTTTCCCTTGAACTGCAAACAATGAACCATGTATAATCTGAAAATTGTAAATTATGGCATATGTACATATTAGTGTGAATTTCAACTAAATGTTGCATGATAAATGAAGTATTATCAATGTTTTGAAATCAAATCGGCCAGTCTTTCTGATTCAATGGTTTACTAGGTTCAACTAGTCAAATGGATCCTCGAAATGGCAAAAGTGGATGACATCATAAGTACCCCTCATTTAACTTTTAAATTGTAAAAGTCCAAATAAATTTCAATAAAATGCCAAGAATTCAAAGTTTAAAACTCCATCTATGAATTAAAATACCAAACAACATACAAGGTCTACTTGTTCAACATTAGATAAAGGTATCAAACATCTTATGTTTATTTGAGTTCAAAACATAATTACGTCTAATTAATCATGTGATCATGAAACACAATAACATCAACTCGTTTTATTATGATTATGATAATCAACTGAAGTAAGGAACTATACCAAATTGTTGGATTAAAAAAAAAAGTATTCGAAAAATATACCTATCCTTAAAAGTTGTACTTAGAGAGTTGAAATTGGTGGGAAGAATTCAAAATTAAATTTTATTGTAAACCTGGTTCGAGCAAATCATGAATAAACTGGTTTCTAGCAATTCTCAACTAAATCGAACAGATTACTCACAATCGGTGTATTTGAATCCAATAAAACGGGAAACATCATCGATTCCCTTTCCAACCGGTTTGACGGCTGGTCCAATCCAATTTTTCAGAACACTGAGTATTATCACTTTCTATTATGTCATTGACCATGAATTGTAAATCATCATGCTCCTTATGAAATGAGATATATGCGTCTAACGACTACGATTGTAAATGTATATATTAATGACATTACATTTTATTATAGTAAAATTATATTATTAAAGTGTTTGGTAAACCTGATAGCCCTGACCCGAAACTTATTTGAGTTTCCTTGCGCCCAGCCCGAACCTGACCTGTTGCTATTCCTATTTCTCATCGAAAGGGTTAAATTTAATATTTTTGATATTTCAAAGTTAATCAAGAAGCTCTTCTCTCTATATAACTTATTGACTTAATTTATACTCAAACTTGTCCAAATTTAGTGCATACATTGAACTAAAATTATTTCTCCACCCATCTTCATGAGTTACTAGCTACTTCTGGAACAAACATTTACGATAAGTTTTAACAATAATGTTTTGATACTATTTCTTGAATTTTTCCATTCAATAACCAGTAATGTCTTGTTTGTATTGGAGGTTGTTAATGATCTCCATTAACACCTTGTTTGAACTACCTCCGATTTCAATGGCCGTTTTAGCCTCTTCCCCAATCTTCCTTGCTTTCTCCCTTAATTTCTCATCGCTCATCACCATCCTTATTTTCTCTGCAATCTCTTCTCCCTTCACTGTTTTCTCCCCTAACCAACCCCAACCCTTCGTCCAAATTCCCAATCCGGCCGTCTCCACAACTCCGGCATTCACCTTCTGATCCCCGTGCTGCGGCCATGCCAATACCGGAATCCCTCTTGCCGCCGCTTCCATCACCGAATTCCATCCGCAATGACTGACGAAGCTCCCAATTGCGGGGTGTGATAAGATCTGTTCTTGATTCACCCACCCTTTAACCACCATCCCTTTGTGTTTCGTTCTTTGAATAAACGAATTACCCAGTAATTCTTCCAGTTCTTCAGTGTCTTGTTTGTCCACGGTCGTTGATTTCAACACCCATAAGAAAATTTTCCCGCTTTCTTCCAATCCATTTCGTAGTTCTGTTATTTGATCCCTGGATAAAGCGGTTCTGCTTCCGAAGTTGACGTATACCACTGATTGCGGTGGTTGTTTATCGAGCCATGGAAGTGGTTGGTGATCACCTAGTTCTAGGTTGTGTGGTTTTAACGGTCCGATTGGGAGAAAAGGTGGGAAATTGGGCATAACTTTGCCGCCATTAACTGCTCCAATTGCTTCTGGTTCAAATGCATGAAAGGTGTTCACCAAAATGCCTTTCGATTTAGTTAAAATCCGAGAGTTTGAAACTAAACCGTTTGTGAATATGTGGTTGGGTATGAAGAAAGGCGGTGGGAGAGTTGATATGTCAAATGGAACCAAACCAGGGACATGAATAGAGGTTTCCGCCATTGTTATGGAACTTCCAGGTGCGATTAAGTGTTGAATATACGCTACGAGAGAGGAGAATCTGGCGCAGGTGGTGGAAACGATGTAGATCGGTATGCCAAGATCATCGGCTACTTGGAAAACTCCGGCAGCCGAGGCAATGTCGGCAAAAATGGCGGAGATTGGCGGTGATGTAGTAGATAAGAGTGGAGTTAGCAGATGACCGGAGCGGATGATGGCTTCAAATTGGATAAAGAAAGGGTCAGCGGTGGCGGTGTTGGAAGGAATGTAAGGGAGGATTTGGAAGTCAAGGCGGTTGATTGTAGGATTGGCCGCCAGGAAAGCGGTGATATGAGTGGCCTCCGCCGCGGAGACGGGGGGTTGGGCGGTGATGAGAGTAACGGTACAGTTGCATGAAGCTAGCATTGCAGCCAGACGGAGGAGTGGAGTCAAATGGCCCATTCCGGCGCTAGGCAAGAGAGCAATATGTGGTGGTGGTGGTGGTGGTTGCTGGCGGTAACCGGTGGCGCTCGACATTTTTGACGGCAAAGAGAGAAATGTGTCGTGGGGTTGTTATAAAGCAGCCTTGAAGTATATTGTAAATCATGTAGGTGGATTCTATGGACGAGATGAAACCTCAAATGTATTAAAACATATTTCAAAACTATGGTCAAATAAGATGGATGTGACCATACATAAAATCCATCAAATGTTTAAAACATATTTCAAAAGAAATGTTTAGAAGTAGTACCACTGTATAAAGTTATACTCAATGACCAAGTACACAAATGATTAAATATCGTTATTGATATCTTTAGAAACATAGTTTATAAAAACTATGTTTTTACTTTTTATATAACGTAGAATATATAAAACGTAAAAGGTTTTTGTGTTTGATTTTCTTAGAAACTTTTTGGGACACCAAATAAAATGAGAAGGCGAACTTTATAGTAACATAAATTCCTTGTTGAATAATGAGATAAATAGTATATATAAAAATCAATGTAAAATAATAACATAAATTGTATTGTTCTTACGTTTTCATTTTGTTAACCTCCTTATAATATACAACCATTCGATGAATTGCGTCAAGGCCGATATTAGTTCTTACAGTTTTCAACTATTTAATTGTTCTTAATCTCCTCATTCAAATAAAATCTAGTTGTGCCCGTGGATGTAGGATTGACACCGAATCTGAACCACGTAAAATCCTTGTGTTCTTAATTTGTGAGCTGAGTGTGTGAGTTTCGTGTTCGTATGCTAAGTGTCTCGATCCTAACAAGTGGTATCAGAGCCTTGGTTTAGCTCCAGAGGGTGATTTTCTGTTTTTTGGTCGAAAATTTTTTGTCTCAAAAACAATTTTGGTGTACGCCGTTGGAAAGGTCTCGTTCCGCAGATTCCGAAAATATATTTTTTGGATTTTTTCGACCACCGGAAGACCTCCAAATCGCCGGCCAAACGTTCGCCGGAATAGTGACCGGAGAAACCAGATCGCCGGAGAAGACGACACTGTACCGCCGGAGGAGACGACACTGTAGCAGTTCACTGTAGCATTCATGTAGCAGTTCACTGTAGCGTTCCTGTAGCAGTTCACTGTAGCAGTACTGTAGCAGATCACTGTAGCAGATTTTCAGAAAATTGCAAAACAGGTCCCTGGAGTTCCGAAAATTGCAAAACAGGTCCCTGAACTTCCAGGAAATTGCAAGACAGGTCCCTGAAGTCTCAGAAAAATTGCAAAATTGTCTCGAGTTGTTTCTTGTTTGTCGTAATGGCTGAAGACAAGATTGTAATCGAGAAGTTCAACGGTTCTGACTTTAGTTGGTGGAAAATGCAAATAGAAGCATTGTTATGTCAGAAAGACTTGGATGTGGTACTTGGAGACAAACCGGAGAAAATGGAAAAAGCTGCTGAAGATGCGTGGAACTCAAAGGACAAGAAAGCTAAGGCGGTTATTACGTTGTCGTTGGAAAGGAGCGTTGCTTTCAACATCATGAAGGAAACCACGACGTGTGGTATGATGGATGCTCTGACGAACATGTATGAGAAACCGTCGGCGGCTAACAAGGTGTTCTTGATGAGGGAGTTATTCACTACAAGGATGAATGAGGAAAGTTCTGTTACGGTTCACATTAACAATCTAAATTCAATTCTGTCCAGATTATCATCTGTGGAAATTAAATTTGATAACGAGACTCAAGCTTCACTGCTACTAGCTTCACTACCTGATAGCTGGTCTGGAACAGTAACCGCTGTTACAAGTTTAGTGGGGACCAGTGGTATGACTTTTGAAGGGGTTAGAGATTTGGTTCTTGGCGAGGATGTCAGACGCAAGAATCAAGGTGGATTTTCTTCTTCTGAGTTATTAAACATCGGAAGAGGTAGAGGGAATAGCAGGAACAATGGGAGCCGAGGAAGAAGTTCTTCTAGAACTAGGAAGAATGTGAAGTGCTGGAACTGCCAAGAGGTGGGACATGTTAAGAGTCAATGTCCAAAGAAAGAATTAAACATTGCTGGTGCTGAGGGTGTGTCTGAGGATGATGCACTGATACTAAGTATGGAAAGTTCTGTAGACTCTTGGGTCATGGATTCAGGGGCTTCGTTTCACGCCATGGACAACGGAGAAACGATGGTGAATCTAAAAGAAGGAGATTTTGGGAAGGTACGGTTAGCAAATGACGAGATGCTTCAAGTAACGGGCATGGGAGATATTGATCTGGTTACTTCATTGGGAACTACATGGAACCTGAAGAATGTCTGGGTGATTCCGGAGCTGAAGAAGAAATTGATTTCTGTTGGTCAGCTGGATAAACAAGGACTGGAAGTAAGGTTTGGTGGTGGTAAATGGAGGGTGGTCAATGGTAATTCGGTGATTGCTCAAGGTATGAAGCGTGGGTCATTGTATATGGTTGAGGTACCTGCTGAGGGAAGTATGACCGTCCCCGTTAAGCATGACAAAATCTGGTTCGCTAAATCTAGTGCTAAGAGAGTTCATTTTGCAAACATGAATTCTGGAGCCAAAGAGATGTTAGCTGAACGAGTCGGAAAGTCTAAACCATTCAGGGGATTTTGTGACAGTGGGAGCACGGGGTGTGTTCCGGGTACAGTTACAAAGAGCCGTTGGGTTTTGAAGACTAAGACTGAAAAATTCTCTCCTGTTGGAAGTTTGCAAAGTTTGGAGAGTGTTAGTGGTCCTCAGTGTATCTCTGGAGCTGGTGGAGTGTCCAAACCGGTTGAGACAAAGGATGAGTCGGTGGTGGGATTAGCCACGGCTGAGTTGGAGCTAGTGGGAGCTTCAACTGGCCCTTCTAGTACTTGAAGATGAGGGGCGGCTACAACTAAGGGAATTTGACTGAGTCTTAGCTTGTTCTTGGGAACTGGAAGCTTGGAAGACTTGTTATGTTAGGAGATTAATGAGAGATGTTCAAAATCTTCAAGTGGGAGATTGTTAGGTGAATGTGAATATTTTGAAGATTTATTCAAAGGTTGGTGAATGGTTGGTAGCCTAATAAGTTTGGTAGCCTCATTCAATGTTCTTCATTTCACATTAACTTCTTACATGTATAAATAGGTCATTAGTTGAAGAACAACATGCACCACAACACACAATACATGCAAAGATTGAGTGTGTATCTCTTGTAATCTCCTCATTCAAATAAAATCTAGTTGTGCCCGTGGATGTAGGATTGACACCGAATCCGAACCACGTAAAATCCTTGTGTTCTTAATTTGTGAGCTGAGTGTGTGAGTTTCGTGTTCGTATGCTAAGTGTCTCGATCCTAATTAATAATAAATTCGGGCTATGATCCGAGAATTTCCTCGGCAAGATCGTGGCTGAAGCAAGGCCCTAAACATCCAAAAACGAATAAAACATCCTTGACATTCATTTGAATATAGAATTCGACCTATTTATTATCAAGGTTATGCCGACCATATTGAAATTGACTTGAGCACGTATAACGTCAATCGAAACATATTTATTTATGTGTTGGGTTCGTGTTGTGTTGAGAATTGTCTCCCTAATAGATAGTCATCAAAGCTTTGGCTATTTCACCATTTTATCACATTAGTTCGAATTGGGATACTGTTAATTCTTAACTAGGTACCGTCTTAATAAGTATCAAGTGTAAAAATAAAAGTTTAGAAGAATTTTCCCCACCGCTAAATTTGTGTCCCGTCGCATTGTCTGGGTACACAACTATATATATATATATATATATATATATATATATATATATATATATATATATATATATATATATATATATATATATATATATATATATATATATCTATATATATATATTCGTTCAAGAGATACACACTCAATCTTTGCATGTATTGTGTGTTGTGGTGCATGTTTTTCTTCAACTAATGACATATTTATACATGTAAGAAGTTAATGTGAAATGAAGAACATTGAATGAGGCTACCAAACTTATTAGGCTACCAACCATTCACCAACCTTTGAATAAATCTTCAAAATATTCACATTCACCTAACAATTAAGTGATGTCTTGGACTTTGGACCAATTCCGTTTCGTATGTTCAACTCCTGGTTTTCTTTAAATGGCTTTGAGCAAGTGGTGTTGAATGCTTGGGATAATTGTGTTCCTTATGGTACTGCCGACAAGAGACTGCTACAGAAATTAAAGGCGATTAAATATGCTCTTAAAAAGTGGAGAATGGAGGGGAAAAGACTGAACTGGAAGAATAGAAGATGCTACTGGAAAAAATTGATGCGTTGGAATTGATGGCGGAAGAGATAGATCTTTCGGCTACTGATAGAGATAATAGATTAAACTGGAAAAGGAGAGTTAAAGAGTTGGATGTTATTCATAGATTGGATCTTAAACAAAAGGCGCGTGTTAGATGGGAAGTTGAAGGAGATGAAAATTCTAAATTTTTTCATTACTTAATTAATAACAAATTAAGGAAAAATCATATTTATGGTTTATCAATTGAGGGGAATTGGGTGCAGGAGCCGGTGATCATGGTGAAAGAAATTTTTAACTTTTTCAAGTCCAAATTCACAGAACCACTTTCGAACCGCCCGAAGCTTATTAGTAGCAGATTTCGAAAGCTCACAGATGCAGATAGAGGCTGTCTCACGGCTTCTTTTTCAGAGGAGGAAATTAAAAGTGCGATATGGTGCTGCGGTAATGAAAAAGCGCCGGCTCCCGATGGTCTCACGTTTAAATTCTTTAAGCGATATTGGGAGATGTTGAAAAAAGATATTATTGCGTTCATTATGGAGTTTGAAGTTTCGGGATGTTTGGCGAATGGGTGCAATTCGTCGTTTATATCTCTTATTCCAAAGATAAGTGATCCTCTTACCTTAAAGGACTTTAGACCCATCAATCTTGTTGGAAGTATTTATAAAATTCTTGCGAAAGTTCTTGCTAATCGTTTGAAGTTGGTAATGGACAAAGTCATTTGCAAAGAACAATCGTCCTATGTTAGCAACAGGAGTATCCTAGATGGTCCACTTATTCTAAATGAGATAGTTGGGTGGGCGAAGAAGACAAAGAAAAAAATTCTGATTTTTAAAGTAGATTTTGATAAGGCGTTCGATAGCTTAAGTTGGGGTTTCTTGGACTCGATTATGGAACAAATGGAGTTTGGACGGAAATGGCGGATGTGGATTAAGGGTTTTCTTTCTTCAAGTAAAGCTTCGGTCCTTGTCAACGGTGCTCCTTCGGATGAATTCTGCATTTCGAGAGGAGTTCGGCAAGGAGACCCGCTGTCCTCTTTTTTGTTTATCCTGGCGATGGAAGGGCTTCACGTGACCATGGAAGCAGCTTGTGATCTTCATTTTTTTCAGGGATTTCTTTTGGGCAAGGTGATGTCAAGTTATCACATCTTATGTATGCTGACGATGTGACATTTGTGGGTGAATGGTCTGAAATGAACATTGTTAATATTAATAGATTGTTGAGATGTTTTCACCTTGCGTCGGGTTTAAAAGTGAGCCTGCATAAGAGCAAGGTTTATGGTGTTGGGGTTGACAGCAGTGAAGTTAATAGACTTGCGAATACTCTTAATTGTGAACCGGCGATGCTTCCGTTCATTTACCTTGGTCTCCCGATGGGGGCGAATATGAAGTTATGTAAAAATTGGATTCCGGTGGTAGAAAAATTCAATAAAAGACTTTCTAATTGGAAGGCTAAAAATCTTTCGTTCGGGGGTCGGCTTACGCTTATAAACTCGGTTCTTAACAGCTTGCCTTTATACTATTTCACGTTATTTAGAGTCCCGAAGAAGATTTTGAGCACACTTGATAGTGTTAGGAGAAGATTTCTTTGGGGTGGGGATGATTGCAAGAGAAAGATCAATTGGGTGGTGTGGGAAGTGGTTATTAAACCGAAAAACTTAGGGGGGCTTGGTGTTGGCTGCTTAGATACGATTAACGTGGCTCTTCTTAGCAAATGGTGGTGGAGACTTAAACAAGAGCCAAATTACTTGTGGGTGTCATGTATTAAAGCTATGCACAAACTCTTGATTGTTGATAATAAGCCTATTGCGGCGAGTTCTTTAAAAGGTACTTGGTTAGCTATCTCCAACATTAAAATTGAGCTAGAGGATAAGAATGTTTACATGAGCAATTTGTTCAAGAGAATGGTGGGAAAAGGGGACAAAACGCTATTTTGGAAGGACGTGTGGTTGGAAGTTCTAGTTTAAAGAATGCTTTTCCAATTCTTTATATGGTTGAATCCAACAAAAATTGTTTGGTGGCTGATAGAGTGTGTGTTCGTGACGGGCGTGCAATAGGGTGGAATTGGGGTTGGGGCATACAGCTGAGGAGAGGACGTGAAGAAAGCCAATTCAGTGGGTTGAGAACCTTACTGGAGAGTTTTAGTTATGCAGATGGTCCAGATCAGTGGGTTTGGAATGGAGCGGGACAGAATTTTTCTGTTCAAGCGTTAAGGATGCAGCTGGGTGGTAACATTCAAAGGACAGCCGACAACTTCATGTGGATCCCTCTAAAAATTAATTGCTTTATGTGGAGACTTATCAAAAATAGAATTCCAGTTCTTCCTAATTTAGCCATTCGGGGAGTTAAGGTGAGTTCTCTCTTGTGTCCTTTCTGTAAGTCAATGGAGGAAGACATAAATCATGTTTTCCTGAGCTGCGAGGCGGTGTCGGATCTGTGGAGATGGATTATGGACTGGGCGAAAATCTTCCAGCAACTCCCTTCGAGTATCTCGGACCTTGTTCTCAAGATTGTTCAACAGGAGCCTAACAGGAAATGTTTGAAGTTGATACTTTCATTAGTTTATGCTACGTTGTGGTTCATTTGGAAAGCGAGGAATAATTTGGTTTTCAAGAATGAAAGGCAGGCGTGGTCGATGATTGCTGATGATATTAGTGTTAGTACGTTTAATTGGATTAAGAATAGAGGAAAAATGTTTAGTCTTGATTGGTATGCTTGGTGCAACTCTCCTATGTCTATTGTTCATTGTTTGTAGTCCTGAGCTGCTCGCTTAGGCTGTTGTTGTTTTTGGTTTTAATATATTCTTGTTGTTGCTGTTCAAAAAAAAAAACTTGCTATTACCAGCACCTGAAATTTCTTTATATTCTGTACCACCTAGGTTTGCATGTCATTAAAAATTGTTAGACCATTTCTGTCTTATTGCAATCCCATACAAGTGCATGTTAAAATCAAGCAGCAAAATACACACACATAAAGGCATTCCTAACAGAAGCTTAAAAACAAAGGCACGCAGAATAGCATGGAGAAAAACATGAATTTGTCTCCTCTTAATAATACACATTTTATTTTCGGTGTATGTATATATGTGGGTCGGTGTTTGTATGTGTGTGTGTGTGTGTGTGTGTATATATATATATATATATATATATATATATATATATATATATATATATATATATATATATATATATATATATATATATATATATATATATATATATGAATCAGGATCGGGTGATGACTCTTTTTAAAGTGAGGACTTGCGAGGACACCTTAATTTTTTTTTTAAAAAATATAGAAAGAATATAAATAATAAAATGAATCATAGTACTATATCAGAGAAAAAAAGATTAAAAAAAAACTTTTGGATCATTATTTTTTTATAATGAAATAATGATCCAAAATAAAAACAGAAAAATTGCATCATCATGTTTTTCAATGATCCAAAAAAAATTTCCAATTTTTTTTATAATGATATAGTACTATTCTCGATTTTTATGATTTGTATTTTTATGTATTTTTTTCAATTTTTTAAGGTGTCCTCGCACGTCCTCACCGAGAAAAGAGTCCTCACCGGATTCGGACCTTATATATATAGACACATAGAGAGCAAAGAGATGAATAGGCATGCATTTGAGAGATATTTAGGGCATACATTCATGTTGAGAGATAAATGGGACAAATCTATAATAAGGGAAAGGACATATGAGTGTGAAAGGACTAAAATTTCCACACCTGACTTGCATATGATGGATGGAAAACAATATGGAATGGGAGGCCAAAAGTTGTTAATTTCTTAGGGTGTTATTATGATAGCTGAAAACTTTTGTATGTTTGTGAACTTAATTTATGTGTGGTTGTATTGAAAAATCCATGTTTCGAATGGTGAAAAGCTTGTCCATAAGGATATTATTCACATTTTGAATAATTTTGTTAAGTTTCACTATTTGGATGATTGGATATATCATAATATATATATATATTAAAGCATGGTGTTAAAGTTTGGCAAGACAGGAACTTTCTCCCTTAATTTGCACGATGCGTCCATATGAGGTTTCTTGACGTGACCTTCAAGTTGGTTGCCATTTTGTACACAAAGTTGAATGTAGAATGCCTAGTCACTGTGCATGGGATTAGAGGTTAAAATGACTCGTAAGTGTGGTGGCACGACTGTATAGAAATCACTACACGTGGAACGAGCATGTGTCGATACTCGAAAGAGATATTGACAGAACACTACGCTATGAAAGAATGGGACATGTCGCATAGGTGAAGGCGACGCATCTTCATGTTGATTATGGGTGTTGTCTGCAAAGACTGGAAACTGGTGTAATTTTAAGTTGTCCATATAGTTTTAATGAAATTTGACTTGTTGACTTGGATATTTCTCAACTTAAGAAGGTTAGACATCAAATTAAGGACCATATCTCATCTAAAATACTCTTTAGAATACTCCCAAGAATGTGTATGTGTGTGTCGGTGTGTGTGTGTTCTTGGGGTAGTTAGTGTGTGCAGATGAATTTCAAGGATTTCAAGTTGTTTGCATAGGACTTATTACAACAAATCGATCACAATCTGGTAATGACTCATGTCACACCCCCAAACCACGATGGCGGAATCGTCTGAGGGTGGATGACTTCATGAACAGTATCATAACAATGTTTGTACAATAGTGATCAAAGCAAACACATCCATCATATACATAATTGTAAATGTTACAAGATTCAAAATACAATACGTTCCAAATACAATTACAATATGATATCAAATACATAGTATGATGCCATAATGAACCATCGTCAAAACTTGTAGTTACCTGATTCATCAATTTCCTGAGAATACAAGTAGTTTGAAAAAGTGTCAACATTACGTTGGTGAGTTCATAAGATTTTTGTATGAGAAAATTCATTAGTCCTTTTTCCTTATGAAGAGATCGTGTTTGAAACAAGAAAATCCAATATTTTCTTATAAATAAGTTGTAGCCTTAAAAACGTAAGGACCGAAAATGTATAAGTATTCTATACTTGAAAATAGTATTCTTTTTGTATGAAACCATGTGAATACATGTTTATTCGTAGATTAATTGTAGATCTAATTCTGTAAAACCTTTACGTAGGTAAAATCGTATTTTTTATTTGTATCTTGTAGTTTTAATTTCCATAAAACTCGTATGTATAAGTAAACTGTACTTGTATTTATATATTGATAAAATATAGTTTTAATTTCTATAAAACTTGTATGTATAAGTAAACTGTACTTGTATCTATATCTTGATAAAATATAGTTTTAATTTCTATAAAACTTGTATGTATAAGTAAACTGTACTTGTATTTATATCTTGATAAAATGTAATTTTAATTTCATAAAACTCGTATGTATATGTAAATTGTACTTATATTCATATTTTAATGAAATGGAATTTTAATTTCCATAAAACTAGTATGTATAAGTAAAACCATACTTATATTTGTAACTTATTTGAATGTACTTTTAATTCCATAAAACTTGTATGAAAAATCTATTTCCTTGTAAAATGTAGTATCGTAACCCAGAAAATCCGATATTTTCTTATAAATGTGCTGTAGTCTTAAAAGGTCCAAAGACTAAAAATGTATACCGTAAGTTGTATTATAGTATAAAACTATTTGAAGTGTATATTTATCCACGTAAACAATTTAATAAGTTGATTGTTTTCCCATGTGAGACGTCCTATAACCATACTGTGACCTTGTAGGCCTGCTGCGACGTTCTTCAGGCGTCGGAATGTTATGACATTTGTCACCCCAGACCCGTCGGTCTAGCTGTAGCTAGCAGCTCAGGAGCGGGATTGTCAATCCCGTATAGATCTATACACAATTATCACGTTCTCTTACCGAGACTCTGGTTATAAATGCAGGACTTATGTATCATGCTTAAATAAACACTTGTAAAGACCCGTCTCACAAAAGTGTATGTATATCAACTTATTTACGTAAAATTTGTATATGAAAAACCCTTGTATTTGCACAATATAGTAATGTATAATAATTATATATTTTGTATAATTATTTGTCTTGTTTAAAATGTCTTAGTAACCTTTGTATCCACAAACTATTCCTATAATAGTTTATTTTTAGTATTCTGTCGTAAAAAGCATATATGTACGAATATATGTGAAATAACTTATTTTGATGATTATAAATAACATCTTTTAAGATATTTTCCACAATAGTAGTGTAATAATTTGTTTTTACTCTTTATTAATTTCAATATAATACTTCATGACTATCAAATAAAGAACGGCCAGGTAGAAGATCAAATGGGGAGGCAGGACCCTTTCAGCGTATAAGCTTTTCGGAAATCCAACAACCTAGCTCTATTGATCGGCCTAGACACCGTTCTCGTAAGTAGATCAATCAATATTATATTTTTGGAATTATAATTGAATTGTTATAATAATAACGTTTTACCAAATTTGCATTTTGTTTACTATTGTTGCAAAAGTGTATAAATAGTCGTTTTTATAGTATAACTTGTATTCTTCCCCTAAAAACTTGAATAATGGTAAAAAGAAGGGGTTTGAACTCACCTCAATGTCGACTAGCATCTTATCGTCGATTGTTGTTAGATCACCCGACTCTTCCTCTTCCTAACTCGAACTCACTATATTTATAACTGAAATAACTACTTCTAACGCTCCTTCTTCGTATATATCTATATATATCGAAGAATATTCTAACAATACTATCTAGTGATATACAGAGAAAAATCTGAGGTGTGAAGAAATGAGAGAAATGAAGCTCATATTTATAGTAGATTTATTTTCGTATAGTGGCCCTCAAGATACATAGATTTGATAATTATAGCTTTTATAATTTTTTATGACAAAACATACCCTTAAACACTCTTTAAATAGATTTAATAGTTTTTATATAAGATAAATAATTTTTGTTTATAAAAATGTAATCTACAAAAATCGTAGTTTAATAATATCAACTTTTTAACTAAAAATCTCTAACGAATTACCGAAAGGGTATTAGTTGTAGTTTTAATAAGAGTATAGAGTTTAAATGTAAATATAATTTCTTTTTAAAGAGAAAGAAAATATTAAATATAAAACTGATACCCATAATATGGAATTTTGATGTCAGGTTGTTCGTATCGACGATACCGTTTTAATGGTATATTTTGTGTTTTATAAAATGATATAATATTGTTGGTAAACTTAACAATACGTATTGAAAACGTATAAATGAAAATATGAATTCTTTAGGGTAAAATATGTAAAATTTGATAATAATGTAGTGGGACCCGCTATATATATATAATAATATTATTATTTTCACGGGTTTCGTTTATTGAATTCACGGACAATCAACAATCACCGATTATATATATATATATATATATATATATATATATATATATATATATATATATATATATATATATATATATATATATAGATATATATATATAGATATAGATTTAGGTTCATATGTGAACAACAAATATTGTGTGATTGTATGATTAATTCTGGACCAATCAACATCTAAAGGTAAATTAGTCATTTATATAATATAATTATAATTTATATTAATTAATTAATTGAATTACCCAAATTAAAATGCTATAATTAAGGAATGAAACCTAAATTTCCCTATTAATACGTATTCTCATCGTCTTCAACTAGATCATATCAAGTTTTTGAAAGTTGCGATTCATTGTTTATATATACAACCCTACTCGTTCTTTCTAATATCTCTATAGACCCAATTTTTGCTTTAAAAATCCCCACCTGCATAAAACCCTTCATGGCGGCCAATTAACCCTTTTTCAATTAATCCAATATTAGCCAATTGTAAAAAAGGTGTCGGTGCTTTTGGATTATCTTTCTTTTTCGTCTCCCAATTTCCCATTCTCTTTATTATCTTCTCTTTTTCCCATATGCAATTCGTGAAATGGAGATCCATGGAGTAAAGAGAAGGGTCGTGTAATTGCTCAACAGGAAAGAGGAAGACCGATCAACGGCCGTATAAAGGGATACGTATGAGGAAGTGGGGGAAGTGGGTGGCGGAGATTAGGGAGTCGAATAAACGGTCGAGAATTTTGATAGGTTCGTATTCTACGCTGGTTGCGGCGGCATGAGCGTACGACATTGCTGTGTACTAGCTCCGTGGGCCATCTTTGACCGTGATGAAGAGATTGAAACACCTCCGGACCTTGATGCTCCTAGTTCCCTGCACCAGGACCTAGGGTTTTCTGATCGAGACGGAGATGGAGATATGGATGACCTCGGTCCAAGGAGTCCGTTTTTTCGGCTGGTTAGATCGGCATCCTCCGGTGGAAGCAATATTGGATCCGCTACCTCTAACGATGGCAAGTATTCCTGATCCTAATCATATTTTCGCTTGATTCTCGTGAATCCTCAACATGTTAATTACTTAATTTCTGATTTCACCTTCATCATCTAAGAACTTCGGCACGTATTGCTAATGATAATACAAATTGAATTGAAATTGCATCTGTGTAGTTTGACAATTTTGCCCAATGATAATCACGTTCACACTTCCCAATCTCAATCTCAATTTAAATTGTACAAAATGCTCCTGTTATTGTTGCTTTAAATTGGTAACTGATAAATTCGAATCGTATTGCTAATGAAAATTTACAGTGTTTTACATTTGAAGTGATTTTATCACTTGTTCAATTGTATAAGGTTTGATTTTTTGATGTATATTTCAAGTTTTCTGATATTGGGTTAAAGGTCATAAAGAGGTAACACTTATTAAACTTATTATGGACGGATAGTATGTTGTTTAAATCTTAATAAAGTTATTTTTGAACTGCATATATTTCTTTTGAAAGTATTTTTCATAAGATATCTTGAATCGAGAATATTCTTTTAGAATGTATAGGCTTTCAAATGATATTTACATTCTTTCAGAATGTACCTTGTTATATACTCTTGATTCTATCAGAATTTGAAGATTGAGCTAACAAAATAACCAATATTCTTTCAGAATGAATATGGTGATACAGCAATATTCTTTCAGAATTTGAAGACTGGGCTTAAAAAACAAGATCATCAGAATGCATTTTGAAATTGATGGTTTATGATTCATTCGCACAGAATGTATACATTGTCATTTATGTTTTTATACCTGATATAGAATTTTTGTATATTGTTCAAGAATATTGTATATATTATTGTTTAGTATTGAATGTCGTGTATATTTTTCAGGAATATTGTAAATGTTGTTGTTTATATTATAAGTGGTTCTAATATTCTTTCAAAATGAAATCGTGGTTTTTTAAAAATGATTCAATGACGACATGTATTCAGCGTAATATGAGTTTTTTTTTTTAATATAATTGTTGTAATTACTAATTAGGTAATAGATTTTTAAAAGTATTATAATAATTAAAAACATTATTAATTATTTAATGAAATCCCACCAAATTAGGAGATACTAAGTGAACTTCCTTTTTTAATTCTTGATTAATAGACTAAAATACCATTTTCAGGGGTCTAATTGTAAAAACTGATTAATTAATTATTATATATTTACGTTTAGGACCTTGAATCTAGAACCGTAGATCGTTTCGATCCGACGCTCCACATTTCATCACACATTCACACAATAATTGCAATCCACATTTGATCCTAACTATATATATATATATATATATATATATATATATATATATATATATATATATATATATATATATATATATATATATATATATATATATATATATATAGATATAATATTATAATCAAACGTCGCTTTCAAGTTAAATTATATGTTTTTCTATCATATCGTTTTATATATAACATTTGGTAAAAATATAATTACATATTCGGAACCGTCGTAATTTTATCTATGTTTTGATATAAAATTTGTAATATTCCGAAAAGTTTTACATTTTTACCGTTCACTATTCACTATTCGGATACTATTCACTGTCACTATTCACTATCCGGATACTATTCACTGTCACTATTCACTGTTCACTATTCACTGTTCACTATTCACGATGTGAAAAAAATAATTTTATTTAATTTAAAAAAATATTTAACTTAATAGCGTTTGTTCGTATAATTGTTTTGAATTAGCGTATATACTATTATATTATACAACGTAGAGATTATTAAGTTTACATTTCACATATTGATTTAACGTACGCTTTGACTGACTTGAGTGGACTTTTGTTGACTTAGTTTGACAGTTGTCACATCATCTACCCGTTAGAAGGAATTTCGTCCCGAAATTTAGCACTTTAAGTAGATTCTCAAGGGTTTGAGAAAAGATGTGGTTATTTTTGTTTCACTTGGTTCTCATATTCCTAGGTAAATTCAGATTGAAGCTTGGCGCTTCCTAGTTTTTAATCGTTTTGATTTTTGTATGTATGTATGTATATATGTGTGTATGTATGTATGTATGTGTGTGTATGTATGTATGCATGTATGTATGTATGTATGTATGTATGTATGTATGTGTGTATATATGTATGTATGTATGTATGTATGTATGTATGTATGTATGTATGTGTGTGTATGTATGTATATATGTATATATGTATATATGTATATATGTATGTATGTATGTATGTATGTATGTATGTGTATGTATGTATGTATATATGTATATATGTATGTATGCATGCATGTATGTATGTATGTATGTATGTATGTGTGTATGTATGTATGTATGTATGTATGTATGTATGTATGTATGTATATATGCACGTATGTATGTATGTATGTATGTATGTGTGTGTATGTATGTATGTATGTGTGTATGTATGTATGTATGTATGTATGTATGTATGTATGTATGTAATGTCATTTTATAGCTGATACGCGTAGGAGGAATAAAATATGCAAGATACAGGTGGACCACGAGCTGTACATACGCCAGGTGAGTAGGTTCTAATTCATTATTTATGATAATATTATTTAATTAACTATTCTTTGAATTATTTCCGCTTTTAGGATATATATACATTTTTTTAGAGAGTCTTTTCGTTTTCCTGTCTTTATCGGAGTTAAGCAGTTAATGTTGAAAATGACAATTAGGGTAGTCGAAAGGTCGCATCTACTGTAGGTGATTGAATTTTTTTTAATCTATTCGTTATTCTGTCATTATCGGAATTAAACAGTGAATGTTGAAAAATTTTGGCACTTAGGGTAGTCGAAAGGTCGCATCCACTGTAGATGGTTGAATTTTTGGTAATAAAGACGCGGATTGTCCTTTCAGTTCCAGCTGTAAGATGCTTATATAAACGAGTATGTATCATCATTCATATCTACATCTTTTCAGTCTCAGTCTCATTCTTTCTTACTGCCAGTTTATTTTTATAAAATCTCAGATTTCCAATCGAGGCATGGAAAACAAATCTCCTATGGAAAACTTGTCAGACGCTGAGCGGAATTTTCTAAGGGAAGAGGGTACCTCTCAATTGTTAAATCAGATATCTCCACTGGAGTTTGGTAATTATATTATTCTAAGCTCTCTTTATTTTCTTATTCCTTTCTCTAGCGTTTTGATTTTTGTTCTAAACTATGTGAGGTATAGGTGTCCCAGATGTATTACCACTGGATCAACTTCAAAATGATCTTGAAGTTTTTCCTACGATGAATATTATCTCAGAAGATCCAGAGCCTTCATCTTTGGGCTTTGCTTATGAGCAATCTCAAAACTTACTTCCAGGTTGAATTCTAGTACTTTTATGTCAGTTTGGTTTTTATCATCTAACATTTGTTTTTTTTTAAAGCTCCATTTATGGATGGTTTAACTAATTACAATCCATTTATGGACGAGTACTCAACGAATAGTGAGATTATCCCCATGAATCAAGGATTCATGGCTAGCATACAGAATGACGATCAACTACAGGTGATTCATAACGATAGTGTTGGAATGAATCCCGAGTTTGAGGGAGGTTTTCAATACCAGGATCACCTCCAGATGATTCAAAGAAATCTAGAGGGATTTCAAAACCCTGGGTTCATAGCTGAAAATCAACAGTTACTGTCGACGGCAGATACTAATGTTATTGCACCAAATTTTATCTTTGGTTTAACAAATCAGGATCATGCTCAAATGATCCAGAATGACAATAATACAACCGCATTTGATTCTTTGAGTCCAAGAACCGCAGTAGTTGGCAGTGGAAGTGGTTCTAGACAGCCATTAAGTAAGGAAGCAATAGCTCAGCACTTTAACAAGTCCCTTTTGCAAGCTGCAAAGGAACTCAACGTTGGATCAACCCAGTTGAAGAATCGTTGTAGGGAGTTAGGCTTCAAAAGTTGGCCTCGACGACAAATTGAGAGTTTACAAACTCTTATTAACCATACTAAGGTTAAGAATTGTTTTTTTTAAATTTTAATACCATGAGATTGTAATGACTGAAGGTATTTATGCAACAGGATTTAGATAATAGTTCTAGTGGAGTAGACGTAATACTTGGTCTTGAGAACGAGAAAAGAGCAATAATTGAGGGTTCCAGTTCGGAGATAACTGATACCACAAAGAGATTGAGACAAGCTGCCTTTAAGGCTGTTTACAGGAAAAGAAAGGTTCAGAAGAGGGAGGAAGCTTCATCAGGGACCAATACACAGCAACAATCTTTGCCATCTGGTTCTGCTACATGCAGTATGAATCTTGGTTTACTTGGGCATGTATATGATGAAAGGTCACATCCCATGATAGAAGGTATGACCATTCCTATTCATCAGGAAGGTCCAAGTCAAGTACTTGTTGATGAAAATTGGAGTTTCTTAGATCAGGAAGATATAAATCTTGATTTACTTGAGCATGATGAAGGCTCCCATCCTATGATAGAAGGTATGGCCATTCCTATTCCTCAGGAAGGTTCAAGTCAAGTAGCTTCTAATGAAGATTGGAATTTCCCAGATCCAAAAGATCTTTCTTCTGCCTTCTTTGGCTCTCAATCTAAGTCTTAGACATTGCTCAGTCTGTAATATGTGTATGGTGGTTATCTTTTAATAAGATTAACATAAGATTTAAATTAAGCAATCTATATGTCTATGGTAGTTGTATTCTAAGGTATTAAGTATCTGCAGCGAGTTTTAAGAAGATTCTTCAATCTCTAAAGCTCTCAACCATTGTAGTGTGTCAAACACATTGATCAACATTGATTGTTCACCGGTTCAACCATAAATAACGTAGGCGATCATTCCATGTTTATTGGTGGTATTCTTGTGCCATTGAGATTAAGTTTTCGATAACAGTTATTGGTTATGTATTATTGAAATGTCAGGTCGACTATGTAAGGATTTGGGTATAAGAGATCTATAAAGTGTCTAGATGTATGGTTCTATAGTATTGTAAAATACTCCTATAGTATTTTAGCTTTATTTTACTTTAGGACTATATTGTATTGTTTATTATATGACATTCTGTACCACGACGTTTGCCAAAATGACAACTCAATCCCTAGACTTAAAAATATGTAGTATGATGGATCTGACATAGTCTTTAACTCAAGGGACTATATTTGTGTGGTTTCAATTTCTTTTCCATAAGGTGTAAATTTATGAATTGTTAATGCTAAGAATATGAAAGGATTAATGGAGAGATTTATTTTTGGATGCCAATAACATGCTTGATCTTGGTGTTATAAAGGGGTTTTAAGGCTCTTCATTTCCCCTGTGAGACTCTTCATTTCTCCTGTGAGATATTTTTAGAGTTTCTCTATATATGGTTCTTAGTAAGATTTTAGACTTTTGTTTACTACGACTATTTCTAAGTACATGTTAGTCATACCTTGGACAAATAGAGTTGATCAGGCTCTATTTGTCCTAGGTATGATCACATAACTACCTAGGCTTACTCGTAGTGTTCAACTCATCTTATTACTCTTGTATTGTTCTAGTTATGACACTGTTCTAGTATGTATGTACTTGTACTTATACTTTATAAAATTATCATTATATTTTAAAGTATACTTTGTACAGATTGTTTTAGAGAGTTTTAGTCCCATTGTATTTATAGTTGTATATCTTAAATAGATTGATATACTTGGTTCACTATAAACAATGCTCTGATACCAATCTGTCACACCCCCAAACCACGATGGCGGAATCGTCTGAGGGTGGATGACTTCATGAACAGTATCATAACAATGTTTGTACAATAGTGATCAAAGCAAACACATCCATCATATACATAATTGTAAATGTTACAAGATTCAAAATACAATACGTTCCAAATACAATTACAATATGATATCAAATACATAGTATGATGCCATAATGAACCATCGTCAAAACTTGTAGTTACCTGATTCATCAATTTCCTGAGAATACAAGTAGTTTGAAAAAGTGTCAACATTACGGTGGTGAGTTCATAAGATTTTTGTATGAGAAAATTCATTAGTCCTTTTTCCTTATGAAGAGATCGTGTTTGAAACCAGAAAATCTAATATTTTCTTATAAATAAGTTGTAGCCTTAAAAACGTAAAGACCGAAAATGTATAAGTATTCTATACTTGAAAATAGTATTCTTTTTGTATGAAACCATGTGAATACATGTTTATTCGTAGATTAATTGTAGATCTAATTCCGTAAAACCTTTACGTAGGTAAAATCGTATTTTTTATTTGTATCTTGTAGTTTTAATTTCCATAAAACTCGTATGTATAAGTAAACTGTACTTGTATTTATATATTGATAAAATATAGTTTTAATTTCTATAAAACTTGTATGTATAAGTAAACTGTACTTGTATCTATATCTTGATAAAATATAGTTTTAATTTCTATAAAACTTGTATGTATAAGTAAACTGAACTTGTATTTATATCTTGATAAAATGTAATTTTAATTTCATAAAACTCGTATGTATATGTAAATTGTACTTATATTCATATTTTAATGAAATGGAATTTTAATTTCCATAAAACTAGTATGTATAAGTAAAATCATACTTATATTTGTAACTTATTTGAATGTACTTTTAATTCCATAAAACTTGTATGAAAAATCTATTTCCTTGTAAAATGTAGTATCGTAACCCAGAAAATCCGATATTTTCTTATAAATGTGCTGTAGTCTTAAAAGGTCCAAAGACTAAAAATGTATACCGTAAGTTGTATTATAGTATAAAACTATTTGAAGTGTATATTTATCAACGTAAACAATTTAATAAGTTGATTGTTTTCCCATGTGAGACGTCCTATAACCATACTGTGACCTTGTAGGCCTGCTGCGACGTTCTTCAGGCGTCGGAATGTTATGACATTTGTCACCCCAGACCCGTCGGTCTAGCTGTAGCTAGCAGCTCAGGAGCGGGATTGTCAATCCCGTATAGATCTATACACAATTATCACGTTCTCTTACCGAGACTCTGGTTATAAATGCAGGACTTATGTATCATGCTTAAATAAACACTTGTAAAGACCCGTCTCACAAAAGTGTATGTATATCAACTTATTTACGTAAAATTTGTATATGAAAAACCCTTGTATTTGCACAATATAGTAATGTATAATAATTATATATTTTGTATAATTATTTGTCTTGTTTAAAACGTCTTAGTAACCTTTGTATCCACAAACTATTCCTATAATAGTTTATTTTTAGTATTCTGTCGTAAAAAGCATATATGTACGAATATATGTGAAATAACTTATTTTGATGATTATAAATAACATCTTTTAAGATATTTTCCACAATAGTAGTGTAATAATTTGTTTTTACTCTTTATTAATTTCAAAATACTTCATGACTATCAAATAAAGAACGGCCAGGTAGAAGATCAAATGGGGAGGCAGGACCCTTTCAGCGTATAAGCTTTTCGGAAATCCAACAACCTAGCTCTATTGATCGGCCTAGACACCGTTCTCGTAAGTAGATCAATCAATATTATATTTTTGGAATTATAATTGAATTGTTATAATAATAACGTTTTACCAAATTTGCATTTTGTTTACTATTGTTGCAAAAGTGTATAAATAGTCGTTTTTATAGTATAACTTGTATTCTTCCCCTAAAAACTTGAATAATGGTAAAAAGAAGGGGTTTGAACTCACCTCAATGTCGACTAGCATCTTATCGTCGATTGTTGTTAGATCACCCGACTCTTCCTCTTCCTAACTCGAACTCACTATATTTATAACTGAAATAACTACTTCTAACGCTCCTTCTTCGTATATATCTATATATATCGAAGAATATTCTAACAATACTATCTAGTGATATACAGAGAAAAATCTGAGGTGTGAAGAAATGAGAGAAATGAAGCTCATATTTATAGTAGATTTATTTTCGTATAGTGGCCCTCAAGATACATAGATTTGATAATTATAGCTTTTATAATTTTTATGACAAAACATACCCTTAAACACTCTTTAAATAGATTTAATAGTTTTTATATAAGACAAATAATTTTTGTTTATAAAAATGTAATCTACAAAAATCGTAGTTTACTAATATCAACTTTTTAACTAAAAATCTCTAACGAATTACCGAAAGGGTATTAGTTGTAGTTTTAATAAGAGTATAAGGTTTAAATGTAAATATAATTTCTTTTTAAAGAGAAAGAAAATATTAAATATAAAACTGATACCCATAATATGGAATTTTGATGTCAGGATGTTCGTATCGACGATACTGTTTTAATGGTATATTTTGTGTTTTATAAAATGATATAATATTGTTGGTAAACTTAACAATACGTATTGAAAACGTATAAATGAAAATATGAATTGTTTAGGGTAAAATATGTAAAATTGGATAATAATGGAGTGGGACCCGCTATATATATATATATATAATATTATTATTTTCACGGGTTTCGTTTATTGAATTCACGGACAATCAACAATCACCGATTATATATATATATATATATATATATATATATATATATATATATATATATATATATATATATATATATATATATATATATATATATATATATATATATATATATATATATATATATATAATATTATAATCAAACGTCGCTTTCAAGTTAAATTATATGTTTTTCTATCATATCTTTTTATATATAACATTTGGTAAAAATATAATTACATATTCGGAACCGTCGTAATTTTATCTATGTTTTGATATAAAATTTGTAATATTCCGAAAAGTTTTACATTTTTACCGTTCACTATTCACTATTCGGATACTATTCACTGTCACTATTCACTGTTCTCTATTCACTGTTCACTATTCACAATGTGAAAAAAATAATTTTATTTAATTTAAATAAATATTTAACTTAATAACGTTTGTTCGTATAATTGTTTTGAATTAGCGTACATACTATTATATTATAAAACGTAGAGATTATGAAGTTTACATTTCACATATTGATCTAACGTACGCTTTGACTGACTTGAGTGGACTTTTGTTGACTTAGTTTGACAGTTGTCACAACTCATCCTCCGTTTTTTGTTTGAGAAAATATTAACCATTTAGACGAATTCTATGACCCTAGTTTCGAGATTTAAATATTATGATGGAAATTGTTAAAAATAACCAATTTTTGTTCATTTTGTAGAAGTACCTAACACATGGTATGGATAAATTGATGAATCAATGGTAATTTCTAAATGTGGGAATATGAATTATAATGGTTAACTTGTATAAATCAATGTATATGAATTACTTCTTATGATGCAAATCATCATTGACCAATTGGTATAACTTAATGTAAACTTGAGAATGGAAGAGTAGTCGATGAGCATGCTATATGTTATTTGGGATTAATGAGAAATTTCAAGCTTGTTTATGGAATGATTTTTACCATATTATCATGTTAACTAGGAGCCTCGAAGTTTGGACAAGTCCTTGAGCATTAACAACTTGGTTTAGGGTTATGAATCTGTTAAGACATAAGAATTTGAAAACCTTTGTATATGTATGAGTTAAGTCATACTAAACTTTTAATGAATGATATTGAAATTCATAGGCATTGAAGGAACAAAATTACAAGGAAGAGACAAGGAAGTTGTGGAGACATAGTTAGACTTATCTAACAAATTGAGGTGAGCTGCTTGTGGATTTTTCCCATCTTGGGGTACATGACAATAATAAGAATAGGATTCATGATTTCAAACTTATGATTATGCAATTAGTTTAAGATGTTTTCAAACTCGTTATGTATTATAATGTGATCTCCTTCCAAAGAATATTTTGCTATACATGATATATGATTATTGATGATAAGTATACTTTATGAGTCTTGTTGGAAGCTATTAACAAGTATTGTCTTATGACTTTATGCAAAGTTTATGAAAAATAAAAAAATTGTTAAGTTTATGTTTTAGTGTATGCATTTCATAACATAACATATGTATGTGTGCTGGAACAAAAGAAAAGTGGTGATGCATGCATACATTGAATGTAATTGCAATGGGTTAATAGTATGTATAAACAACCATCTGAAGAAGAGATGGTGGCACTATGCTGCCTAGGACCCGACGTATTCCAGGAATAGGGGTATGGATTCCCTAAAGGATATGACCCATCGTATTCCGGGAATAGAGGTATGAAATCCCCAATTGATATGACCTGATGTATTATGGAAATATAGGTATGAACTCCCCAAAAATTGTAAACTTTGAAATCATGCATTGCACAACATAGCAAAATATCATGCATGGTAATATAGTTGTGAACTTATGTAAACGCTTATGTGTCATAAAAACTCATATAACTCACGAGTAGACGACATGAAGACTTTTGGGATATTAGATGGACTCATCATTTTAATGTAATGGTCGTAATTATAACTTACTACTCTGGGTTATGATACAATGTTGGTAATACCCAATGATTTTAAACTAAATTGAAATGGTTTATGTTTATCGTTATCTGATAAATGTGGTTAAATTTATGAAAAATATGAAATATTTTTTAAATATTTTTCTATGAAATTGGGGGTGTTAGAATAATATTTACCAAACATTAGAGACTAAACATGCAGTCTAGTCAAAATAATATATAATTTTTGTTATGTATTTACGGTAAATTGATAAAAAGAGGGATACCAAATATATAGTAATTATAGAGAACTTGAAATAAAATATAGGTGATATTAATATTAGGGCTGTAAAAGAACTGAACGTTCGGCGAACTGTTCGTGAACCGTTCGGCGGGAAGTTCGTTTATGTTCGTTTATTTAGTAAACGAACGAACATGAACAACATATCCTGTTTGTTTAGTTAAACGAACAAACACGGACAATGCACCCGTTCGTTCACTTACGTTCGTTTATTTATTTTCGTTTACCTTCGTTCATATATATATATATATATATATATATATATATATATATATATATATATATATATATATATATATATATATATATATATATATAATGCAATAAACCAAAAAATAGAAATATGTATTATTAGGTGTTTATTTACGGTAGAGAATCGTAAATAACCCATTTTAGTGCCGGCCCATTTAATTTCATTCTAAAATCACTTTATCAAACTTTACCATGGTAGTTTAGGTTTTATTTTCAATTGCCTCCTCTGTTGTTAATTTTGGTTCTTACCCTAAACTGCGATTCAGACCATCGACGGTCCCTTTGCCACCTTGGCTGCTAGTTTTGGTTCTTCCCCTCGACCACGACTCAAACCATCGACGGTACCTACTCCGACAATCGGCTTGAACATCAATCGTCAACCATCCGCCTTCGACTCCGACTCCGACGAGATATAATCAAGTAATACATTTGTCGATTTTTTTGAGCTTTAAAAGTTATGTTTGTTAATTTTGAACATTTTGATGATAAAGATTCGATTACTATTGCATCGTAGATGTCTGATGTTTCTTGTATCGGCTACCATTTTTTGATGATGATCGTTATTTAGACTCACACTCACCATTCGAATCGACCGATTTTGAATCAAGTACAGACACTGCAGTGATGGAAAACACTCCTAGCCCAAAAGTTTTTGTTACTATAGCAGATGATGATGGAGAAGTCGATACAACTGCAGCAGTTGAAGACATCGGTGGTGGTACAGCTGAAGCAGATGCAGCTAACAAGGAAGAACCTGCTCCATTTACTAAAAGAAAGAGGAAAAAGACTTCGGAAGCTTGGCACCATTTTCATACTATTAAGGTGGCTGGAATAGATGTGTGTGAGTGCATCCATTGTGGTGAAAAAATTAACAAACCTAAAGATGGAGGAACCGTACCGATGCGTAGGCATTTTATATTTGATTGCCCGATTCTGAAATTCAAAAGTGCAGACAAAGCCCAGTTAAATTTAAAGATGTTTCTAGGAAATTCTGAATCTCCGTGGATGGTTCAAAATTGGAAATTTGATAATGCTAAGATGAGAGAGGTTATATCCCATATGATTATGGTCTACGACTTGCCTTTTAACTTTGTTGAGTATGAATTGTTTAATGTGGTAATGAAAGAAGCTAAGCCTGCATTTAACAAGATATCACGTGCAACAACTAGAGAAGACTGTATTTCTAGGTATGTAATAGGAAAGAAGAGAGTTCAAAAGTTGTTGAATACTGTCAAACGAGTGAGTATTACTACTGACATGTGGACATCAGGTAAAAATATTCATTACATGGTAGTGACATGTCATTTTGTAGATTCTGATTTTAAGCTTCATAAAAACATCTTGAGTTTTGTTGATGTGCCTCCACCATATACCAGAGTATGTATTTATGATTCTCTCTTTAAGTGTTGGAAAGAGTGGAATATTGAAACAAAGGTTGCTACATTGACAGTGTACAATGCAAAAACTAATGTTGTAGTGGCTAGGAAGTTAATGGAGAACTTGAATCTTAAAAAAAACTCGCTATTGGTGGAAAGTTGTTCCATGTACGATGTTGTGCACATATACTTAATTTTCTTGTTCAATATGTTTTAGTAGAAATTAAGGATGTATTCACAATGTTTGTGAAAGTGTGAAACATGTGAATGCCTTCCCGAGTCGATTGCATATCTTTAGCGACCTAGCTAAACAACTTTCGATGTTAAAGAGGCATTTAGTTCTAGATGTTTCTACTCGATGGAATGCTACGTATGCCATGTTGTCTAGTGCCTTGGAGTTCAAAGAAGTGTTTTAAATTATGCCGATCAAGAGTCGACATACACAACTTTGCCGAGCGAGGAAGATTGGAAGAAAGATGAAGATGTTTGTTTTTTTCTAGCACTTTTCGAGGAAACTACAAAAATCATTTCAGGTATTATTTATTTATCCTACATCCAACCTATTCTTATGATATTTTTTACTATTATAACATTGTTATTGTGTTGTTGTTTTTTGAACTATCATAGGTTCTGAATATCCCACATCCAACTTATTTCTTAGTGAGTTGTTTGGAATAAAGGAAGCATTGGATGCAGTAGCTTTAGATGGAAGCGAGCATATGAAAGAAATGGCCATTAAAATGAAGAAAAAAATTTGACAAGTATTGGGGTACTTGTAATTTGTTGATCTCAATTGGTGCGACTATGGATCCCAGGCATAAAACGTATTTACTTGATTTTTTTTACTTCACTTTGATGTTTTTTATTTTAACTGTTGCTATTTTTGGACCAGATATAAGATGAAATTGATCGACTTCTCTTTCAAGGGCATATATTCTGACAAGGAGGCTGCTGTACAAATTCAAATAGTCCGAGATACTTTGTATCTATTATTCGAAGAGTATGTTGATGCCCATAAATCATCAGTTGTTAGTTCATCAACTAGTGGAACTAACAACACTGCTCCTACTTCCAATAATGGTGTAGCTTCTCTAACTAGGCGGCAACTGGGTAAAGGTATTAAAACTGGGACAGCTAAATATGATCAACATATTAGAAGTGTCGATAGTTTTAATGCTTTAAAGTCAGAACTTGATACTTATTTCGAAGAAGGAGTTTACATTGGTGAGCCCGGTGTATATTTTGATGCATTAGCATGGTGGAAAGAGAACAAATTGAAATTTAGAATTCTGTCCAAAATGGTTGTCGACATCTTGGCAATTTCGGCCACTACCGTGGCTTTTGAATATGCTTTTAGCTTTTAGTGCTGGTGGGAGGGTTATCGATCCACATCGTTGCTCTTTAGGAACGAAGATGGTAGATATGCTCATTTGTGGAGCTGATTAGTATAGACATTATTATGGGTTGGAGAAAAAGAAAAACAAGGTATTATTATTATTTATTTATTTTGAGTTTTAAGGATTTGATTTCTAACAAAATGCTAATAACTTTTTATGTTTTCTTGGTATGTCATAGAAAAATGCAGATATTGTATCTATCGAGCTTCCTTGATGGCATGTGGTTTTTGAAGCGGGTTTTTTTGGAAGGCGGTTTTTTTGAAGTTACTAACCTTTAGAAGAAAGTTGGGTTTTTGAAGTTGGTTAAATAGCATTTAGAAGCATGTGGTTTTTGAAGTTTGCAGATAATATATAATGTTAATATGTAATCTATAATCTACATTTTGTGAATGATTTTATCGAAGTTTGTTGATAATATCTAATGTTAATATGTAATCTATAATCTATATTTTGTGAATGCTGTTATCGTGGGTATGTGTGTTTGTTTAAATTTATTTGTATTCATTTTCGTGTGTTTGTTTGTGCTCATTTATGTTCGTTTGTGTTCATTTATGTTTGTTTATCAACTAAACAAACAGACATAAACAAACACGGACAAATTAAAATTCTTAACGAACAAACACGGACACAAAAGTTTGTTTGTTTAATTGTTCGTGTTCGTTCATTTATCGTTTAAAGTTAAACAAACGAATATGAACAAGCCTCTGTTTGTGTTCGTTCGATTTGTTTACAGCCCTAATTAATATGAGTGGTGGAAAATAGAAACCACTTAAATATTTTCCTGGCGGGTCACCATAGTGAATGCTTATATCAAAATATATTTTGATTGATGGAGGTTGATCCGCCACTTGTCATTATCTAATTGGTGGTGTAATTAATATTTTTAAAAACTTATACAACAATTAGTTATATTTTATAATTATTAAATAATTAAATAAAATATATTAAAGTACATGATTTTTTCTTTATAAATAAAGACTAATATTAATATAGTTTCTTATGATATTTTCAATGCTTGTACAAACGAAAATTTGGATTGATTTGTGTCACGACTTAAATATATTTGTAGTGAATGTAGGTGAAAATATGAGAGTGTTGTGAGAAATTGCCGTGAAAAAAATAAAAAGGTTAGTAGTAGAGAGAGAGAGAGAGAGAGAGAGAGAGAGAGAGAGAGAGAGAGAGAGAGAGAGAGAGAGAGATATGTATATTTTGCATAGTAGTTCCAATGGTGCTTCACATTTGGCGATACACCATAAGAGGGGGAGGGGGGTGGGGGGTTGTCGTTGGTACCGAAAGTTTCCCTTCCTCTCGCAACACAACATCCACACAATGGGCGTTTCGCACAAGAAATGAGAGCTTCAGAACTAGCGATACAAGAAAAAGCTTTTGGAGCAGAGTTGCAATATGCAGCAAACCATAGGGACCATTTTTGTATCTTTGTTTTATATATAATTCATTTTCGCGTGAGTTAAATTAGTGGTAATGCCCGCACACTGCGGCGAGTTTATTAATCGTAGAAATTCAAAACCATTTACGTAATGCTCTCTTAAACCATTTGTAATGCCCGCACGTTGTGATTTTAGGGATTTTACGGATTTGGAACCTGTCCGTTGTATTTATATTGTTTTTGTTTGAGGGTAAAATGTATATATATTTTAAATTATATCGGATGGAATTAAATATTTATATTTTACGGATCTAGAAATAGTTGTTCACGAAAACGAAACTATAAAAATTATTGGTACCAGAATTTCAAAAACTTAAACTAAAAACACGATTTCTAGTGTACCAGAAGAACCATCTCTATAATTTTCACGAAAACTATTATCATCTTAATTAATTGGTCAATGTAATTATATGTATGAAGAACTTCAAAAACATGCATCCGATATAAAAAAGAAGGTTTGTCAACGTCTTCAATTTAATTGACTAGCGATGAGGCTCAGTTTATTAACGTGTTATTTCAGATGGATTTATATTAATTTGTTTTTATAACATACTTTAAATTGAATAAAATGTTATATTATACGTTTTCTCATTTATAAGTGCTTTGGTGGAAATCCAAAGGTTGAATGTAGATTTTAAGTTTTCATAATCTTAATTTGTGGAGCTTAAATACTTGAGAATGCCAAATTAGTTGGAGTGAACTACACAATCTATATATCTAAATATAAAATGAAAAATTAATGAAAACTCATGCATTGTTGTGCACATTCTAGTTTGTTTTCGAACACAACATCAATGACTCATAATGAGTTAATGTCCCTACAATAATGAGCCATTACATCTTGAAAAATCAAATCATAATCAAACAAAAAGCTGTGTCATCACATCATAATGAAGTTCTACTGAACATCCATTAAGAAAGTCATAAAATGCAACAACCAAAACTTTTGGACAATATCAACTTACATAAAATTTTCAATTCAACTCTGGAAAGACATCAAGAGTTAGTTGGTATATTAAAAAATAAACAAAAACTAGTTACAACATCAAATACTTGTTGTAATATGCTGTTACTACAACCTCGAAAATGAACATAGAAATATATAGTGTATAATACAATGTTATCTTTTGATACAACTTTTTATCCACTATGAATGCCTCTTCAACCTACCGATGCATATATATTAGTTATACTACTCAACAATCATGTTTGATTTGATGATCAACGAACACTAAAACCAAATTGTATTTGTTACTAGCTATTTTACCTTATTGTGGAAAATGGCGTTTTACATTAGAAAGTCAGATTCAGAATTTAAGCTTCAAATGCTAGAAACTAGGATTTAAAATATCAATCAATAATTTAGATAATTCAATAGATCGTGTATAGAAACACTTTCCAAAATCTGTAATTTCGACCCTATTGCATGGAGTAGCACGAAACTAGATTTTGAGATAATCCCAAAATGACAAATCGGAATTACAGGTCTATTCCGGTTTTGATACAAAGAAAATGCATTTGAATTGTGTTTTTCAGAGACAGATTTGCAGAAGAAAGATTTGTGAAATTCAAATACTTCCGGTCTGTAAAACTTGTTTTCTTCCTTTTATATGTGGAAGACGACCAATTTGAGGGAAACCCTTCCAGGGGCTCTGCCCCTTGGACCCCGACAGGGGCGCTGCCCCCTTGGAACCCCATCCCCAAGGACGTTGCCGCGGATCCCCATGTTCCTGAGTCCATAATCTATCCACGTGTGCTCCCCCACCTCCTGTCTCGGAAGGTAAACTGAACTCAGCCGGTCTCGATAGTAATACTGACTACACTAAAATATATCGATAACACTAAAATCACCAACATCAAATACCACATTAGGTGTGTGTCGTGTGAAGCGGTACGCCAAGTCATGATCAACAAAATATCTTGATATATCCATCTTGAGGCTTTATCCTTATCATTAGAGTATCATTGGTATATTATATCTTCAAATTATTATTTAACTTGGAGAGATTTTATAAAGAAAAAAAATGAAATGAGAGTTCTATGAAAATAATATTGCTAGAATTTGAAAAGAAAAACTAGCATACACTTTTAAGAGATCTACTTCTGTGAAACATGTTTTTTGGAAAGAACTGATTTAATTAACTAGTGAAATAATGCTTCTAATATGTATTCCAACTTGAACCATTTTCAGAACTTCTCTAAGATTTGAAGATCTCTTAGACTATGGTTTTTGATTTGCCATATTTATATCTGCATATTTCTTAATCTCACAAAAAATTACTCATTTATATTGATCCTTGTGAGATTTATCTTTTCATACTTAACATCATTTAAGAGTTCGAATTCATGTAAGTGATTTACAATTTTTTTCAGTGATTACTTTGAAAGTAAGAGATTGAATCATGAAGGTTTAAGCTCTACCATAAAGTGTTCTTTTAATGTTTCTGATGCCAATAGAGAACCCGACGACGAATTGAAAGTGGATGTTACCAAGTTTGGGTGAAACGGTAAAATATCATGCTTGGTTTCGTTTCTTTATCTCTTAACTTCTATATATGTTTCTGTATTTATAAATTTTCTTTTATTTCGTAATTATGATAATATTATTGTAAACACTTTGTATTTATTATTAACATCATGTATTTTGGTTATTCTTTTTGCACTACTAGAAAATAGGGGTATTAGCAACAGAAATTCAGCGACGGAAAAAATCTGTTGGCAAAAGCGACAGTTTACCGACGAATTCCGACATATATTGGGAAAACCCAACTTGCAAGATTTTAGCAACAGCTTTTCTACGGTTTAGCAACAGAAGACGGTCCGTTGGAAATCCATTACCATATTAGCGATGGTTTACCAACGAAATTCAATAAAATTTAGAATCTGTTGGTGAAAATATTATCTATTTTAGAAATCATAATTTTACCCACGACCCGTCAGTAATTCGTTATAATATCACCAACAGTTTACCTACGGCATTCAACAAAATCATAATTTGTCGGTAGTCCGTTGGTGACAATCCGTTGAAATCCATTACCATATTGCCGACGGTTTAACAACGGAATGCAATGACCTATGCACGTTGAAGTCGATTAAGTTTAAATTCTATATATCATACATACAAACGTGTCAGAAAACATACATATATCAAATTCACAAACTTATATATTTTTAGTGATACAATAATTTATTTGAGATTGAAATGGTAAAACAAATGTAATCTACAAATGTGTTAGATGCATTTTATGCGTCTTTTCTAACCCCTTTTTCCTTTTATTTGTTTATATTTTTTTTAACCATTTACATGCATTTGTAGTTATTTTCCGGGAACTTCGATACTTCATAGATTTGGTGTATTTTCAGGGTAAAATGGAAGTATGGAGCATGTTGGACGCGTTGGAGCGACTTTGGATGATGGCACGGAGCAATTGGAGTGATTGGAAGCAGCTGAAGAGCATTAGAATTGAAGATGGAGGCATATCGGAGCTTAACGACAAAGAAATGGAGCCTGCTAGAAGAACACGGGCCATGTTAGACCAACACGGGCCGTGTAAAGCCTCAAAACGCCAAAATCTAACAGAGCCTTCTGACACGGGCCGTGTTGGACCCAACCCGGGCCGTGCCCAAACCCACTGATGAACTTAATGAAGAACACGACCCGTGCTCCTACCAACACAGGCCGTGTTGCGTATAAAAATTGTTTCTTTGACAGTTTTGGTCACGGTTTTAAGGCTACTTTTGGGCAGTTTGGAGGGCAACTTCATTTCTAAGAGAATACGAAATTTCAGAGAGGAGATACTTCAATAACACTTTGGAAACTCTTGATCTTGATTTAAATCTTTGTTTGTAAGTACATTTGGCATATTTCCTACTGTTTATGTTGTAGAGTTCTAGTCCAAGCATGTGTGGCTAGGACTCTATATTTTCTGGTTCCTTGAAACTCATTATGTGAGATTGTGAAGCATTTGGTTTGAAGTATGTCATGTTTTCCGTTTAGTAATTCAAGTTTGAAGTTGAATGTTTTAATTGGTTCTTATGTTGAGTTCAATTTGGCCAATTGAATTGATGTTTGAATCATGATAGTCATATTCATTTGTAGAATACGTAATTGTTTTATGAATAGATGTCTGTGACAAAATTGGTTTCAGTTTTGTATAAAGATTGATTCTAGTGTAATTTGAATTACATACTTTTACGCATCCGAGCATTTGAGATGTATTGAGTATTGGTGATTTGTTCAATTGAATCTTAATGCGTTTTTCTAGTATAATTCAAGAGCTTATTTGAATCTTACTAAGAAAGATAAATGTTAATCAAAGAGCATATTTTGATTACATATTTTATGAACTGAGGGTATTAGAGCTTATTAATACCTTTGAGAAATCAACTTAAGTGGAATCTACATAGTTTATAATCTTAAATTATAATCTCATGTAATATGTGTTTTGTGGAACCAGATTCTTATTTTACTGCATCCTATTTAGTTTATTTTAAATGTTAAGTATTTTAGTTTTTAACACAACAAACCCCCCCCCCCCCCCCCCCGGACATATTTAGTGTACTCATACTAAAGTTTGGCATTTACTTTTGTCCCGTGTTTCTGTGGACACCCTGCTTATCCTTTACTATCTTAATAGTAAATTGAGCAGTGAACACGAACTTGAACTTTAAATATATTTATCTCAATTTATTTGTTGAATTGACGCATCAACAAATTGGCGCCGTTGCCGAGGACACAACAATACTAATTGTTTATGCCGAGATCTTTACGTACAGGTACACCAATTCCAGTTGATTCGGAGATAGAGAAGACAGCAAAGAAGCTACGGAAACAAGCTAAGCTTCGGAAGAGGCAGCAGCCGGCTTCCAGAACTTCTACATCATGAAACCCTCCGGTCATCAACATTTTGAGGGAAATACCCCTTTCAAGTGAAACTGAAACAGATACACCATATTCATCACCTCAATATTCATCAAGAGAAACCTCACCACCATTATCACCAACACAAAATACCCTACAACTCAATTTCACAATCCCTGTTATACCCGAGGTAGAGATCACCGGATCTCCTACCCAAAATCACCACTACCATATGGCCGACGCAAGAACCCTTCGTGATTGGGCGAATCACGATGTTACCCAACAACCACTCTGCATTATATATCCCGCGATGATGAATTTTGAATTAAAGTCGGGATTAATTCATTTGTTGCCAACCTTCCGTGGTCTAGAGAATGAGGATCCTCATAAGTTTCTCAAAGAATTTCATGTTGTTTATGTCGGGATGAAACCTCATGATGTCACAGAGGACCAAATCAAGTTAAGGGCATTCCCCTTTTCACTTCAAGATGCGGCAAAGGAATGGTTATATGACCTACCACCAGGGTCGGTCACTACATGGAATAATCTTGCACGATTATTCCTTGAAAAATATTTTCCTGAGTCAAGAGCCTCAAGTTTACGAAGAGAGATCACCGGGATCAGCCAAGGAAAAAGAGAAGCTCTCCATACTTATTGGGAGCGGTTCGAGAAGTTGTGTGCCCGATGCCCACAACATAGAATAAACGAGTACCAACTATTCCGTTATTTCTGCGAAGGTTTGAACCCGATGGAGAGGCGACTGATAAATGCATCAAGTGGTGGTTCTCTAATTGACAAGACACCATCTCAGATTCGA
Source organism: Cichorium intybus (assembly GCA_023525715.1). Classification (NCBI taxonomy): domain Eukaryota; kingdom Viridiplantae; phylum Streptophyta; class Magnoliopsida; order Asterales; family Asteraceae; genus Cichorium; species Cichorium intybus. Next base: position 44,637,446 of record CM042016.1, on the reverse strand, counting down.
GCTCTTATTGAGAAAATTTCGGAAGATTCAAAACATACACGGATGGAAGATGAGTGGTATATTGATCCGCCAAGAGGGGTTAAAGAAGTATCAACCCCGCACATGGAGAAACAAATTTCCGAATTAACGAATGCGGTAATGCAGTTAACGAAGGACAAAGGAGTTGAACCACCACCAATTAGAGCTTGTGGTATTTGTTTACAATATGGGCACCCGACGGATATGTGCCCTATGCTTCAAGAAGACACGGAAAAAGTACAAGCAGCTGGAGGATACCAAGGTCAAAACCAAAGAAATTTCGATCAACCGAGAAATCAAAATTGGGGTTACCAACCAAACCCGAATTATCAACCGAGACCTCCCCCACAACAAAGACAACTTTTTCAACCAAATAATCCTCCAACAAAATTTCAGCCTCAACCTCATCACAATTATACCCCTCACAACCATAATCAAGGAAGTAGTAGTGGCTCTTCAGGAATGTCCTTGGAGGACATTGTAAAAAGTTTAGCAACAAGTACCCAAACATTTCAAAATGAGACAAAGGCGAGCATAAAAAGCTTGGAACAACAAGTGTCCCAACTTGCTAGTTCTATGAGCAAGATTGAGTCTCAAGGTAAACTCCCACCGCAAACAGAGAAGAATCCGAAACACAATGCATGTGCTATCACCTTGAGAAGCGGGAAAGGGTACGAAGGACCGAAGATGCCCGAAGATGAAGAGGAAGATTTGGAGATGAAAAAAGATGAAGTTTTGAAGGATGACAACAAGAAGCAAAAGCAAGTTCAAGTTGAAGCGAAAGTTACACCACCACCATTCCCATCAAGATTAAGGAACACGAAACGTGAAAGAGAAGACGAGGAGATCTTGGAGCTATTCCGAAAGGTAGAGGTAATTGGTAGCTTTCCCACCTTTCCATAGGAGAGGTCAAGGGTTCGACTCTCACCGGTTTCAATTAGGGATGGCCACCGGTACACCCAAAGGGTGGGTTGCCTGGCACATGAGTTTACCGGGTGTTCAGGTTGCCCCGAGGTTGGGTCAGTCGGGTCGTCCAAACAACGGGTCGGGTGGCTTCCTCGGTTTCAAAAAAAAAAATATCCCTTTTTTAGACGCAATCAAACCTGTTCAAAAATACACAAAATTTGTTAAGGAACTTTGCTCTTCAAAGAAAAAACTAAAAGGCAATGCAACGGTAAAAGTGGGAGAAAATATTTCTGCAGTTTTACAGAAGCATTTACCGAAAAAATGCAAAGATCCCGGAGTTTTTGCGGTTCCTTGCAAAATAGGAAATATCACCGTCCCTCGTGCCATGTTGGACCTTGGTGCCTCAATCAATGTATTACCATTTTCAGTCTTTAAAACCTTAAATATGGGCGTACTAAAGAGCACCGGGGTATTAATTCAACTTGCTGATCGTTCTATAGTACACCCAAAAGGTGTATTAGAGGATGTGTTTGTTCAAGTTAATGAATTAGTGTTTCCAGCAGATTTTTAAGTTTTGGACATGGGCGATGATGGCGTACCAAATCTGAATTCGATTCTATTAGGGAGACCGTTTCTAAGTACCACACGAACAAAAATTGATGTTCATGCGGGTACGCTCTCCATGGAATTCGATGGGGAAATAGTAAATTTTAACATTTTTGATGCCATGCGATATCCCGTTGATATTTCATCTCTAAATTTCGTGGATATCATTGAACCAATCACAGAAGAATGTTTTAATTTGTCTAACCCCGATGTTCTAGCTCTTGTTTTGGAAAGAAATCTTGACAGGAAAGCAGTGAAGAAGCTTGCTGAGGAATTTCAAATTGATGAGGAAGTTGTAGAAGTTGTCGAGATGTTGGAGCAAAAGAAAACAGAGAGGCATGAAATTGTAGAAGTTGTCGAGATGCGATATCCCGTTGATATTTCATCTCTATATACCATACATATAAACGTGTCAGAAAACATACATATATCAGATTCACAAACTTATATATTTTGAGTGATCAATAATTTATTTGAGATTGGAAGGGTAAAACAAATGTAATCTACAAATATTTGAAAAGTTTTGAGATAATATTATAAGGCTGCTTGTTTTTTTTTTTAAGAACATCAAATCTATCCTACTCATGCTCCTAAACTATTCCTGAATCCACCTATGTCTCTAGCGAGACTTGAACCCTCAACCTCAAAGAAGAAGGGCGCTGCCTGTACCACTTGACCAAGAGGCCATTGACAGTCTGTTTAAGTAAGAAGTCCAATTGTTACTACTACCTCCCATTCACTTCTGCATTCCCACCATCGCCGCTCGTTCTGCACTCCAGCATCCCTACTACGGTGCGCCTTCACGATTCGATACCTCCGACACCATCGCAGCCTCCGGTAGCTCTTCTCTCCGCTCACTTGTCTCTCATCGATTTCACAATCCAGTTACGGTGATGAACGCAGCGGCTATCGCTGTTGGCATGGTCATTGAACGGCAATCAAAAGGTGAACGTCAGAGTGATGTAGACGACATTGTTGGGAAATTGGGAGAAGGGTAGGGGGAGAAAATGGTGAAAGGGGAAGAGATTGCAAGGAAGTAAAAATGTGATGAGCGATGGGAATTTAATGGAGAAAACAAGGAAGACGAGGGATGAGGCCATGAAATCCAAGGTAGTTCCGATACTATGTTGACGGTGACCATTTAAAATCTTCAACACAAACGATAGTTGAATGGCTATTAAAACAATTTCAAAATCCACAAATGCGAAATACCTTCAACTTATTTTTTAAAGTTACAGGAAATTATACAATAACATATTTTGGGTAGTTTTAACAGATTTTGAGGGAATTTATTTCATTTATTTCCAACCACTTTTAGTCTTTCATAACCAAACATGGAAATTTGGCGGAATTAAATTTCATTTCTCTTGAAATACCTCAACCTTTCTAACCAAACGTCCCCCTAAATATATTATGGGAACATATATAGATCAATATTTTTCTAATCCGAATGCATTAAGTAAACCATAAAATGTTTATTATATATAGAAAATTATATCTATATTTTAGTTTATGATTGTCAATTTGTCATGATTTCTCTTAGGGATGAGCATGGGTCGGTTTTCCGGTTTTCGGTTTTTATCAGGTCGGTTTCGGTTTTAAACCGACTCCAAACCCATTCCTTTGATTTTCCAAGTGTTGTGACTAATATGTATATATAGTGTAGTAGGATTGCAAATGTTTAGTGTTACCAGCGATGTGTGATACTTTCAATCAAATTTTAAAAGAAAACTATGGAAACAAGTTGCAAAACGAAACACGTAAACAGCAAGTTTCGAACCCGAAACCTCACAAACACATGCTCTCATCCGGCTACCAATTTTGTTATATGTACGCAAATATTATTTATAATATGTACGTACAATATATATTATTTAGATATTTTATACAATTCGGTTCGATTCGGTTTTATCGTTTTTGGCATTCTACAAACCGAACCAAAACCGAAAATTTAGGTTTTTGAAAAACTAAAAACCATTGGTTCGGTTTCAGTTTTTCGGTTTTTTTTTTTTTTTTCGGTTTTTGGGTTTTCGGTTCGGTTTTTCTCTTGTTATAATCTTTGAATTACATTATAGTTAATTCCCAGATATATTTGTCAGTATGAAATAATACTCAATAGCTAAGGCTGTAGGGAGTAGGAGTGGCCAAACCACTCGCCAAACCCTTTGGCCAACCAAAAACACTCGCCAACACTACTCCGGCCCCTCTCGCCATCCTCACTCGCCATCCTCACTCGCCGACCGGTTGGCGAGATGCCAACGGCTATTTTCCTTGTACATCTAGCATTAGCACTTGTACAACTTTCTCCTTTGGTCATTCGTTGGCCATTGGCCACCACTGCCTACAAAATGGTCAACGCCTGCCAACCATAGTCTGGCCCACAAAAACCCCTTGGCCATCCGTTGGCCATTGGCCACCACTCCGTGTAGCCTAAGTATTCAATTACAAATAATTAAAATATCCTTATTAATATTTTTACATGCCAAATAATTAATTAATACATATACCTTTACGAATAAAGTTGAAAATATAGTTCTATTTGATAAAAGTGTACCCTAATAAATTTGAGGTTTGTTCTCGTCCATTCATTCTACCAGCTGCATGATTTTCGATGCATTTATAGGTTGCAAGGTTGCATCATGCATGAGAACGAGCCCACCACACACACACACACACACAGTGCTCTCTTCGCCATCAACAATGTCGAGAGCTACCACCGGTCTCAGCCAACGACCGCCACCACACGTTGCTGTGTTCCCAAGTGCCGAAATGGGTCATTTGACCCCACTCCTCCGTGTGGCTGCAATGTTAGTTTCCCACAACTGCAGTGTTACTCTCATCACCGCCCAACCACCCGTCTCCGCCGCGGAGGCCACTCATATCACCGCTTTCTTGGCGGCGTATCCTACAATCAACCGCATTGACCTCCAAATCCTTCCACCCACGCCTTCCGACCCAGCCACCTCCGACCCTTTCGTGGTCCAATTCGAAGCCATCATCCGCTCCGGTCATCTCCTAACTCCACTCCTGTCTACTACATCACCACCGATCTCCGCCATTTTCTCTGACATTGCATCGGTTGCTGGAGTTTGCCAAGTGGCCGATGATCTTGACATACCTATCTACATCGTTTCCATTACATGCGCTAGATTCTCATCTTTCGTTGCTTATATGCCAAACTTAGTCGAGTCTGGAAGTTCCATAACCATGGCGGAAAGCTCTATTCACGTCCCTGGTTTGGTCCCATTTGACATCTCAACTCTCCCACCATTTTTCTTCATACCGAACCATATATTCACCAACTGTGTAGTTGCAAACTCTCGGGTTTTGACTAAAGCTAAAGGCATATTGTTAAACACCTTTCATTCATTTGAACCCGAAACCATTGCAGCAGTTAATGGCGGCAAAGTTATACCCGGTTTTCCACCTTTTCTCCCGATCGGGCCTTTAAAACCACACAAGTTAGAACTAGGTGATCGCCGACCGCTTCCATGGCTAGACCAACAGCCACCACAATCAGTGGTATACGTCTGCTTCGGAAGCAGAACCGCCATGTCAAGGGATCAAATAATAGAACTACGAAACGGATTGGAAGGAAGTGGGAAACAATTCTTATGGGTGTTGAAATCAAGGACCGTAGACAAAGAAGACACCGAAGAACTGGAAGAATTACTGGGCAATTCGTTTATTGAGAGAACGAAACACAAAGGGATGGTGGTTAAAGGGTGGGTGAATCAAGAAGAGATCTTATCACACCCCTCCATCGGGGTTTTCCTTAGCCATGGCGGATGGAACTCGGTGATGGAAGCGGCGGCGAGAGGGATACCGATGTTGGCATGGCCACCGCTAGGCGATCAAAAGGTGAACGCCGGAGTCATGGAAGCGGCAGGATTGGGAATTTGGGAGAAGGGTTGGGGTTGGTTGGGGGAGAAAACGGTTAAGGGAGAAGAGATTGCAGAGAAAGTAAGAATGGTGATGAGCGACGAACGATTAAGGGAGAAAGCAAGGAAGATTGGGGAAGAGGCCAACAAGGCCATTGAAGTCGGAGGTAGTTCGGATAAGGTGTTGAGGGAGATAATCGAGAACCTTTAACCAATGGTTATTGAACGCAAATAGCCACAATTACCATCAACTTATCAAGAGTATTTTGTACAAAGAAAACGTAATTATGGATGAGTCACGGGTTTTAACTTTTGCTTGAACTATTGGAGGTAGTTCAAAATAATAGTTTGAATGTTTGATGGTGTAATGTTTAGATTGTACCGTTGTGTGGTCTTAAACTATTTATGGTGTTTATGTATTGGTTTAAACTTTAAAGTAGGATAATATTAGTATGTATAAATTACATTTATTGTTCATTACCAATGAGCGACTTAATAGTTTTGGACCTTTTGGTGGACGATTCTAATTAATCAGTAAACCGGTGGTTATACTCTTTGTCGTATGTTCTAACATTTACGCGCCTCTTTTAGGGGTGTATGGACATGACGCGTACTAGACATGAAGTAAACAGAGTTGAGTAAAAGATTTTAACCATTTTAATTAAACGTGTTAACATAATATAACACAATTATTTAACAGATGATGTTAAATTTCACAGTTTCAATTCGGACATGACTCGAAAATGGCCAACTTATATATATTTGCAAGTTTTTTTAGTTCTTTAGATAAAATCGACAGATAGAAAACTAAAATTAAAATCAGATATAAAAGAACAACTTTAGATAAAATCACTTTGTTATGTGAAAATGATTTAGCCTCTTAGGTCAAGACTTTATTTTTAGTTTTTTTTTTCTTATATACTATACAATCTAACTGAATGACTCCCTTTTTCTCATGATCTCATTCCTACATCTCTACAACCCCTATTTTTTCCACTTTGTCCTCTAAACTTCCTATAAATTTCACTCTTCCACCTCCCAACTCCTACTCTTTCTAGTTTTTCATATTTTCCTTTTCACCTCCAACTTCTACTCTTTCAACTCGTTTAGTATTTCAACTTTATAAAATATATGAAACATTTAAAAAGTCTAAACGCTAAACACTCTAGCCTGACACAAACTCAATACGAAAATAAACGAGTTGACATGACAGGATAATTAAACAGGCTCGGTTAAGATAAAACTCTCTCAACCTGTTTATTTTTTCGATACAACGCGAACCCGGCATAACGCGACATGTTTTCCAGGTGTGGTGTTTGGGATGGCTATTTTAAAACAACTTAGGTTTTTAGTAAAAGTGTTTATTAGCTTATCCGATGTCAAATGAAATTTTATAGAAAAGTATTTGATTTAGCTTATCTGGTATCAAAACATAACAAGTGATAAAGTTATTTTTTTAGTGTTTAGCAATGGTTCTTATATGCGTAATCGTTATATAGCTTATCAAAAACTACTTAAATAATTCGATAAGTAATGAGGAAGTAACTCATCAGAAACTCCTTATTTAAGTAACATTTAAAGCTCTTTATTATCAGTGTCATACCGAAACACCATTCGCTAATGGTAATTTATAAAACACCGTTTTTTAACCCACAAGTTTTTATCAAAGTTTATAAATCATCATATGCGTGAATTTGGTCACAGAACACCTCGATGTTTTTATATTGCATTTAAACACCATTTTAAAATCTTTTGGGTTTTTCTTTCTTCAAAATCATTTCAGAGTTTTTAGGTTATGGAAAATCATATGATCCCAATTTTAAGATAATTTAGTTTGGTTTAGCAGAGTGATGTGTAGAAGAGTGATGTTGTTACAATTCACTATATAGTTTAAATGAAACCACACAACTCGTGGCCTTCTAAAATCCCAAGCTCTACATAAATCATCATTATTTGTCAACCTAACCACATGTTAAAATAAGTTAGTCAATGAAAATGTCCAGTGAGAATACCCGGGGTAAACTCATTTAGAGTAAATGATGTCAATCACAATACTCGAGTCAAACCTACCAAAAATATCTTAAAACACCCATACGTCATTAAAGTAGTTCAAGGGAAAAATGGTTCCAAAAATCATCGTAATCAACTTTTAATTCAAATACAACTTTGTAACACCAAAAACATCTTAAGTATAATTTTAAGGGGAATGCTCCCAAATCAACATAATCATTGTTTGAGTTGAAAATCAACACCACGACATCGAAATCATAATAAATATAGTTTCGAGGAATTTTGTCCCAAAATCAAGAAGGTTAACTTTAGTATCATAAAACATTGTTTGTATTAATTACATCATAAAAAGTGCAAGTCACATGTATAATGAATGCATATGTAATTAACCAATCCTCGTCTATCCTCACCTTTGGTTGGTTGAAGGAAAGCACCACATCCTTCCATCGTAGACAGGTACTTGTGAACCACCACATAAGCGCCATACATAGGGTAGCTAGTCTCGCACGTGCATAATGATGGATATCTAGCAATCTAATCACTACACCTTTCATCTTTCACATTTATTCAAGCTCTATATGGATATCATGAGTAACACCCACAGACTCACCTCCGAAATGCAATGCACATATAGATGCACCTTTGGTTTTTTAAATCATCTTTGACAAGTAACAAAAAGGATTAATGTTACACCGGAAATGTCGGGATACGCTTGAGCCTAGATGTCAGTCCTCAAAAAGGGAGTGTCCCCTCATTTCAAGGATGATGTGGTCCATGCCTATTGGATGATAACTTTGGCACATTAAATGCTCTTTTATCTCTCCACTCATCAATCTACTATATATACCACAAGCCCTCGATCCCTTACACTTCTGTTTCATCGTCTTCCTCATAAAACTCTAATTTCTCATGCTCCAAACCTGCAAATCCACAATGTCGTCCCAAGATGCTTTGTCATTTGCCCCGAATGAAGCTAATTTCGTTCCAGATCTCAAGCCTATATCAGCTAACTTTTATCGCCAACCTGGATCCAGAAGCCTACTCTTTAGAGTTGGCAATGCTTGTTGTGTGTCATCAACACTCTTCGTTACACTATGCCCTGACTGCTAATCCCAGAGTTCCAAAGGTGTGGGTGAATCGCGCACACAACACAACGAGAATCAATCCTGATTCCAGTACTCTTACATTCGATATGGATATCCTAAACACATAAATGAAAGCGGTCACCGTTAGTATAACTTGGTTTGCCAATATATTGAAATTGCTTGTATCTAGAATGTTTTAGACGGCATCCCAATCAGAACTCAACATGCTGAATGAGATGGGACATACACCAGTTGTTCGTACGATTGGTCAATTCAAGAACAAAATGTCTTCCATATCTGTGGAGCTATTTCTTTAGAGTTTTGTTGAGGAGCCTCTCTAGAAGGACTTGATTCAGCAGACCATACATTCCTTCAATTACACTATGGTATCTTTTAGAATGTTCTGATTGATTTTTCTAATGTTTTATGGGAAAATTCCCATTTCCTTGCGTATGTCAACCATTCGAAGAGAGCAACCAAGATTGCCTCAACTCGCTTTTCGTCATTGATTGTTCAAGTTGCATATGCCATGAGAAGGTCCAGGTCCCTTCTGATGCTCCATGCCATGATTTCGGAGTTTTCACATTCCAGCCTCATCCTCAAATACACGAAGCCATGCTCTGTTCATATACATGTTGACAATCTTGTTCTAATCGCATATCGGGCTACTCTCACAATTCCTTATCCAGTGAGAAATTTTGAACAAGTTTAGGAATCCGATGTTCAAAAGCCCAAAGGAAAGGGAAAAGGAACGCCTGAGCCATCAGAAGTTCCAACTGAGAAATCCAAAACTAAATGTAAGGGTGGTCCGACTAAGTCTAAGAAGTCAACCAGATCAAAGTCTCTAAGGCCTGCTACTCCGACTTCTGATGTTGAAACAACCCAGGCAGATGATGATACAATCGAACCTCCACCTCAAACCTCTGAAGCTCCCATCTCATCCAGTGCTCCCACAACTGAGGTACATATATCTCAAAGTTCTACCACTTTAATAGACACTCTTGTGGTCTCTGCACACATGACCTCTGTTGAAACATCTCATGTGGAGACAAGCCATGTTGAATCCTCTATGCACACATCTAATGTGGACACACGGTTCACATAGTCGATATCAACTGGGAAAGTACCACCTTCACCACCAACCTCTCCAAAAATACATTCACCACCTCTTTATCCAAGGATTCCGTCTCCACATTCTACTTCGTCTCCCATAATCATAGATTTTGCAAACACCCTTTCAGATCAAGAGCAAACTGATGCTTAGGCCGAAGAAGATTACTTTGAAGTAGCCCCTATAGTGTTTGAAGGCGATGAAGCAGATGTTCCTGAAAACACTCTCATGTCCATGAAGAAATATCGGGTTCTAAATCAGAAGGTTAATCTGTTGTTGCAGTATCATTCTACTTAAAGTTCCATAGGCACACCCGACTCCACTATTCAACAACTATCCAAAACTGTTACAAACCTAGAACAGTCCCTCCCACCTCATTTCAATCTCATGTGACTGGTATTGGAAAATCCCTTGAGGAGGAGATCCGAAAGGTCGGTAGAAATATGCTTGAAAAAGGAGATCTACGGTGTTAAGCCATAGAGAAGAGATTTGAGGCAAAGGTACATGAAATAAATACTCACGCAAATACAAAGCTCACAGAAGTAGTCACCAAAAACAATACTATCCATTCGGATATCCAAGCCCAGCTCGCCACCTTGACAACATATGTTGAAGCACTTGGTAAACAATCAGAAGTCCATGCTTCTCAGCTTGCAAATTTACAGTCTCGGTTATCTGATGCTAAGACAGTCGTACTAGAGCTGGAAGTGAAAATAGATGCATTCAACCTCCAACAATCTGCACATGATCTCATGAGGGCTCATATAGAGAAAATAATTGTCAATGCACGTGCTACCCTACGTAAGGATATTGCTCGTCTCCTTACACTGGTTAGTCGACTTTCGGGTGCTTCAAAGCTTTCCAAACCTTCATCACAACTGGGAGAGACAGTGCGACCAACCAACACACCAATAACTACCTTAACTCCCTGACTGGATCTCAATTCGGATTTACTTCATGACCAACTTTGGCCTTCAAATCTGTTACAACCACACAACAACATTTTCAAATACACTCCCACCACTGAAGGCAATTTTGACTTCAGTCTAGACTACAACTACACCACCATCAAAAGTTTCTTCTATTCCTACTTCTGCACCAACTGTGTCAGCATCCAAATTGTTATCCAACCCTATCAAACGGTTTAATAGGGGTATAAAAATCGACACTCCTAGACCAACTCCTTCCACCGTTGTCACAACTTCTCAAGTTCCACCGTCCTCGGGAACCACAGTTGACAAAAGTAAAAATATAAGCAAAGAACTGTCGAAGGCTGAGAAGAAACAACTTGAAGCCGAAGAATATGATAAGCTTCAACAGATTAATGCAATCGCAAGGGGAAGAATAGGAAGAAAGGAAGAATTGGGTCTAATCACTAAAGTCTGGATGTTTGAAACGATTATGATGTTATATTTTAGTGATCTTGAAATTCCTCTGGAATCCTTCTCTGTTGACAACACGACGAACTGTCAAATGGGCATTTCGTGCAATCCGAAGACGTTTGCTTACAACCAATTTGAGATTCAGCTCAAGCAGGCGAGAAAGAAAAGTTTTAAGAAATAAAAGCTAGGTTTCATGCGAACTTTGCTAAAGCGCAGAAAGAGGTGTGGTCGCAGAAAAAGATAAACAAAGTTGGAAAGATAATTGAAGGTGATGTATTTGAAAATGTTTATTAAAATTTTGTTTATCAAGTTAGAAAAGGTGAAGAGAATGAAGTCGAAACTTTTACTACTATGTATTTTCCGATAATGAATCTGAATGACTTCATTGTAATGGTTGAAAGATGGTCCATAATGAATCAAAAGAATATGTCAATGCAGGAAAGCTTCACCATGGGACAAAATTTGGTAGGAGCGTTTTTGGACGGATACTTGAAGATGTTTTCCAGTTATGATTTAGAGATAGCAAAGTTGTACAAAATGCCCCTACTGATAAATGACTTAATTGTTGTATTAGGTGTCTAAGCCATGACTTTATATTTGTATTTATCTTATTAATTGAAGCAAAGTCTATTTGGGTTGCCCTCATAGCAGGAGGATTGATGTAGAAGTCAGTAGAGAGAAAGGTTGATTTATTAATTATTTAACAAATCAATAGAAATAAAGAAAATAGTTTATTAATATATTTAAGTGTTAATATATTAATTAGAAACTATAATAATTAATTGGAAATTAATCTACAATTAATTGGATTTAATTTGGAGATTAAATTAATTAATTAAAAGTGCAGGGACTGGTTTGTATTTATTCAATAGTTGAATAACTGGCCAGCCAGTAGTCAGGGCCAAAGTTGGCGCCAATATGGAGGGAACTCCATAGTTAGCGAAAACCCTAATTAGGGTTTAGAAGCCTTGGTCCGAATGGTCAACAGGCTTGCCCATTAAAGAGGCTCCTCTAGGGTTTCAGCTGTAACCCTAGGAGGCTATAAAAGGAACCTACTGGCTCCCCATTTTCTGCGACAACTCTATCTACCAGAAGGAACTCTGGTGTCTTCTCTCCTCCTTTGCTTGGGTGTGACTCCATTTGAGGCAGGACACTTGTGCTGCTAGCTTCTGGATCAAGAATCAAAGGTTGGTTCTTCTGTTTTATACTTTAGAAATTATTGTTGGCCTTTAGGTTTATATTATATGTTCATAGAAGAAAACATAGATCTTTCTTAGGGTTTCATGTGAACTTAGGTGATTTTCTAGTTCATAGTTTGTATAAAACCTTTCAGTGGTATCAGAGCTAGCTTGTTTTATTGTGAATTTGATATAACTGTTTGTGTGTTCATGAGGATCATCGAAAATTGATCCTTGTGTGGCCAGGTTTTCTAGTTGGCGGCTAAGGTTTGGAAAACCCTAGCCTCCCTTCCTTTTTCTGCGATTTCTAGCTGCCATGGATAGTAGGTTGTTATTTTTGGTAATTGATGCTTAATTAAATAACTGGAACCCCTTATCCCATGCATGCAATTTTCGAGAACTAAAGGAAAGGATAGGAAATTAATTTGATTAATTTTGTGTTTCCCCATACTTGATTTAATCAGCTTAATTAAATTGTTTAAAAGAGACCAATTAAATCACTTAAAGAATTAATTTAAATTTTCGAAAAATAGATATTAATTTGCGAAAATTAATAATAAATTAATTCTAAAATATTTTAATAAGATTAAAATATATCTTACATAATTATGATTAAAAGTTAATATTTATATGTAAGATAAAACTGGTTAGTCTTACCGTTAGTAGGCCTCACTCACAAAACTGTCCTATAAAGAGGGTATAAGGCGACTGCCTATAAAATGGTAGTCTAATGGGTGTCCACTCTCACCCACCACTCTCCTGGTCAGTCTAGTGTCTTTAGCCGAATGGGTTTGATAGAATCGCTAAGCCTCTTAAAAGTATAATGCTAAAAAATTGAAAGTACTAGAACCTTGAACAAAATCTCAATCTAGTTACTTTAGGTCAAAATGTGAATGAGTTGCTAATCCATGAAGTTACACATTGCACTTTGTGAAACATTGGTGGAGCGTGTGTGGTTAACCGGCACACCAATAGGCGTTCACAAAGGGTTGCAATGGGTTTCTCGATTTTACCATTATTGATGGAGCGTGTGTGGTTAACCGGCACGTCAATTAGAGATAGTAATTGACTTCGAGAGTTCCAAGCTAACTTGCATGGTTATTCACACCCGGTTTGTGATCCTCGGCATCCCAGTCACAAACAGCGGGGCACATCCGAGATTAAAACATGCCATTGAACTGTTCAATGAATCTCATCAGACCTAGGAATTTCATTTGATGAAATTGATAAGTGTATTATCTACCTTAATGACCATTATGTTGTGATTACGGCATCCCTCTTCACATCATAGTTGGGGTATTTTGGGTCCTAGCCTTAATAAATAATAAATTGGGTAATTATTTAAAAGGATTAATTAAACTAATAAATTCTATTTATTGTAGATGTCTGAATCAAGTGTTTATTCTCCTCCCTCTCCTCCTTCACCCATTTCTGAGAGCATCAGAAAGAACCTGCCGAATATGGAAAGGCTGACTGACCTTAACTGTAAGGAATGGCTTCGCAATTGGAGATTGGTTCTCGTTATTTCTGGCAAGCTATATCTCACTGAGTATCCGATCCTGGTTCCACCGGAAGAAGTCATCATAAAGAGTTTTTATGATAAGCATGACTTCTTAGTTGATGAATCCGAAAAGATTCGTGACCTCATGCTATTGACCATTGACCCCGAATTCCGCAAGGATTTTGAATCCTTAGGGCCACATGAGTTAATGCAGTTGGTTGAGGAAAGGTTCCAAAAACCAGTTGAAGAGGAACGAGCTAGGATCTTCAAAAGACTTGCAGAGTGCAAGCTAAAAGAAGGAAGTAGCATCGATTCGCATGTTCTTCATATTGAAGCTTACATAGGCGAATTGTACAAACTTGGTTATTCCATGAGTCAGGAGATGAGTGTTAACATCCTACTCGCTTCGCTGACTAGTAAGTACGATCTGTTCATTCAGACGTATAGAAAGAAATACCAGAAAAAGGCTTTTATGGAAATGCGTCAACTGTTGACTTTATACGAGTCACTCTTGGATAGGCATAGCTCCATTGGTTCAGCTACTTCTGGATTAACTCCAGTGAAAAGACGCAGCAAGAAACGATCCAGGTCGTCTGGACATGTCTCAAACTGGGAATCCATAGAATCGGATACAGTCACGGAAAGATTGGAAGACGTTCCAAGGTCAAAATCTTTTGAAAGCTCAGTTATATCTAAAACCTCAAAAACTCCTGTTCCATAATTCCTTGATGCATAATGTGATAGTCACATTTTGGTTTATATGCAGGGAATTAGTAGGGTACGGGACTTTGGCGCATAGGAGCACATTTGGATTGGATTTCCAGCTCATGCAGTTTTGAAGTTTAGTTAGATATTAAAATCATGTTATTAGCTTATTAGATGCATATGACATTGTCTATCATATATTACATTGTTCAAGGATTTTATTTTAATAAAATTGTCGATTTTCTTTTAACACCTGTTGTTTGAAATTATCCTTGAAATGTTGTATGAATGTGTTGAATGCATAATTAGTAATAACTTGAATATTAATGCATCCAAAGCGTTTGGATTCAGGAATTGTGTCCTTCATGATTGTTAATGTAAACACTACAAGAAAAATGGGCTTTTGTGACTAAAATATCAGAAACTAATTAATCAGTCCTTGATACTATGCAATTGGGACTGATGAATTAGTCTCTGATACTATCTAAGACTGATTTTAATATGTGAATAATTAGAGACAGACTAAACCTAATTGGGGCTGAACTTTAGTCCAAATAAGTTTGCACCAATTTAGGTTTGCAGGGAGACACAATAGGGACTGAATTTCTGTCTCGAATAGATTAGCGCCAATTTTGATTTCGAAGGAAAACTTATTAGGGGCTAAATTTCAGTCCCTAATAAAGTGACACAAATTTTGAATTTTGATCTTTTAATAAACTTATTAGGGGCTAAATTTCAGTCCCTAATACGTTTGCACCAATTTAGGTTTATAGGGAGACACAATAGGGACTGAATTTCTGTCTCGAATACATTAGCGCCAATTTTGATTTCGAAGGAAACTTATTAGGGGCTAAATTTCAGTCCCTAATAGAGTGTCACAAATTCTAATCTTTTAATAAATTTATTAGGGACTAAATTTCATTCTGTGATAGCATTGTACCAACTTGGCACTTGGAGGGGAAGCTTTCTAAAGACTGAATTTCAATCTCTAATAGACATGCATTCTTTTAGATTTGAATGGACACTTATAATGGACTAAAAACTAGTATCAGAGACTGGTTATTTAGTCATAGATATCATATATCAGATACTGATGAATTATTCATTAATACTATTTGCAAGGAAACTTATTAGGAACTGAAGTTCAATCTCGGTAGACTAACCTAATTTTGACTTTCGATGAAAAATCATTAATGGTTGAATTTCAATCCTTAAGTCATATTATTTAGCAGCTAGTTTTGACAAACATGACTAAGCGACAAACAAACAAGTAAAAAAATGAAATTATGATACTATTTAATATTTATTAGTGGCAATTTTATATTTTATGCCACTAATTTTCATATATATAACTAAAATTTTATATATTATATTGTAAAAAATAAGTTGATTAAATATTTTGAGAAACCCGAAATGAATTTAAGTTCAAAACATTTGGAAAATTCTCGCGTTTAAAAATCACGAATTTTCGAAACCTAGGTCCATTTGAATAAGAAGTGTTTAACCCTAAATTGCCCCTTCCATCTCCCATACGCACCTTTTCTCATTCTCCAGCCCCTCCGTTGTTCCAACGATCATCATGAACTGTTCCGATTCAGAATCTTCTCCATCTATCTCTTTAAAAGTTTCAACTCCATTGGGTTGCGACCTTGTTCCGTTATCGGTGTCTCTGTGTGTTCCTGAATTACTGGGTTACGGCCTTTAATTTAGTTTAATCTCCGATTCAGAGTCTACACATGACCCGGTAATATTCATTTCAGATTCGAATTTCTCGTAGATTCATTTCAGTTGCGAAGTCGGTAGTATTAGTTTCATATTCAAACTTCTACTCGTTAATGTTCATTTCAGTTCCATCGTAAAGAGATTACTTGGAATCAAATGGCTGTTAGGTTGCTAGTCCGATTACAGTAAACAGGAAAGAAGATTAGCTTTCTGCTTTCATATTTTGCTAGTCTGATTTTATTTTTCCTTGTAGACCCCATGGTTTCATCTGTTAGCAGGGGTATTTCAGGCTTACATTTTCTTATGTTGATCTACTGAAGCAACTCATGAGAACCTTATCAATAAACTTGGAATAGAATGCAATGCAACAACAAAGAGAAATCCACATAAGGGTATGTAATGATCTAATAAATTTGACTTTGATTTTGTACCGTTCTTATCTCATAGAAACTGCAGGGGAATATTCCAATGTTAATTTGTTGTTGAAGGTTATGTTGTGTTAGAAAGTGTAATTATGATGAAATGTAAAGATTTGATCTTGGAAATACATTTGAATGGCGTATTTATTTTGAAAAAATGGCATCCTACTTTAGGTTTATATCAATTCTTTTTTCCATTTATTTAAGGATTATTCAATAAATAGCATCATGCTTTCGAGTTTTGTCCAATATAGCATTGCACTTTCATTTATTGTTTAACCAATAGCAATACACTTTCATATTTTGTATAATATAGCATCCAACTTTCATTTTCTACGTTTTCAAATATAAAAGGTAGTATATGTGAGGTATTGTATACGCGGTGAGTGTGTACTATATATGTGTTCAGTGTGTATGTATGATGCATGTATGTGTCTTTTACGTGTCTCCTATGTTTCTCATCAGGGTTCCTTGGTGTCCGTTGTTATGCTTCTTATCTTGGGATCAATCAATGTCCAAGTTAAACTTTGCACTTTTGCTTTTTCATTGTATGTTCATAACAATTTGTTTTTTTTTGCTTCTGTTTAGTTGTATGATGTTATGATAAAGAATTGAGAAGAATTTACAAGAAGAAAGAATTGGGAGGATCTTCCATGAGCCGTACATGGAATAAAGCATTAGCTTTGCTACAACCGTTCAGGTTTTAAGTTTCAATTTTAATATAAATTTTCTCTTTTTTACTTTGTATAAGATCTGACTTTTACTTCATATAAGATCTGACTTTTTGCTAGTTTGATTTATGTCTTAATATGTCAATTGTTTGACTCTTTAACTTGTTAAAATTAAAATGATGCAGGTGTTATGCTTAGAACTTAAAGACTACATTCGTCGATGGGCTTGATAGAGCTAAGAGAGTGGCAATTTAGCATAGGCAAATGATGAACTTAAAAATTGTAATTTAGAAAGGTTGAATATAATGTAATTTACTGGATTTAGTTTATGTTGAACATAGCAATATACTTTTTACTTTGTTTATTGTTGCATTTGAATAAAATATACATTCGGAATAATATATGGTTTGTGGGATATTCATTAGTAGTGAAATAGTATTTATTTTTGCAATTAAATAGTAAAATAAATTTTATTTTAGCAATTAAATAGTGTCATAAAAATAGTGGGCCTTGAAGGATAGACATTGAAGACTAAACATGATTGTGGCAAGGACTGATATTTAGTCCCTAAAAGTAGTATTAGGGACTGATACAACTTAAAATCGGGGACTAAAAGAAAACAAATTTGAGACTAAATTATATAGTATTAAAGACTGATTTTATGTCTTTGATACTTTGATGCATTGGGAACTGATTTTCAGTCCTAGGTACTTAAAAAATTCACTATCTAGGATTAGGTTTCTGGGACTAGTTGGGGACTAGCTTATTCAGTCTTTGATTCTCATTGGAGACTGATTATTGACCATCAGAGACTGATTATGTCAGTCCTTGATACCCCCTTTTCTTGTAGTGAAATGTCATAAGAATCAATTCAACCAAAGATCCAGTTGGACAGGACTATGGAATCATTTGACTTAGAGTCTCATGATGAAGTGAGTTCTAAATGTGTCAAGAAATGAATCAACCAAAGATCCAGTTGGACAGGACTTTGGAATCATTTGACTTAGAGTCAGATGATGATTAAGTTCTTTATACAGCACATGTGGCAAGAAATGAATCACCCAAAGATCCAGAGGATAGGATTTTGGAATCAGTTGACTTAGAGTCAAGTGATGATTGCAAGTCTTGAACAAAGTAACAAAGTCATAAATTTACATAGAGATGTAAAAGACATTAAGATTAGGAGCAACAAACACATCAGTTACCGTGTATTGCTCAAATCTTCGAAAGGAACGCAATTAGTTATACTTCGTAATATTTGTCAATCGGTATGACGAATATGGCTTCGCTTATCAGAATAAGCGATTGAATTGAAACCTCGAACAGTTCAAGGACTTCAAAGGAAGTATAAGATCCACAGAACCTGAGTGACGACATAAACTGAGAAAATGTTTCACAGTTCATTCTCTTCCAAGAACGTTAATAGTTATAATGTGTCTTAGGGAAGATGATGGAGCATTGGTCGAAACAGTTCGATCCTCAATGTATGAGATACATTGTCAATTAGTTTCCGATAAATTGAATACTAAACCAGTCAGACCATAAAAACCATATTCCAACCACATCCTAGACTAAGTAGGTCTTGCAAACACTGTCTGAAATGTAAAAGCTGGGATTGTCCCACTTATACATAGAAAGTCCAGGGTCTTGTAGTGTTCGTCCGAACCTCATGACTAGCCTGAACCTTATCAGCAATGTCGTATCACTGGCTATCCCTCTGTACCTGTAAAAGAAGATATCTTTTAGAAAGAACTCATGTTCTAAGGAAACAGTGGGAGTTGGGACAGTCCTGAATGAGTTCAGGATTAGCCAAGTGAAAGAACCTTTGGTCATCACTAGGCTTGGAGCAGAAATCAGATTTCTGTTTTTAAATGCTGACATAATCTTCTCTTGACCAGTAGTATTGATCACCATCATAAGTAGTTATGATCGAGGTGACATACCATTTGGTGTTAAAACACTATAGTTGGTACGAATTAACAATCCAACTACATGGAAGCATTGGTGAGCCCGGTTGCTGCCAATTAAGAGAACCTTAGAACAAGATACAGTCTATGTAAAAATTTGATTGATTTTACACCTGGTCTAAAAACCAGTGAGAGTAATTGAATCATCAAAAGAAAGCAACATGGACAGAAACGTACCTTCAGAACATCTGGTTGAGTGAGACGATACTCAGAGTCAAATAATTGATTCTGAGAGAAGCACTCTCAATAGAAGATGAAATCCAAAAGGATTCTGCATGGCACATTGTAAGTCATTAGTGGAGCGCGTGTGGATCACCGGCACACTAATAGGGACTCACAAAGAGCATGCCAATACAAAGGTACATAAGCCCGGGATTACACCCCATGTGCATCTCACAAGAAAAGGATATTCAGATTCCCAAAATATGCCAAAGGATTGGATTTTGAGAAAGGGCTGAAAGATTTCCATTAAGATGTCAGAAAGGTTTGGATTCACAAAATGTGCCAAATGTTCTGGATTTCGTGAATAGTCCATAACCGTCTCAAAGCCAGTGGGAGTGTCGTTGTTATCTACTATCTCCATATGTGGATTACATACTGTTTTTAGGAAACGTCTCTTTTCATTACAAAGTGTATTGACTTGGTGTTAAGAGACGGATAGCTATGAAAGACTCAATAGAGATACGGCATACTCAGGTGGTTATAAACGTCTATAAGATAGATCGAAACTCTGCCAAGATGATCTTGATGAGATTTAAGATGCATTGCCCAGGAAAGGAGTTTTCTATCATTACAAAGTGTGATGATTTGGCATAAGAGATATAAAGAAGGTGCAACATACTCATATAATCCATAAACATCTATCAGATAGATGTTATCATCAGTATAGACCTAGCCATAGTAAGCTTGATCTTGGTAAGATTCAAGATGCATGAGAAAGAGTCTCCGAAAGGAAATAGTTATTGAAAATCATGACACAAGGATTATAAGTAATCCTAAGATTCCCAAAGAGTTTGGAATAAGATTAGATCAAATTCCACGAGCTTCTTGGATCGATCAGAAGTGTCATGAACCTGTCCTGACTTAATGCTTAGAGCATAGTGGGTCAGATTCAGGATATGACCTGGCTGGGAATACTTAATAGATTCTATACATACGTGAGAAATCATTGGAAAATGATTGGGGTAAATGTTAATAATAATTTAAAAAGAGTTTCAAATAAGTAAAAGGACTTAATGGTTAAAGAATTTCGTTGGTATTCCGATGGAGCGCGTGTGGGTCACCGACACATCGTAACACCTCGAAATAATCTTAGGGTGCAGTCATGTAGACTAAAGATCCCAAGAACCATGGAAAGTCACAGTACACAGAATGGAGATGTAAGTGAGAATGACAGTATATGACTAAATTGAGATATCATCGGATGAATGTTCGATTAGATAAAGTGTATCAATGTATGACATTTTGATACATAGAAATAGTGAAAGGTCATATAGACATAGATACATAACATGAATTAAAAGTTTAAAAGGAATCTAGAAACCGATAATAGTTTTATGAAGAATTCGACTTGGTGATTACCTCGTGGAGACTTGGTAATTAGCAAGAGTAGCTACCAGTCAGATTTTAAGTTTCGTTTTGCATGTTTCACTTCCTAAATAATTTGATTATTCAAAGGTCCACAGTCGCTCATACTTTTAGGAAGTAAGTATGAACGAAGACTGTCGTGAATTGGGTTGTAGATTGTCTAAGGAGTTAGACATTACAGTAAGACTGCTACAACGTTCACGAGTACTTGGAAATAGAGATTTGAGTATTGGATAAACCCGTACTCAATAGATTGCTTCATGGATTACATTACGAGCAATGTTTAGACGTTAACATCTTATGATCTTGAGGCAGAGACATATGAGTTGAAATTTGCAAATCGGTTGTGCATTGATAATGCGTATACGCATCGGTAACTCGATGTTATAAAACGCATTGTTGTGTGTGATTTTGATAAGTAAAAGACACAAGCATATGAGTCGAAGCTTATTCGTTCCTTGACCCTGATGGGAAACAGATATATGTAGGCCTCTCGATGATTTTTGAAGTTGACTAAAGTGTTGGCTAGCCTGGACTAAATTAATGTGTTCAATTAGAAGTCCTAAAGTCATAAGCAGAATCGGATATCGGGAAATAGAATATCGGGCAGAGATTAATCTCAATCCATGTAACATGTCTGAAAGTATCTTGTTGGACGGAGGATCATATGATCACTTATCTATGGACAGAACTGACTGGGTCAGAGTTCGGCAGCAATTTCTAGGAAGTTGCATGTTGTTTATTAATCAAAAGATAAATTAAAGTCATAGACTTATCCAAGTGGGAGACTGTTGGATTAGGTGTCTAAGCCATGACTTTATATTTGTATTTATCTTATTAATTGAAGCAAAGTCCATTTGGGTTGCCCTCATAGCAGGAGGATTGATGTAGAAGTCAGTAGAGAGAAAGGTTGATTTATTAATTGTTTAACAAATCAATAGAAATAAAGAAAATAGTTTATTAATATATTTAAGTGTTAATATATTAATTAGAAACTATAATAATTAATTGGAAATTAATATAGAATTAATTAGATTTAATTTAGAGATTAAATTAATTAATTAAAAGTGCAGGGACTGGTTTGTATTTATTCAATAGTTGAATAACTGGCCAGCCAGTAGCCAGGGGCCAAAGTTGGCGCCAATATGGAGGGAACTCCATAGTTGGCGAAAAACCTAATTAGGGTTTAGAAGCCTTGGTTCAAATGGTCAACAGGCTTGCCCATTAATGAGGCTCCTCTAGGGTTTCAGCTGTAACCCTAGGAGGCTATAAAAGGAACCTCCTGGCTTCCCATTTTCTGCGCCAACTCTCTCTACCAGAAGGAACTCTGCTGTCTTCTCTCCTCCTTCGCTTGGGTGTGACTCCATTTAAGGCAGGACACTTGTGCTGCTAGCTTCTGGATCAAGAATCAAAGGTTGGTTCTTCTGTTTTATACTTTAGAAATTATTGTTGGCCTTTAGGTTTATATTATATGTTCATAGAAGAAAACATAGATCTTTCTTAGGGTTGCATGTGAACTTAGGTGATTTTCTAGTTCATAGTTTGTGTAAAACCCTTCATTAATGGTGTTGATGCTTATTCAGATGTGAGAATCCTGCAGAAGCCATGGGGAGTGGTGTATAGAGGCGGATCTGCAAAATCTAGGCCTATCAAGAAGTTATTCTTTAACATGGATCTAGAAAAAGAAGTTCCCAAATGTGTTCTTGGAAAATCTTCTAGTACAAGTGTCGACAAATTTTGAAAATACAAAAGAAAAGCTGAAGGAGTTGATCAAAGCATTCTCTATACTCTAACTTTGGATAGCTTTCATCTGCACCACAAAGGGGGAGATTGTTAGGAGTTAAATTGTGTTAAAGATTCACACAACCGAAGTTGAGAAGTTCATCCGAAGTTTGTGTTACATATCTGAAGTGTTATAACAGCCGTCCAATTGCTATCTTACACCTAGTGTTAGGTGTAACTTAGTATAGTTAGTTTGTTTAGAATATATAAGGACTACCTGCTAGGGTTTAGGCCCAGTTCTTGTATCTATATATATGGTCGTATGTTCTTAGTTTTTTAGGAGATCGGTGATTATAATTGTAAACATAATTGTTCTTAAGGTGCGCATCGTTCTTGATTAGGAGCCTTATCCTTTCTTACAGTGATTAATAAAATCATTCGACACCGTTCATATTCAAATATTGTTCTTAATACTTTTGTTCGTTTTGCTTTGTTCATTGAAGTTTATAACCAAACAGAAAGAAAGATAGGTGACCTTGGAAGAAAATAAAGAGCATGAAAACAAAAGTTGGAGCTTACTCCTTCATCTATTCACGCCATTACAATGTATGTACACATTTTTGTTCACCCCTAGAATTATTTCAATATTTTGTTTGTATAAACGAGCCTCCGACAACCTCTATTCATCGGGAAACGCCATAGAATTGGGATTTCGGGATTTGGTCTTGCTATAATTTTTTTATGTGTTGGACAAGTTACAGATCGTTCTCCATTTTGTTAGAACTAGTACTATTACCTCATTGGTCATGTGTGAAAGTCTAGAACAAAAGAAACAAATAGTTATTTCTGGATTTACTCTTGATGTTGTGCAAGCCGAAGAAATTGCCATCATTATCAATACGGAACTAGGCTAAATAAAACTAGACTGAACAATATTGGACTAATAGAGTGTATTACATTTAGTACGACTAAGACAAAATATTATAAAAATATAAAAATTATGATTATCCTTGATAACAAAAATAAAATATTATCAGTTTTCAAAACATAACCATTAACTCACATACAATACCCAAGCCAGAGAATATAATAATAAAGAAAATGTTAAATCAAAAACAAAATCAAAAGGAAAATTTTGAATCTTTTCAAGAAAGATGGAAGACTAATAAACATTGAAAGCCACTAAATATATATTATAATAAGAAAAAAACAATCACTCTACATCGTCCATTTCCTAGTTCCATCTTTCGTATCTCTTTCTTCACTAAAATATAATCCATCACCATCTTCCTCTTATTGTTGCTACCATCGCAATGTTGCTCCTAATATTGCTTTGTTGTTGTCACTGCCTCCCACCTCCTTCCTCCTCATACACCAACTAGATCCATTAAGCATATTTCCATCCAAGACCTTCTTCATAGGTGTCATGGCTTGTCTTTACAATTCGTTTAGCTCCTCAAACCAAGAAAAATCTACACTATCTAAAAGTAACTCGATCGATGACAGAAACATGGTGTTGACTACTCACGGCTCTCTTTGCATGCTTGGCTTCCCTTTCTGTTAATCAGTTTTGTAATAGGAGCGCTCTTTGGTCAGAGTCCCCACCTGAAAGACGGAACCAAAAACTCATGACATTATCAAGAGATTTGTTCAATATCTAAATGTTCTAAATAATCCTCACCTCCAAGATAGGTATCTTGGACGAACCTCAAAAACACCATTTATCACAAACTTTATTCAGAGACAAATTTTTTTCATCCGGTTTTGAAATCCTTATGTCAATAAAACATTGAAAAAATATGCATACATGTAGCAGTGGAGCAAACATAGCAATGACTTATAGAACGATCTCATCAAGAAACGTATTCAAGATGTAACCATCATGAGGTATAAGGGTGTTTTGTCAAATTGAAGGGAAAAGAGATGTGTCCCATCTAGTTCCACCTTTTTGAGTGGGACTAAAATTAGGATAAATGGTCTCACTGATTTTGTCAAAATCTTGTCTTGTTCTTGTTTTTGTTCTTTGTATGTCGAACACCATTTGAAAGTTTATTGTTGTGTTATGTTTCGCCCAGTTCTACCTACCAAATGCTACCTCAATGAACAAAGGTGCCACATCAATGGTAGCTAAGCTACCTGCAAATAGAAATGACACATGTTTCATGTCGTGTCAGGTTCATATTGAGTTGAAACTTAAACAGGTTGAGATAGTTTGAATCGAACCAGACCTGTTATATTATTGTGTCTTGTTGTGCCAACGCATTGCATGTAGAGTATATGTCTAGTTGGCGGGTTTCAGTTTAGACCTCGTAAATATGTCGTATTGTGTCGTGTTCGATTGAAACACTAAATATGTTGAAAGAGTGAGTGCTTGGTAGGTGAAAAAGAAAATGTGAAAACTAGAAGGAGTGATATTTTGAGAGTCAGAGAGGCGAAATTCATAATAAGTTTAGAGGAGCAAAGTTGCAGTGAGGGGGACGCGACCATGTACAATCGTGGAGTATGATATATTAATGAAAATGTGAAAACTGAAAAAAAAAATGTAGACTCAAGAGGTAATTAGTGGAGTCTACATTACAAAACAAACTCAACCTAGAAATTTTTTACATTTGCTTTTGGTTTTGGGCATGCCATTTTACCTAAAGAATTAAAAGTCCTTGCATAAAATAAACAAATCAATTTCGTGTCATTTTTTAGTTGAAAGTTTGGACCTTAACCTTACTCATTTAATTTTGTGTCGTGTCATATCAAAGTGTTAAATTAAATGGGTCGGAATCTCTTACTCACACCGGTTTATTTGATGTCGGGTTCGTGTTATGTCGAAAATTATCACTCCTACCTGCAAAGTACAAAAAGATGTTAATTAGACAATTAAGAAATTGGTAAAATTTTCTGTATTTGATGAATTATATATACCACCTTAGATAATGATTTAGGGTGAGAAATCAACGATCGTTATTTTCTCGCCCAAAAAGCTATGGTTTCTTCTGTTCCAACAGACACAAATTCCCGTCAAAATCAACCAACTTTAACCACATGTTCTTTATATAAACATATCGATTGTTGCAGAATAATAGGATTTATTTGGGCATTGTTACTCTGCAAAATTGTTGTCTCGAAGAATGCAAAACAAAACAAAGGATTTATGTGTTTTTGCAATCTCAGATTTGTCTGAATCCAAATTGATTTATTAGACTATCCAAAGTCTGAATTCATGTAACCCTGGACAATAGTGTCGATTTATAGATTTCGGAAAGTGTTTCTAACGCGATCAAGAAAGTATCTAAGTTATATTGATATTCTAAACCTATTTTTCTAACATAATAGAAGTATATATTGCTGGTATTTGTAGCTTTTATTTGTGTAGAACTAGTAGACAAAAGTGGTTATTAGCCTATTAGTTTTTAAATGTATAAAAATTACTTAAAAATTAAAAGTTAAATGCTCATAAATTTTACTTGAAGTAGCTTTTGGATTATGAGCTTTTTGTTTAATGACGTATTTGACAAAACTAGCTGGTAATTGCAAGTTGTATTTTTTGTTTGTCCACAAGTGTTCGGATAAATTAGTTAGCTTTTAAATACATAAAATAATCTAAAACTAAAAACAAA
This sequence comes from Cichorium intybus, assembly GCA_023525715.1. Classification (NCBI taxonomy): domain Eukaryota; kingdom Viridiplantae; phylum Streptophyta; class Magnoliopsida; order Asterales; family Asteraceae; genus Cichorium; species Cichorium intybus. Next base: position 44,611,364 of record CM042016.1, on the reverse strand, counting down.
AAGCTACATGAGGTAGTTTTTGGATTAGAAGTTTTTTGTTTAAAATAAAAGTGAAAAGTTTGTACTACTGAACGAAGTTTAGTCTATAATTTGAGTTTTTTCTTAAAAGCTCGTTGTCGAATATACCCTCTCGAAGGTTCCACCTTAGTAAGTAAGTTCGAGCGAGGGGCCAAAGCCACTAAGGGCCCGTTTGGTTCGGTGGAATTCGATGGAATTCATAGGAATTGGAATCCAATTCCTTGAAAATGCAATGTTTGGTTCAAGTTTTGGCAAGGAATTGGATTCCTTGCTTGGGGTAACATTACGTTGAATTGAAGGAATTGAATTCCATTGGGTTCTTGAGGGAATTAAATCCATTGAAGGGAGGAATTTTGCTGATTACAATTTTACCCTTGTCTACACATTAAACCTTGCTTCCCGACTTCGTCGTCTTCTCATCTGCTTCCCACAACTCATCCGCTTCCCACACCTCGCTGAAGACATTTCCGGCATCGATAGGTCGGTGACGAAAACACACACTCGTTCTCTTCCTCTCCCTCTCTCACTCTCTTTATCGCTAAATATGGAACCGTCGGCCAATAGAAAACATCCAATCACAGAGAAACGATTAGGGCTAGCCTCTACTTTGCATCGCCAGTGAGTCCAGTCAGTTGTCTGTCTCCCTCCATCTCGTAATCGTTTATGGGTGAACATATTCTACAACCTACCAACCGTAATCCTTGTGCAGGAATTATTCCCGTTTGGGGTTTTTGATTGTCGATGATCGAAAAACAACAGGAAATGTTTATTCCAGTGAATATTTGTTATGTTTATATGATTATGTTTATTCTATTGAATATTGTAAATGATTATGTTTATACACGATACTAGATTAACATAGAAACTGTTAATTATTAACATTTGGTAAAGTTATCAACGATACTAGATTGGTAGAGTGATCTGTGAGTTTTTAGGTATAACAAAAAACTTCAGACCTTAATTTTGATATAGAATTTCTAATTCTTGAAATGAAGCCAAAAAAAGGAAACCATGCTATACTTATTCGAAGTAATATCAATCGCATTATTAAAGTAGAATCAACAGAATTAAACTATAATATTAAGCACATTATTCGTTCAAAACGTAGATACAAACGTCAAAGAGATTAAACCAAAAATCCATAAGGGCAAATAAGTCTTTTTACATAGATTGCAATTGCATTTCCTTCCAACCAAATACAATATGGAATTGAATTCCAATTCTATTTCCTGCCAACCAAACACAATATGGAATCGGATTCCAATTCCTGACAGATTTCAATTCCTTCCCAAATTTCAATTCTTTCAGAAACATTCTGCGAACCAAACGCTACCTAATTTAGTTTGAAATATAGAGCAAATCCACAACAATCAAAACAGTTACACAAAACGTGTTATGAACACCAAAATTTAGGGACCCAAAATATAATTTACTCTTTAAAATATGATGAAACTTGTTCATGTTTCTGATTGTGCAAATTATCATGATCCATGTCATGTTCTTCAACTATTTGAAAGAAGATATATTCGTCATTTGATATGAACTTAACAATCCTGTTGTTAAACTAAACGTCTCACAGAGTAAATTTCCATGCAAATTTACTTTAACCGAAAGAAGTTAGAAACAAGAAACTTGACAAAATCCATAAAAGAAACCAAAAGAAAAACCACGAACAAAATTTGTAATTTACCTAAAACTATAAAGACAAACCAAACCCAATCCATCCATTTACACATTTCATCAATATTCTCTCTGGTTTGTGGGACCCATAAAAAATTCTCAAGTGCGCCATGGAAGTTAGAAACCGACAAATGAGAAAACGTCGAGCTAACGCCGGGCCAACTCACCGGCGAGCCACCGCCACCGTCTACGAGTCATTAGGGTTAGGGTTCGCCGGACCAAAGAAAAACTCCACACGGAACTCAGGACCTGCTATCGACCTGCCCTTATTTCCAACTTTATCCAATTCCATTATCGAAAACTGAAAAAAAGTTCGAAACCCCAAAATTAGAAGCTCATCATAGATTGATATCTAACATTCTAACCTAACAAGATCGATTGAAGTACCTGAATCGAGTTGTTTTCGATGAAAGCAGTATTGAAGCAAGCATAGAAGAGACGACCCCCAATTTTCTTCTCATAGAACGTCGCACACACATCTCCGGCAACCTGTCAAACCATTACAATGTCAGAAAATTTACAGAAACCTCGAATTTGAAAAATGGCGGAGGTTTACTGGAATCACACCTGTACTGTTTCACGAAAGTTGCAATCGAGGCAGCTCTGCGCCTCTTCGTCTTCCTCGATCTCCCCCAAACCACCGTTCCGAATTTTTCTGCAAAAATTCCGGCAAGAACCTGCCGGCGAACGATACCGCTGCCCAGTAACCTCTTGCATTTCCGAAACAACGAAAAAGATCGATTCTATGTTTTTGGTGTCGGAGAGCTGAATCCGCAGTAACTCTCTAGTACTCGGTTTTGGAAGATTCGCCTTCGGCGGGAAACCGTCGGAAACGGAAAGACATTTCTGCCAGTAGTTAACATAACGCCGTTGGCTTGGTTTCATCACCTGTCCACATTTGCATATTTAATTTCTTGACAACAATATTTTATTTATTTATTGTGCTTATAATATTTAAAATATGAGTTTCTTTTCTTCTTCTTCTTCTTCTTTTTTTTTTTTTTTTAAATTTGAAAATATTTGTTCTTGTTGTTTTTCAATGAAAGGATTTTTCAAGAAAGCTTCTAAATTCTAGAACCTCTTGTATTGAGTTTTTTCAATAATTAGAGGATTACATATGTTTTTAACTAATTATATGTAATTAATTTTTACAAAGAATAGTAGAATAATAAACTTAATTGGTCAACACATGTCATCCTCATTTTTTCTTTCTTTTATATTTTGTTTTCTGTGATTTATGATTTATATTTCTCATTTGTATCGGAAATACAATCATTTTTATTTGGCTTTTTAATTTTTTATGTTGTCTACAATCGCGTTGAAGGTGTTGAGGAGTATCAACAAGGCTAACAAATTTTGTTCTTTATTGAAAAAATGAATCAGTAAAAATGTGAAATGAGAAAATAACTCAAATGCCTAAATCATTAAACAATTAATTGTTGTATATTTTGTTGAATTTTACTTGTCATATTTTCCAAAGAACAATAACTAATCCCTTTTGGCCTTTTCTGATTATAATGAAATACACAAAAATTTAAGGATATATGGAAGAAAAATAAAAACTTACTCCAATATTATTTCTCGTCCCTTTATCTGCATAAAGTTGAAGAGCCTCCTCTACTAACATGCCTTTGTAAACCAAGTAAGAAGATACCATCAAGCCTATCCGATCTTTACCAGCCTAATGAATATTAAAAAAAAAAAAAGTACCATAATTTACATTAATATATTTAATAGAACTAAAAGTGAATAACAAGGAAAAAGCCTGAAAGCAAAATACTTGGTAGAAAAAAGGGAAAAAAAAAACCAAAAATTATAGTCTTTAAAACTTTACCTTGCAATGAATGAAGATAACATTTTTTCGGTCACTTGAAAGCCACGAATGGACACTTTCACAGAATTCATTGACCATTTGGAGCGATGGGGCATGATTATCATCAAATGGGTATCTCTCCACAAGAGTCTTGAAATGGGATGAATCATAATCTTGATCTATACATAAGTTATAGACCTACAAGGTAGAAAAATGTGTGAAACATTGTAATTGGATTTTCTATCAATTTATGCAACAATGTTTTGGTTTTTTACCAAAATTTTACCAATTTATACATGAGAAATTCACTTTGGAATAATTGGTAAATAATTTATGGTTTTATAAATAGGTGAAAATGTTGTAAATTTGTTGCTTAAATTAACACTATCTAAATCCAGAAAAATGCATGTCTCATTTCAAGTTAGAGTGGAATATAGTTATGTATCCTTTGGAATAAAAAATAGTTATTGGAATGTACCAATTCCTCCTACCATTTTCTTAATTTTTATACCTATGATATTTATATACAACAGTATATTGTTTTTTATGCATATAGTACAAGTCTTTTGAAGTACAAATTGTTGTGTGCAAATCACTTCCTTATTTTTTTCAAATGGAATGAAACTTTGTAATATAATCCATTTTTTATTTATAGAATTTTTAGTTAACTAATTTTTTAAAAATATATTTATTTCAATTTAATTATAATATAATATATATTCGAAAATAACAAGAAAATATTTTCTTTATTCATTTAGGGTTTTAATGGGCTTTTATTATTTCAACTTAAAGTTTTGTAAATTTTATAAATAATTATTGAATAATATATGGAAATAGTGTACACCTTGAATTTACATAACATAAAAAATACACATAAAATTCATTCAATTCTTACGAGTCAACAAAACATGATTATAGATTATAGTTACTCTTCCCTTTTACCTTGTTTATTTATTCATCAATTGTTATCATCTAACTTTTTATCATTGAAACTAACACTCTTATTGAATTTAGTGACTAGATTACCTTGTAGTGTCCCCCATGTTTCCTTTCCAAAACCTCCTTCACTTGCATCATTGGATCTTGATACATGGCTTTCTTTAACTCAAGAGGAAATGACATTGTTAATATTCGATCCGTGATGTAAAACATGTCAAGATCATAGCCGCCAACTACAATTCGCCTTCGACTTTGAGACACCAAACAACATCGTGGCACGAGTGTTGTTGCTTTCAAACCCATCTTTGTTGGTAAAGAGATAGCGAACCCTACACATTATCAAACAATTTGGTTTACTACAACAAATACTAGTCATCTTATAACATCTTGGTTTAATATAACAAATACTAACCTATTTGGAAAATATATTAGTTACAAATCAATAAAATACAACAATCAACCCTAATTTATATAATTAATATATAGATTTCTTGATGTTCTTCGATATATCAACATGGACCCGTTTGATTATTAACTTCAACTCAATGGCAAAAAATCTTGTTTGTATCATCTATAAAGATTTTACGTTTTCTGTGGGTTTTGGTCGTAGGACAGTATCAACTTATAAAACCTAATAAAAACTTATATCCTACATTCATAATACTCAAGAAAACATAAACATTCGAAGATTCAAAGTCGAATATTACCACTAATTGACACTGAAACTTGAACTCTTGTAACAGAAACTCTGCGTTAATTGCGTAATTTTTTTCGACTTTGGCTTTCTGACTTTTGTTTTGTGAGATAGGAGTATGGATACGGCTATTTAAGATTGTTAGTATATGTATAAGATTAGGATTCGTATTTATCTCATCGTATGTATATCTTTATCTCCTAATACTTCTATATTTTATTTATTTTGTTATCGTTTATCACAATTCAAAAATAATACAAGAAAATATTTTCTCCAAAGTCTACTAAACAAAATTATCGGCTACCTCCGCAACTACGTATTACGATTAGAGTACAAATCGGTTTGTTTTGTTAATATATTTCACTTTGGCGCCCCGTCTTTATTTTCTCCTCCAAGTTTAACCCTAAACTATTGTAATTTACATCTAATTCCATGGATTTTTTTCCCGTGTTACAAGTAGACTGAGAGGGGAGCTCCATTAACTGGGCCTTTTTAACCCGCCTGGAGTTGGGCTTGGGTCCAAATTAGTTAACCGACCTCTTGCTCTTCTCTTAGTTGAAGCAACTTTAACCAACTTTTCATATTTTTTATGTGTTTGAACTTTGACCTATTTGACCCGTTCTTGTTTTTAGTTAAATTGGCTAATTTTATTTATTAAACCCGTTAATATATAATATAATACAAATCGGGTTAGAATTTACCCAATTTTTTTAACCATCTTGTGGGTGGCTTAGTTATAAAAGGACTTTGGTTAATTAGTTGGGTAGGCTTGCATTCTCACTAACTTACACTCTTCGGTGGCCACCTTTTTCCATTTGGAGTAGTTTTCATGCACGTAGTTTGCAAGGTATTTGTGGGCCAAAGATTTTTAAGGTCAACAAAGTTGGCTCGTGCACGGTTTACTCTCGTTATCCATAAAAAATATGGACAGTCGTAAATCGTCATCTACAGAAAGCAATTACCTTTTCCATCTAAACAGGGTCGGTCCAAGCATGATAAAATAAAATTTGAAACTCTTTGTAATAACTTTTTCCTAATTTTTTTTAAGGAAAGGTGGACTAGATCTCCGAATTTTTTTATTAATTGCAACCCATTTAGAGTTTTACAACATTTATAACCGGCTAAATTAAATACATGGACAAAATAAATAAATTTTAAACACACGTGAAATAAAACTGCATATGAGAACTATGAGACTGCTCTTAACCCATGAATAAACCTGGCACTATTTTTTTCAATACTAGTACAATTTTTAGAATATGGTAAGGTCAAACTTCCTTTCAATTTAAACCATCAAGCTGATTCCATTAGCAATATTATAGTTTTGCCAAATATAAATCGACCAACAGCAAACTATAATGAACCAATGAAACAAATAACAAAGGCTTGTGTAATCCTGGTGTATCAACCAAGCATAAATAATCGAATTTAATGAAAAAGTTGTCAAAAACAAAATAATTGACAGAAATGGACCATAAATGACAGAAATGGTCATTTCTTAAATGACAGAAATTGTCCTATCTTTTTCCAGGAAACAATTAGCAGCCAACTGTTGAACATATAGGTTCCTGGCAAACTACTTTGTGAGTTGTGACAGTGGCTTTATTTTCCAGAATTGACCGAATGGTACTTTTAGCAACCTAGTATAATGTAGAACAAAAAAAAGTCCATAAATTCACTACTTCGGCTTTGTTTGACACGTCACATCTGACTTGGAAGCTAGTTTTTTTTCACTTTAAATATTTGGCGGACAAAAAACTAGCTTATAAACTAGTGTTTTAAAATGTTACTGTGAGTAACGTTTAAACTAACTTTTTCAAATATTCCAAATTTATCCTTCAAAATATAAATATACTACGTACTACGTAGTACTGATAAAACACTTATTTACAAATTTGATTTTCATTTTCCTCCAAATCTGACTACTAGGAGATAAACTAGTTTCATATTTGTTTATAGTTTCGGTATTAACAATCATTTGAATATAACTTTTACTTATCTTTTTTCATATAGGAGAATATTATGTAGTAGCACAAGGATACCCTGATCGAAAATGATATATGAGATGCAAGAATTTAAATTAAAATCAGAAAACTTTTATTTAGTATTTACTTTAATTTAATTTAATTTATTATGTTTTTTCTTATAATATTGGATTAATTTTGTGCATGTCCTTTTATGTCATTTTACGATTTCCAACTAGTTTTATCAGCTAGTTTTTATCAAACGTCATTTATTATCAGCTAGTTTTTTAGCTCAGCTAGTTTTTCAGTTAGTCGCTACTTTTTTAGCTACCCGCTAGTTTTCAGCCAGCAGCTTGTTTTTCAGTTAGTCTACCAAACATAGCCTTCTTCAGTCATACAATTAGAAAATGTCAAATACATTACAATTTAATCTGAGAAATTTTGAATTAAAATCAGAAGAGATTGTATTATGTGAGTCGTGAGACAAAGTGCATAACACATTACATTATAAGTAAATTCACAAAAAAAATTACATACATACCTTTTAAACATTAGAAATCATAAAGAATCTGACTATCCAAGTATTAATCCAACTTCAGAATTAAGAAAGAAGCAAAGAAATTGACTTCACAAATTAAAACTTTAGACACTCAGAATCATTGAATTTCATAACCAAAAAAAAAGTCTCCAACCACATAATCATTGAATCAGAAAGAATTAAGAATCCAACTTGGCAACTTCAGAATTTTTTTTTCGGAAATCATAATGTCAAAAAGGTTAAGTTGAAAGTACCCAACTTCAGAGTTCAAAATCAAAAGTATATAACTTCATCAATCGTAAAATGTAAAATGAAGTCACAAATACCTTATAGAAGCTTTAATTATATTATTAAAATATTATATTAACTTATTCCAAAAGAGAGTTTATATTTTATAAAGAGTTTATAAAATCTTTTTATAAAATATTTGGTTTATGACACACACTTAACTTATATAAGTGAGCTTTGTCTAACCAAGAAGGTTGTGGTTTGTGAAGAGTATGATATATTCATAGATTATCACCTCTTTTTTCAACCAAATCATGTTTTTTCTTGATTTGACCAAGGTCTCTCACATGTAGTATAAATACATGAGATATGTTGAGAAAAAACACACAACTAGTTAATCTTTTTCTCGCCCTCTCACTCACTCTCTACGATCTCTCTATAGTTTATCACTCTAAAATAGTTTAGGAGATTTAGTGGTTTTGATACACTCTCTTGGAGATTAAATTTAGTTTTAGCCTTTAAGCTTAAGAGTTTTCAAACACTAGCATAAGAAGAGGTCTAGAAACCAAGGGTATCATCAAAGGAAGGAAGACTTCTTGGTGGATTAAGCTTTTATAACAACCCGGAAATTTCTGACTTTTCAAAAAGAAAAATTATTTTCATAATTCTTTCCTTTATTTGAAACATTCATGATTGTACAAAAATATGGGGTAAGTACCAATCGCATATCATTCCAACCATAGAAGTAAATAGAATTTATACAGATCATAATGAATAACATGTAAATAAAATTGCATTCTTTAAAGACTTCACTTTACTTCATTCTTCTCTTAATCCCTGTATAACCTGGAATACAAGGCATAAAGACATACGTACGTAAGACTATAAAGTATTGTGAGATACATGAGTTTGAACTCATAAAAGCTTTAACTTTCTTTTATAAAACACACACTTCCTATGAAAAAAACTTATAATAATAGTTCACATATTCATTACTTTATACATTAAGTCATAAGATGACTCATTTGTATTAATCATCCATTTTTACATATTTGTCATAAAAACGACCTTTAACTTATTAGTCATGTAATGACTCTTAATATATTAAGTTTACACAAGTAACTCGTACTTATTGATCATATTGATGATTCTTTATTCTTATTTAGTAATCGTATAAATTACTCTTATTTATTCTCAATAATCACCTAGATTATTCTTGATTCATACTTAATATTCATTTAGATTATTCTTAAAACTTTCACATTAGTTATACCAATAACCCTTCTATGAATCATATAAATGATTCCTTATACTTTAACCATGATGGTTCTTATTGCATTAAGGGCCTGTTTGTTTACCTCTTAATTGGGGTTTTAAGAGGCAAGCTCTTAATCTGTATAATTCAGATTGTTTGTTTACCACTTAATTTTACCACTTAATTTAAAAAAGACCTCTTAATTTATCAGACTTTAGGGAACCTCTTTTTGTTTTAAGAAACACGCGTGTTCCTAATTTACCCTACCTTTTTCTGCCTACAACATATCAATCGGGAGAAGCCGCCTCACATCTTCTCCTCTCCACCGTCCCTTCTCACCGTCGTCGTCCCTTCTCGCCATCAGCTTCCTCTCTCGTCGGTTCTCTTCTAGCCGGCGACGCCGCTCCATTCCTCCCGCCGGGTTCCAGCAAGGATGCTCCCTCCTCCTCCGCCTCTCCTCCTCAATCGACGACAGTTACGTTCTTATTCTCTCGATCAGCTCTTCTGATCGGAAACGCCAACGCCGCCGCTGCCGCTGTTCTCGCCGTCAAGCTTCCTCCCTCGCCTGCTTCACTCACCTCCATCGCCGCTGTTCTTCGCTAGTTGGAAGACCGGAAAGAATCAAATGAAGAATAGGATCCGGTAAGTTGCTAATCATATCTACTTTGATTTCTTCATGTTTCTGTTAATTTGGTGATGTGAATTAAAGATTAGTATAGAATCAAAGAGACAACTTTTGAGTAACAAGACCAAGGTGGACGTTCGACGCCAAATGTGATGTCCCTGTATACAAAGTGGGGTGATTCAGGTGCATAAAGACCAAAAATCAAAACTCACACAAGCTACACATGATCTTCACGGATTTGAAGCATAAACTTCATGAAGTAGTGTTTTCTTTCATATTCCATCAAATACCCATCATTTGTTCAAACAGAACTTGATATGATCATTTAATTTCTTTTTCTGATGTTGCAATTCTTCTGAAACAGCTTCTGAAATGCTATGTTTTGTTTTAATGTGTAATTTTGCTGAAATAGATTCTGATATGCAGAAGGGTAAAATTGTCATTTTTATCATTTATCCCAGCAATTAAGAGGTTCCCATCAAACAACATGTTAAAATTTAGCTCTTAACAATCCAGATCCTCTTAAACTTTCAGACCTCTTAAAAATTGAGATCTTAAAATTTAAGAGGTTGCCAAACAAGCCCTAAGTCATATATTGACTCCTTTACACTTTAGTTATAAAATTAACTCTTTTCTTTCTTTACTTAACTTTAGTAATAGAAATGACCCTTACTATGTCTTGGTTATAAAAATAACCCATACCGTACTTACTATGCTTTGGTTATAAAAATAACCCTTTACTTTACTTTGTTTATAAAATAACCCTTTTGCTTTACTTTATCATACAATTACTCTTTATTTTACTTAATGATGATTGGATTGTGACAACCGTCAAAAATCGAACAACAAAAGTCAACAAAATCAACTGAGGCATACATTGGGTTAACATGTTGAAATGTAAGTTTCATAACCTTTGTATTATATATTTGAATATTATAATACTACACGCACTAGTTGAAAACAGTTATCGAATAAGCACTATAAATACGTATAATAAATTACAGCAGCGTAGAAATTCGATAAACGCACAAATATTATTTTGATATAAATAATATTCGTAACACGAGGTATTCGTGAATACGAACCTGTGGATATATAGAACGTTGAAAACGGAGTTCGTATGCAAAAGTTACAACAAGTTAAATCGCTGTGAATGGTAAATGTACACAGGATTTAGACCTAAGATACAAATCGTGGTACCTTAAACATTAAATATAGGATAATAAGTCATATAGTATGAAGCGTAATATTATCTAGTATTTAATTCCAAATCCAAATGTATTTTCCGGTAAAATGCTGAAAATCGCGTAATCGGAAGAATACTGCGCTTAAACGCGTATTTCGTCGCCTAGCGAATTATGACGCCATCTAAATAAATGTCTAGCAATGTTTTTATATGAAATATTTATTAGAAACATCGTTTACTCGAAAACTCATAAAATCTCACTAAAACGTTTTACGATTTTATAAAAGTCACTTATTTACATAAGTAGATTGCTATATTTTATAAAACCAACCCACCCTACCCCTCCCCCTACCCCCATCGGCAGCCAAGACACCCAACATCACATCAAATCTTGGAATTGCAACTCAATATCTTAGGCATCATGGCTAGAGAAGATTTTATGATTAAAATATGCAAAAGGCAATCTTTGGGAGATCACATATATAAGCTAGAGAGAAGCCCTTGGTGCACACAAATCAACATCCAACCCACTCTCCTCTCCTCTCTCTAATCCACGGCTCACTCCACCACCCTCCTCCACCCCTCAAAACCGTCGGCCACCACCTCCTACCACCACCATTCTTCATTTGCAAGTGTTTGCTCAATCTAAGTGGTAAGTTGTGTTCCTCTCTTGATTCTAAGACTTTCTATACCAATTACATCTCTTTTACACACACTAACATTCACCAAAATCCATTGGATATTAGCTTTGTTCAAAGGTCCTTGAGCTCCATTCTTCATCATCTTCAAGAATCTTGCAAATCCTTTTGGTAAGTCATGATCATCTAGTAGTTTTAAAGTTCTAAATACTTTCATTTACTCTTTTACACACAAATACTCACGGAAATCCATTAGATAATAGTTTTGTCCAAGAGTCCTCCGAGTCCTAGAACCAAGCTCTTCACTCTCCTACCAAGAAACCTTAAGATCTACCACTCAAGGTGAGTTCATACCCCTCATTTTCACTTTTATCCAAGTTTTAGGGGGAGAATACAAGTTTTAACCATGAATATAATGTATTATTGTAAAGTTTATGAAATAATCTTGACAAATGATATGTTTAACATGTTACATTCTTGAAATGCTAAGAGATTCATGTTAGTCATCTTATTATAAAGTGAAAGGCACAAATAAAATACTTGTGGTAAACTATTATACATTTGTAGTTAAAAGAAACAAGTATTTAGACTATTACACATGTTTTGTCACAAATAATGCTATATGATTTATGTTATGAGGAAATGGACATAAATATGATGTTCATATGGGTACTTGACAAGGGATGTGAAAATAAGTGTTTTGTTTAAAAAGTCAAGTAAACATGATGACACAACTTTTACGTCAAAACTATTATATAAGTAAAAAGGAACGTTATTACGACGTAACTAAGAATTTCTTGAATATATAATGCCAAAGCAAGTTTGGGGTTATTATTTACAAAAACTTGAGTTTTCAAAATAAAAGGGGCATATTTTAGTAGCAAGTGTTAGAAAGACCATTTGGGAAAAATTGCTATTATTTCAAATAAACGACGAGTTTTGAAAATAAGTTGTCATCACTTTACTAAAATGACTAATATGAACTCTTCACCATGACTTGATGCATGACTTCAAAACTATCTTAATATTTATATGTTTAAATGTTTAGATGTAAGAAATGATACATTTCAACTCAATGACATCATTTAAACCTAAATATACCACTACGACGGGAAAACATTTGTATAAGTTATTAAGGGAATAATTTATGAAGCGAACGACAAAGTACACTAAATGTTAGAAGAATAATTATATAAATATATAATTATTACATATATTAATTATCATGGATATTGATATCGCGTAAATTATACACATTTTCCGGGCGATATCAGTGTCATTTTAGTATAGTTTCGTACATTTCTTAAAATAAATGTTCCTGATTTGCTTAAAAACACATTTTGTAGCTAAAAGACACGTATGGAGCAAAAGATCGGATTCGACAAGAGATTTGAGCTTAAAAAGAAACCAAGTGCAAAACTGATGTCAGCCAGGGCGCACCCCACCCAGTACTCAGGCGCACCGCGCCCATGATGATGCCAGTTTTCGACATGCTGGCCTACTTAAGATTAAAATAATGGAGCGTGGGTTCATCTAATGATTCAACCGGGTTGCCTAGCATGTGTATAGGCGCACCACGCCTCACTTTTGGGCGCACCGCGCCCCAGATCCAATCTGAAAAGCGAACCATCACGTGGCCTTTCCAGCGATAAAGTCTGCCAGATCTCGTCCACTAAGGCGCACCGCGCCCACATATAGGCGCACCGCGCCCTGAACCTTCGCCTGCTATAAATAGAAGGCCATGGACGACCATTTAGAGAACCAATGTTAGAATACAAGAGAGAAATCAGTGAATTGATATTTGATAGTTATTATATTTCGTGTATTTCAACATTTAATGTATGATAAGTGTATTTGAGTGTTATTTACATTACAAGAAGGAGCGGAGATCATCATTGTAGCAATGATTCATCGAATTTAACCGGTTGGTATCTTTTATCATGTATTTTTCATATTGTTATTGTATACTTGATACCATGCTAGGCTAGATTCCCTGTAGCTTTTTCCTAGGTGATGTTGATTCGTTAATATAAATATGTGTTGATTTAGTTATTGATTCGAGTTTAAAATCGGTTAGGATATATAATTTGCATGCTATATTATTGAATGTGATTAAAGTTTGTAATCTTGATAACCATCTTCATATGCTTAAGTTTATTGACCATTTAAACAAATTAATCATATGAACCATTGTTATATGTAATTGAAAATTATATATCTTTGGACTAGTTATTGGCCATTTAACTAGGGAAGTTATCTAAATTATAAACTTGATTAGTGAAATAAAACTTATATCACATTTAGTTGCAACTCATGACCATTGATTGTATGAACATATCACTATGACCATTAGGGTATGGACTATATTTGCATGCTAGATTATATTAATATTCCATGATTATAAGTTATTTAGTTACATGACCATTGTGCTATATTAACTTAGAAATCACATAATTGGTGACTTGACCATATGATCCTACCACTTAATGCAACCTATTTTAACTCATTGCACATAATCAAAACTAGTCAACATAGGTTTATATGAATCAACAAATCCTGGGCGAAAGCTTCCCTTGTTATAATTTGATTATATTATCTCTTTATTGTCGTGTTGTTACGATAGTTGTTATTTATTATTTCGCCTATTTTACAAGCATCCAAAACTTAGTTTTACGAGTTTTTACTAAAACTCGCCTCTAAACTGTTTGATTGATAATTTAAGACTTTAAGTTAATTAATAATTCCCTGTGGAAAATTCGATTCCTTTTACTTGCCTAAACTATACTATTAAATGACCGAGTAATACTTGCTCGTAAGTCTAATAGTCATATAATTAGGTAGATAAATTGATTTAAGACTTTGTAAACATAACAACTACAAGTGAGTTGTTTTGAACACAACAGATATACTTGGTAATTATCAATACAATACAAGTTCACTACACTACGAATAACGATATGACATGTGCGTTGGGTAACATTGTGAGACATCGCTTCACGGTACTAAAAAGAGTACACTTTAAATTCCTGGATTATAACCTTAATCATGTATGAGCGGGATAGTTGTATATAGATCTATATAAGATTGACAATCCCCACCTATGGTTGTTCGCTACAACTACGACCGACGGGTCAAGGGTGACAAATGTCTTTTCACTATTACACTACGAACGTTTTCACTATTACGATGCCTGAAGAACGTCGTACCAGGTCACTAGGTCTTAGAAAGGTTATAATAACTCACAAATTAACAACGAACGTCCTTTATTTGGGGAAATATCCTCAAATGGTTTCACTTAAGTGTGAAACTACATGTTATGCTTTTCAAAGACTCAAACAAGAAATTTCCACTATTTCACTACGAAACATATATCGCTATCATATTACGAGAACTTTCACTATTACACCATGGGTTTTACTATGAAACTATGGGTTTTCATTATTACACTAAGAGTTTTTCACTATTACGCTAAGAAAGTTTACACTATTTCTCTACGGGTTTATGTAAATTAAAACCACATTTCGGAAGATACAAATATAAGTACTATTTTACTTATACATACGAGTTTTATGAAGTTTAAAATTACATTCCAACAAGATACAGATGAGTATGGTTTTACACTATTACACTACGAGCTTTTCACTATTACACTACGAACATCTTCGCGTTTACACTACAAACATTTTCGCTAGTACGTTACGAACGTTTTCACTACTACACTACGAACGTTTTCCCTATTACACTACGAGCTTTTACAAAGGAATCACTATATTTCTCACTACAAAAATCTTATGAACTCACCAACGTAATGTTGACACTCTTTCAAAATTACTTGTATTCTCAGGTAACAATTAGTCAAGTACGACTAACCTCTGGATGGGACGCGAAGACGTTTCTTTTGATTATTTTTATATCATTATGTAATTGGTTTAAAAACATATTGTTGAACAATGTAACTTTCCAATTATAATGTATGATGGTTGTTTATCTACTTATGTTTCAATGTATGCAACGGTTGTGATACTATGATTCGTTCCGCCCTTCGACGATTCCGCCATCGTGGTTTGGGGGTGTGACATGGATGTTTCATAATATTTTATGTTTATACTTAGGGTCTTAACCACATAAAGTGATACCCCAACTGGCGGGACAGAAAGAACGTAATCAGTCCGTCCTAGTATCTTTGACGATCTACCTCGCGATGGAGAGTTACGTCCCCGATAGACCCCGTTGATCTCATATAGAGACTGAATGTCCCCTCGCGAGCTCATTCCTTAATAACTTTGGCAATCTACCTTGTGATGGAGAGTTACGTCCTCGATAGATTCCACTAATCTCATATAAAGACTAAATGGACCCTCGCGAGCTCTTTCCTTAATAACTTTGGCAATCTACCTTGCGATAGAGAGTTACGTCCCTAATATATTCCACTAATCTCATATAGAGACTGAATGGCCCCTCGCAAACTCATTCCTAATAACTTTGGCAATCTACCTTGCGATAGAGAGTTATGACCCGATATATTCCACTAATCTCATATAGAGACTGAATGGCCCCTCGCGAGCTCATTCCTTGCTTTTATTATCATCTTGCATCCCAATCATCACATTCATAAAAATACATTTTTACTCTTTACTTGTTATGGCTAATGCAAAAAACATTTACCTTTCTTATTACAAAAATACATCATAGTCCCACCTTAGTAAAAACTCGTATTTTTTACTTAAGGCAATTACTTGCTTATCTATTCATACTTATAAAACATATACTGCTTTCATAATCATGTAGACTATTATCTTACTTTTCTTAGGCATTAAACCTTACATCTCATACTCTTTACTTTCTTTACTTTCTAGGCTTTAAGCCTAATTCATTTCATCATGTCATATACTATTTCATTTTATGTATTTTAAGGTTGTAAGCCAAATACATCATAATATTCTTTATTTTACTTTTCATATCTTGTATTCCTTATTCCTATGTATTTTACGGCTATAAGCCAAATACATTTACTTTACTTAATAACATGATTCTGATTCCATGTAATACTTATCTCTTATGTATTTTAAGGCTATAAGTCGAATACATTATCTTGTTCATTCTTTTACATTCTATTCAACGGGCTGTGCAGCCATACGTCGATCTACACCGGGGTTGAGATATCATGGCTATTCTTAATGGAAATCATTTTGCATTGCCAAATGGCCAAATTCCGTTTATATTATATGGGGCTTCGGGTGGGCACGTATATGTTATTTTAAAAAAATTGAAACCCACAATCGACAATGTTATCACAAGGTTAGCACAAACTCTATCCTTTTAGAATCACGCTTATAAAATTGTTCCTTGGAAGCCTATAGATTTATTACATTTCCCTTTTCAAAGCTCCAAGTATAGTTATCTACACCTTCATAAGAACTAGAAGAAAATTCTTATATGGTGAAAACGACTCAAACAACAAAAAGATATGTTGGATGGCACGGAACAAAGTCATGACTCTGAAATTGATGGAAGCCTTGGAGTGGGAAGTTTGAGAGCAAAGAACTTGGTCTTGTTAGCAAAATGGTTTTAGAGATTAAATAATATCAGCCATCATTATGGGCAAAAACAATTTATCACAACATAGAAGTATCAGAATCTGGAATTTTTTTCTAGTTAAGTTGGAAGCATCTGGTGTTTGGAAAAATATTGCAAAGATCACATCACAATTTGTTGAGGTAAATATCAATTTACTATATTCAGGGGGTCGTGGGCTGTGGCTCAAGCATTTCCTTTTCGCTAACAATTAGTCATGCACTATAATGGACGAATATATCATACTGGTAATTGAAAGTTTTGGCATTAGAACTAGAAATTTCCTAACTCTATTGAAAAAAATATTGAATTGTAAAATTAGTTGGAGGAAATTAATCAAATAAGTCTCTCAGATTCCAAGGATAAATGGATTTGGTTAAACGATGCATAGGGTCGTTTTTCCACAACTTGTTATGCAAGATGATCGAAACAAATGGCAACAATCAAAATGAATATGTACACAACTAGAATAATTGGGTTTCTAGCGAAGTTATTTTTTTGGTTGTAGGGAAGCTTTAAATAAAATTTACTGCAAGGTGGAATTAGCAAAAACAAGAGTTGGCATAAACTCGCTGATATGTGCTAATTGTGGAGATGAGGAGGAAAACATATACCCTCTTTAACCACATGTAAAGTTGCAAAACAAATTTTAACTTGGTGTAACTTAAAGTTCATGCTCCATTTCACAAGTGCGAGTGTGCTAAAGCCTAAAGGGTACATAAGTGTTACAAAACAACCAAAGGACATAACTTACTACACTTTGGTGCTTATGAGGCACAAAGAATTATCGTGTCTTTAATCTTAAGCATTCTCCACATATATGGGTAATTGAAGAAATCAAGGTATTATCGTTCCCATAGATTAAAAACTTGATCAAACAAGGAATTATTGAGCGCATTGCTTGGTGTAGCTCGACTATGTAAAATCAAACACGTTGTCGCTCTCAAGATTCAACTTATTATCTGTTTTGATATGGGTGGGGCTCTTCAATTAAAAATTACATTTGGGTGTGTCGATAAATGTTTATCCTTTTAAAAAAATTTAGTATTACATTAGTTGTATTATGTTTAACTGATGACTTTTTTTGTAACAATTATAGTCCGTTGAATAAATCTTCACCATTGATGTGGGAGATATGACCATTTCACAACCTAAGATTTTTGCAACTTTAGTGTCGTGGACATGCAAGTGTTTTTATATCGGTATCTAAAGTCTAATTGATATGAATAATATATTTAACAGATATTCTAGTTTCTATTGTTGGTTCTTATAGCTTAAATATGGGGACTATAATCTGACATAATTGTTTTGAGAGGTTGGTCGATTTTATCATTTTAGTGATAATTCGATATTCGGTGCTTGTCCAAAAAAAAAATCGTTTTTTGAGGATGGTCTTTGGCATTTCTTTCAAGACACATAAAAGAAATTGGTATTTTTTGCTTTTATTCATAAAGCATTTGTAGGCTGATTACTCACATGTGGACATTTTCCCGTAAACAAAAACGATCAATCTGAGTAAAACTAGCACGTGATAATCCAAAATTTTATAGTTTAGTATATTTATAGTCGAGGACCAAAAAAACGTTACCCTGATTAAAAAAACATGATTGTAACACTTTTAGTTTTAGGAGACGAAATATTTAAAAACATAAAGACTAAACCAAATCAATATAAAACACGAAAAAGCACGACATAAGAAAACTTGTAATTTACCCTAAAAAGAAACAAGACAAGCCTAATCCATTCATTTACATATTATATCTTTTTTTGTCAAGTACACGATAAAAAATTCTTTCTTTTGTTTTTTATGGGACCAATGACCAATCACATTTTTGATTTTTCAAGTACACGAAACCAATGGCCACATCATCATCATTCCTTCTAACAGTATATACGACAAAATGAAAAAGTTAAATGAATAGAGCCGAGTCAAACCAACGCCTGTCCAACTCATAGGTCAGAATTGCCGCCATCTCCACCGTCGCT
The DNA here is from genome assembly GCA_023525715.1 of Cichorium intybus. Taxonomy (NCBI): domain Eukaryota; kingdom Viridiplantae; phylum Streptophyta; class Magnoliopsida; order Asterales; family Asteraceae; genus Cichorium; species Cichorium intybus. The sequence goes on along the minus strand of CM042016.1, from coordinate 44,592,226 downwards.
ATGATCACCACCGTCGGCCGGAGCCAAGATCGAGTTGTCAGAGTCAGGGTTCGCCGGTCCAAAGAGAAACTCCACACGGAACTCCGGCCCTGCTATTGATTTCCCCTTGCTTCCAACTTTATCCAATTCCGTTATCGAAAACTGAAATCCAAAACCCTAAAAAATTAGAAGCTCTTTCATAGATCCGAATCTTAAGTCTTAACCTAACAATAGATCGATTCAAGTACCTGTATGGAGCTATCCTCGACGAAAGCAGTATTGAAGCACGCATAGAAGAGACGACCTCCAATGTTCTTCTCGTAGAACGTGACGCACACATCTCCGGTAATCTGTACACAAAATTTCGTTAATGATTTTATAGAATTACAGAAGCTCGATTTTTATCAGGTTTACTGGAATCGCACCTTTGTTGTTTTGTTAAAGTAGCAATCGAGGCTGATCGGTCCTTCTTCTTGTTCCTCGATGAACGGGTAAGAGAATGGTAGACTGTTCCCAGAAACACTGGTCTTAATTTTCCTGCACATTTTCCGGCATATTTCCGTCGATGGACGATACCGCTCTCCAGCAACCTCTTGCATCTCCGACACAATGAAGAATACCGTATCTATGTTTTTGGTGTCATACAGCCGGATCTGCCGGAACTCTCTGGTAATTGCTTCAGGAATGTTGACCTCCGGTGGACTGCCGCCGGGGAAGGTAAGAGATTTTTGCCAGTAGTTAACATAACGCCGTTGGCTAGGTATTGTTACCTGCACATCAGTTTCATATTAATAATTTAACATACAAATTTCTTGAAGATATTAATCTTTCAATCGATAAAAGAATGAAGAACTTACTCCAAGATTGTTTGTGGTTCTTTTATCTGCATAAACTTGAAGAGCATCTTCTGCTAACAAGCCGCTGTAGACTAAGTAAGAAGATACCATCAAACCTGTTCGACCTTTACCTGCCTGTTGAATTTTGTTAGTTTTTATGTGAAAAATGATTAATCTGGAAAAATATTCAAATTTTGTTTTGAAATTTTGTTACCATGCAGTGAATGACGACGATATTTTTTGGGTCACTTGAAAGCCACGAATGAACACTTTCACAGAATTCCTTGATAAGCGGGAGCGGTGGGACATGGTTATCATCAAATGGAAATCTCTCCACAAAACCGTTAAAATGGGATGGATCATAATCTTGCTCTATGCATAAGTTATACACCTACAAACACACACACAAAAAAGAAAAAAGAAAAAAGTTTTAATAATAATAATTTTTGTTATCTTAATTCTTTAATTTATTTAGACTAGCACTAAATAAAAACAAAAATCGTATTGCATAAATAAAGATGGATTACATTGTAAAAAAAGTTCGTTCATTCCATTATGGAAGGAAAAGAAAAAACAACAATTAGCTAAAGACCGAACAAAATTAAGGGAATAAGTTCTTATTATAGAATTTAGGATAGTGGATTTACCTTGTAGTGTCCACGATGTCTCAATTCCAAAACCTCTTTGACTTGCCACATAGGATTTCGATATATGGCTCTCATTCGCTCAGCAGGAAACGACATTGCTAATATACGATCCGTGATGTAAGACATATCAAGATCATAACCATTAACCAGCAGTCGCCGCCTCTTTTGAGAAACCAACCTCCGTACAAACATATGTGTGGACATGTAATTCATCAGTTGATATTGTGCTGCAAGAGCATCCTGATCCTTAGTGTTCCCTGGCACGAGTGTAGTAGCGTTCAAGCCCATTTTTATTTTTGTTGGTATACAAGTCTCTACTCTCTAACCACCTATGCAAATTGCAAACCACATTTAGATAGTTAGGTCATTTGTTATAAAATACTTTTAACTTTTGTGACTCATCTCCTTAATGCATCAATATAAACCATTTGGATTGCATATTAGTTAAGAATACAAATAATACAACGATCATTCCTACACATTCGATACACAATATACTTTGTAGACGATTTGCATTGTTGTATTTTGATGTTTTTTTAACTAATATAGTTTGTTCAAAAGGTTGGGTATTGTTTTATTAAACCAAAATATTGCCGAGGTGAGTCAAGAAACTTAAATTATGTTTATATAAGCAATCTAAGTAATATATTTTTGAAAGTTCATTGATTAGGAATTAGGCATGTATGACAAAAAAAAACCCTAGGATATGTGCATCAAAAAAATCTTGCATGCTATGCAATCCCAAAATTAGTTCTATAGATGATAAAAATATATGCAATAGCTAAATTATAATCCACAAGTAACCTAGGTGAGACAAATTAAAAGTACATTGCTATTTCATGATATATTCCCTTACTAATTAATTTGCTATTTTATAATATATATTGTCCCAAGTTCCAATGCCAAGTATCAACAGAATAATGATCAGAATTATCAAGTATTCTTTATAAAAAGTCAATAACCTCAATGACCTAATCAACTTTATATGAAAATCGGTCTTTGTAATATAATTTCAACATTCCTAAAACATTATTAGGAATGATCCTAAACTTAATGACGTTATTCGATAAGAATTAATCAGAACAATCAAAAACCAACCTCTAAGATCCCCAATCGAAAATGTACGTGAAATCGAATGTGAAACAAAAACGAAATTATTCAAAACGAATCGATTCATTAGCTGAAAAAGAGTTGCCGACACTTGCCTTCGATCCTTCCAGATTCAGAATTCTAAAACCCTAAACGATCGGTCGAATTGGTCCAAAAATCGTCATAAGATTCCTTTACGATTCTTGGACCAGTTGAAGAGGCATTTCCTAGGGCAAAATTATTGATTTTAAGGAGCGCAGAAGGAGAAAAAGAAGGTTTCCATGTCTAAATTAGGAAACAAACAGACACAATCGAAAATCTGTTGTATATGTGAAATTAGGGCGATTTTTTGGCCACAATTTCTTAGGCAGCCCCAACGGGAAGATCGGAAAGATGCCATTATCGTGCTCGTGGGGGAAAGATAATGAATTTAGCGATTTATAAGTATGAGAGAAGGTGGTCTATTTCTTTCTTTCTCTTATACTTTGAAAGTGGATATGATAACAAATTATATGTTATTATTCCATTTAATGTATTCCAAAAGTTTATCGTTTAAAAGATGTACCGATTATTTTGTTAGTATAAGCTTTTGTTATTATGTCTTTGAATAATTACTTTTAACAAAAAACTTTTAGCATAAACGATAAATTAGAAAGTATTGAGAATAAATATTTTTTGGACTTTCGTATTTTTTTCGACAAAATTTAATAATCTTAGTGAAACCACGTCAAAGTAGTACTTTTAATTCTACGTCGGTATTTTAGACCTTTTACAGAAATAAACAAGTAAACATACTATAAAATAATCTACAAATTCTCGAACAAAAAGACATATTAATCGTTAAAACAAGTAGAAACATTCAATGAACTATAAAAACTTTTATGATAGAAAGTTTAAGCGTAAAATACCTATTCAAAACTTATATTCTACATCCATTATAATACGTAAAAACATAAACATTCAAAGGTTTGAAAAATTACCAGTATTTGCCCGTTGCTTGATGAAGGTTACAAAGTTTAATTGCTATGAGCCTATGACTAATTCGACTTTGATAGGAGGGTGGATGTGGCCTATATATATATAAGGTTGTAAGTATATGAATTGGATTACGATTCTTCGTTTATTTCATTATCTATCGGTATGCTTATCTTTATCTTTTTAAGACGAGTTATTTTGTTATATGTTATCACAATTTATACAAGGAAATGTTTATTTTTTCTAAAGTCTAGTAAACATAATCAAATAGGTTCTATGGTCACTACATATTCTTTACTATCCGAGTACAATTCTATTTCTTTAATGTTTTTTATCTTCTAATTTTGGACCCTCACCTTTATATCATCTAGCAAATTTAACCATATACCATTGTTATATACATATAATAATTCCATATTTTTCAGGTTTCTAACTATTTTAGACGACTTTTGTTCTATTTGACATGTTTGGCCGATTGATCTCTTTTCATTATTCGTTAAATTATTTTTCATTTTACGTAGTTAATGTGTTAAAGATAAATTATAATTTGAATCGGCTCGCTGATAAGAAATGAGTTGGAATTATCATATGCAAAAAAAAAGAAAAAAAACGATTTAATTCTCTCACAGGAAAGTGTTACTATAAGTTGTACACGACATGATAACACGTAAACATGCATAAAACAATTTACATTTTCAATCAAAATATATATTATTATAAGTTATACACTATGTAATAACACGTAACATAAAACAATATACCTTTCTAACAAAATAATGGTGTATAAGTTATACACGATGTAATAACACATAAATATGTTTTGAATTAAGTCAATCTCTACTTTCAAAAAACACCAAATCATAGCAAAGACCACACGATAAAGTTAGTCCATAGAATTTAATAAATCTATCCAATAATAATACAAGCTATCATTTTCTTTAAGGGAAGTTAAATAAAACGTGTCCTTTGTGCCTAAAAGTTGTACCATCACAAATTGCACTATAAGAACTTATTTCATACATCAAAAGTTGTACTTGGTGATTTTTGACCCGTAAAAAGAGCATACACGTATGCTTTGGACCAAAAATAAAAAATATGTCCCTCCTTGGAAATGCGATACATGTGGCATAATTAGGACTTGTACATCCACCGGTGAGAGTAGTACATTCAATGATTTATGTTGTCTTCATTTTAGAAAAACGCAGCCTATGCAAATGTAATTAATTGTGTCATATAATGAAACCTTATTCAAAATATTGAAAATTTTCAAGAAAAAATTTCCATCTTAACCATGGGTCAAATAATAGGTTGTTAATTAAGTTTGTTGTTGTTTCATGACTTGTAAAATGATGTAAATCGTTGAAGCTAAAAAAAAGCAAAACATGGAGGGGCAGGAAATGAAAATGCATGAAGTTGGAGGGATGTTATGCTCAGAAGAAAATTATGAAGTACAAATAAGTAATGTATGTGCATTAATGCTTCAAAACTTGGTACAATTACTCGAGGGACTGAATATGCAAATCCTGAAACTATGAGACCATTCTGCCTTAAGTTCTACCCCAAATTTTTCTAAGTGCTCGGTATCATGATCCGAAGTTATAATATCTATACTTGTGCTATGTATGTAGATACCTTGTTTGTCTTCCCATTTTTCTTTGTAAAAGTATTAAGGCGGACAAATATGTACCGCAGAGAACCAACCAACACATTACCAATCGTATCAATAAAATTGGTAGCCAATATGTCTGGCTGGTAGTATCATATCATTTAAACAATTTTGGTACGGTAGTGATACAAAGTTTTGAATATCACGGTTGTACCGTACCAACCTATATATATATATATATATATATATATATATATATATATATATATATATATATATATATATATATATATATATATATATATATATATATATATATATATATATAAATATATAAATATATATATATATATATATATATATATATATATATATATATATATATATATATATATATACTAGTTGTGAGGCCCGTGTATTACACAGGTTGATTAAAAGAAAATGTTAAATAAGAACATCTATACATCAAGCACTTTACTAACTTAAAGTAAATAGCATATTATCTTAAAAATAAACAAAAACACACAAAATTGAGAATATAGAAATGTAATAGTGATATATAAAAGTAGAATGTTATAATACACAAATAAATTGAAGTACATTGTTATCTCTTGCAATTAGTGCTTAAAAATCTCGATTTACCATAGAAAAATACAAAAATACCTAACATATATTCACAATTGCAATTTGATTTTTGAAATCGTAATGCGAAATTTGGGGTTAAACATTTAATTGACAGTTTCGTATTAATAAAAGCGTAATTAGGAGAAATAGAATTGTAACGGCGAATTGTAACCGATCATTAAAGAGTAGTAATGAACAAAGTATTTTTTTTAAGAAATTCAAAATCATGAGAAAATGACATGTGTCCAAATGAATGAGGAGATGACATGTGGCTTTGAGTTACTTATTTATTAGGATATGATATATATATATATATATATATATATATATATATATATATATATATATATATATATATATATATATATATATATATATATATATATATATATATATATATATATATATATATATATATATATATATATATATATATATATAGAGAGAGAGAGAGAGAGTGTGTGTGTGTGTGTGTGTGTGTATGTGTGTTAGAATTAAATGTGAATGACAATTATAGTGTGAGTGTAGGATCATTTTATGACCATTAGATTGAAAAAATCAAGGGCTAGATTATAATGGCATTTGTGTAATTAAAATAAAAGAATTAAATAAAAATTATTAAAATCATCTGATTAAGGATATAATGGGCATTTTAATATACCTACAAATAAGGAAACGATATTCTTTTCAAATCAATTTTGAATATCGAAACAAAAATAACGGACCGTGCTGTTAATTTCGGTTCCTTTGTTTCCTCAATGTACGAATTTTACATTGACGATGGGCATGAAGCTAGCATAAAAACGATTTCTGGGGAAGAACATCGATCATCACTTGTTACACAAAGAATGACTCTCATTCTCAAAGAATGAGTATTTTGGGTCATAAAATATACTCAGTTTCGTACTTTTGTTTTGAGCCATTTCTTCATCATTCTCAAAGAATGGGTCATAAAATACACTCAAATATGTATACCTCTCATTCTCAAAGAATGGGTCATAAAATACACTCAAATTCTTAAATAATACACTACTATTCTAAGTTACGTACTTTTGTTTTAGCATAACACACAACCCATTCTCAAAGAATGCATTTTATTCTTGCCATAACACACAACCATTCTAAAAAAAATACGCTTTATTTTGGTTAATGATTCTGCAGAAGAAAGAATATGTGTATTTTATTGATAAAAGTGCATTCTTAGAAAATACTATTTATTTTTCCTGCCGCCCCATGGTCGCAAACACCCACCCATTCTCTAAGAATACTGCACCCTTTATTTTTAAAACAAAATGGTAACTAAACACTCTTTATTTTTAAAACCACTACACGTACATAATATTAATAGAAAAAACTAAACTTCTCCGTCAACAAACAATTTATTAAGATTAAATGGATTTTGCTTGAACTAGTCTTGGAACATCTACTTCTTCAATCTCAAGTAATGAGGCCAGCTAACCGATGTAGTACATAGGATCCGGAAGTTTAAACGTGCGCTCGTCGACGTTGCTCCCAAGCAAACCACTCCGCAAACCACTCCATTGATCGCCCATATTCCCTTGAATCTTGTATCCAGCCTCTTCCATCTCTTTCCTTTCCTTCGACTTGTACCCCACTCCGCTTCCTTCCTCGGCCCCCCTGTAAACATTGTCCCAACATTATATTTTTAATCTAAACGTTACAATGTAGAACAAAATATGATTGATTTTATATAAAATATATATCTAACAGTTCACTTCAAGATTAGCTTTTCCCGTGATCCGATCGGAGAAGGAATTAACGGTGATCGGAGAAGGAATTGCAGACGCGATGGTGGATGAGGCAAGGGAAGAAGACAGCGGCGATGCTGGAGGCCTGAACGGAAGGCGGAGGGCGGCGACGAGACCTTCTCATTGAAGACGTGAGAGAGACGGGGGAGGATAAATAGGGTTAGGTAAGTCACGTTCCATAAATATAGACATTTAATTTGGGGAATTTAATTACTTAATTAATGGAAATAATACTTATATTATATAAATTGACTAATTTGCCCTTAGATAATGATTGATCCAGAATTAGTCATACATTCACACAATATTTATTCACACAATATATATATATATATATATATATATATATATATATATATATTTATATATATATATATATATATATATATATATATATATATATATATATATGTATATATATATATATATATATATATATATATATATATATATATGTATATATATATATATATATATATATATATATATATATGTATATATATATATATATATATATATATATATTCACACAATATATATATATATATATATATATATATATATATATATATATATATATATATATATATATAAATATATATATATATATATATATATATATATATATATATATATATATATATATATATATATATATATATATATATATATATATATATATATATATATATGAAGATATGTCAATTTCAATTCTCACATTTTTTATGTTTTAATTAGGAGTAATAACTAACAAGTCACACTTAGAAATAAATTACTAAACCAACTCTTAATCTTAATTCTTTTTTCAATCAACATAGATGTTAAAATCAAACTACTAACATAAGCAAATAAACGACGACTAGTTTATCTTAGTGCAAACAATATTAAAATAAACTACTCAAGTTAACGTTTATATAGGGCAAACAAAAAAAATTAAATTAAGTAAAGCTTTTGGTATATACAAATACCAATATGTAACAATCAAACTTGTTGTAGCCAAATAACTTGGTACCAAGTGTACTTGGTACGGTACTGGTAATTAAATTCTTCTACTAACTATAGTTGGTACGGTACACGGTATAGAAGAAGAAAAAACTTGGTACCATACCAATTCCACCCCTAAAAAGTACGATGTTGTAGTAGAAAATAATAAAAATTAGTTTACTATCATAAATAGATAAATTGAAGTCTAAATGTTTCTCATTTGTCATTCATATTAAAAGAGATAAATAAGAGCGCATGATGATTAACATGATTTGGAAATAAGAACGAAAGTTTTAAACCTCGTGGTCCTACTACGATAACACATGATCATACTCTATTTAAAAGACTACTATGGTCCTACTACGATAACACATGATCATACTCTATTTAAAAGACTACTATGTTGCTAAAAATGTATAAATTCATTAATAGTATATGACTATATGTTAGCCATTTTAAGTTCTTAAATACCCTTTAATAATAGAAAATTTACAAAAGTTACTCTTTCTTTAAAATGATGAAGATGGAAAAGAACCATAAACTGATATGATTTACCCGTTACTAGCATATGATCTACAACAAACACTCGAGTTCATAGAGAAAGTTTATCCGGTAACCAGCGCAAGGAACATGAAAGACAATTAAAAAGCAAGCACGGATCAAATGTGAAAAAAGTAAAGAAAATGACCCTTAAATATATTATTGTTTCAAGTGTCTCCTTGTTTCTACTAACACCTTAATTTAAAAGAATGTAATAAGAAAACAATCACTCTATGTTAGCTTTATGTAAACTTTGTAATAAATTAGGAACCTAATGCGAAAAGTCTCATTTCCGTGACTTTCTCCATTAAGTCCTCCATTCCGCATTAAGTAAAAAACACTCATATATATCATACCAGATTAAGTCATGTCCTCATTAAGTGTATTAAGTTTTTAAAAATAGGCACATATAACCTAATGTAGTAGTTATCTAGGTGTTACATTTTTGGAATTTTGGTAAGATCAATGATGCATGCTTTCGGCTGAAGTAAATTACTTCCACATGCCAAAATCTCCAACCAAAAGTGTAATGTCATAACTGAAAAACATGATATTAGGTTGCTAAGAATGCATAAAAGCATGATGATTCTATATAGAGAATATGTGGCACCATATGCTATTTCAAGCATCCAATCATTTATAGAATAAGCATTTACCAATCTGTCATAAACAAAACATGTATGATTTTATTACTTGAAGTGACTTTTAATGCAAAGATCAATAGTATAAAAATGCTTTAATTTACCTTCATTCAACCCAGTTTCTATATATCTTTTATAGGAACTTGGTGCTCCAAGTAGAGTAACACTTTCTACAAACTCAATTGAAAATGGAATGAGATATATGAATCTCGATCTACACGGTACAAAACCATAAACTCTTTCAAATTCATAGCAAAACATAGTGTTGTAATATGTTATTCAAAAAATTTTGTATACATCCCTTTAAACCATTTAAAAATCTAGAAAGCAATATAACCGCTAAATCACCTTTTTTACAAAAAATTGTTCCAAATGCAACAACCTTAAGAGAAATGATATGTTTAGAAGATTTTGGTACCATCAAACTATACAAAGCCATTGTTGTAAACGTAGGCATTACACCATGAAAATATTTGTATACTTTTAAGAATTTTGATGGATGAAAAAGCATAAAACTCAAAAAATATATTATAGAAACAAACACTGCCAAATTAACATAACTTCCCAGTACCATATACTTAGGGCATATTCCGCATGCAACTTTTGAGAATTTAATTTATCTTTGAACTTTAAATTGCTAGTATGTCCTTGATCTTCTAAAGAATTTGATTTATCTTGGAACTTTAGCCATTCTAGTGAAGATGATTAGGTAAAGGTCTCAAATGATGCTCTTGTGGTAATGAAAAGGAAATTGCAACATTAAATTTATTTTTTAAAGGGTATTGATAAAGACACTCCATTCTAGTATATAAGTTTACATTTTCTTATGTAATGATTGTGTTTTTTTAATCATGCCACTAGCTAATCATTTTATTATCATTATACTAAATTATATAATGATTACTTTATCTTTATCTAATTAATCCTTAATTATTTTTATTAACTTTATTATTATTTAAATATTTTATTTCAAATTTATTATTTTTAATTATAACATATAAAATTTATTGTTAATTATAGTAAAGTATAAACCCTCTATATCATTTGGTTGGAATTATAGTTTCATTTTATGTCTTAATTTTTGTTTTGTGTATTAGGTTGCTTTTACGTTGTGGTGAAAAAATTCATTATCGTTGATTATATAAATGTTTAAATATACATTCACAGATATATAAATATTTAATTATATACATTCACAGATGTTGATATAAATGTTTATTAAGATTACGCTTCGGTAAATTTTTCTTTTCCATGACTTTTTGTTTCAGTCTTGTTATCGTTGTAAATTTTACGTAATCATTGACTTTATTGATTTATTATAAAAATATATGTTTGAAAAGAATCAAATGAACATGTATAATGTGATTTAAAGTAGGCTACTAAGGTTTAATTTTCAAAACTGAATTATTAAGCTATCGTTGGTATAAATTTTATTATATTGGTTTAATAATGCTAAATTCGAATACATCCAACTTTTTGTCTCAATCTTGTTATGGTTATAATTTATATGTAATCATTAACTTTATTGATTTATTAAAAACAGGAAGTGTTTGGCTTTTCCATCATCTTGAAAATTGGACATTCCTTTATTCTATATAAAAAGCTGGAAAGAGAATAGTACTACTAATCAAATTTGGTCAAAATAGTCTAAAAGTAGACTGGAGTGTTCATGGGGAAATTAGACTGGAGTGTCAAAAAAATTTCCTTTTTTAAAAGGTAGTTTGTTGATTGGAACAATGGTTGTTTCTCAATCATTGGAGAGACGTGATGTCAATCCATGTCAATACTTGGAAACCATAATTAAGTCCAACATTAAGGAACAATTTTTTTTTGGTGATTTACCCGTAGGTTGTTGACGACCAGAGAAAAAAGTTTGATGTAATGACTATTTGGTCCCTAACTATAACCTATTTTGCAATTTTAGGTGTTGTTTGTTTTTGAAGAGGTAAAATGTCTGCAGTATGCGGACCACATCTACAGAACATCTGCAGAAGAAGAGGTGGATTAAATTTCTACAATCTACAAGAAGAAGACCGTTAGTGTTTTAAAGTCTGCATGTTGTGAAAATAAACTGAAATTTAAATAAATTGTTTTTTTAAGTAAAACAGATGAGTACGTTCAATTTATGAGATTAACCAAGTTAAGGATCAAAGCAAACATTTATTTTTTGAATAATAAAGGATAAAATTTACGTAACCAAAGTTGGATTTACAAATAGTTTGTAAAGCTAAAAATTTAAGTAAGATTGTGAACCAAAGTTGTAATGTTAAAATATATTTGTATATTTCAAATAGTTTATGAATATGATTTACAAGAAAAAAGACGTATATTATATAACATTAATGAATTTAATGATCAAAGCAAATATTTTTTAAGTTTGTGACATTTTTAAAAGTTTTACAAATTTATCTTTATTTTGTTTAAAAACATAGAAAAATAAATACTATTTACGCAAGGAAAATTAATTAAACCAAACATAAAATATGACAAATGAAGACCTTAAAAGTGTGACATTTCTTGTTAGAAGAAGCTAGAGACACAAGATTAAATATTTTATAAGATTTTATTTATTTAGTACAACAATACAAATAAAATATTACATATAAGGGTGCACGGAGTGGTGTTCGGGCTCGAGCGGCTTCAACCAATTTGAGGGTCGATACCGATGGTACCGCCGTGGTACCAAAATGATCATTGGACTGTGTTGCTCGGGTTCTCGTGGCAACGGGTTGGTGTGGCTTCCTCATTTATCCGAAACCAATGATATATATATATATATATATATATATATATATATATATATATATATATATATATATATATATATATATATATATATATATATATATATATATATATATATATATATATATATATATATATATATATATATATATATATATATATATATATATATATATATATATATATATATATATATATATATATATATATATATATATATATATATAGGATCATGTGAAAACTAAATATTTTGTGTGAACCATGAGAACCATCTTTGGCCATTAGACATATGTTTATCAATCATGGTTGTTTTAAATCCCGATCAACAATAGGGTTAGATTTGTCTTTTATTAATTTTTAGTTAAGTAAACTTTAATCACATCCCATGCAATAAGGAAAACGTATTATGGTTTGTTTTACTTGGTCAAATTCATTCAGTTTCTCTATATATTCATATCTTTATAACGTAGTTTTGTTATTCTTATTCAAGATCATATTTCTATTCGTCATATTCCTATTTCTTAACAGCGACATGTCTCACTCGATAGGGAAATCTGAAAACGAAGAAGAAGATAACAATTTTCAAGCACCGTCAATTAAGTGTCGTCCTCCTAGGAAGTGTGGTGCCTGTGGTGAGATTGGATTTCACGATTCGCGGAATTGTCCAAAGAAGAAGAGAATTAATAAAGAGAAGTTCAAGGGTATATGAATTTATGAACTAGTGCAAAAGTTCATTTTCAAGATTTTTAGTTTTGTGTTATCGAAGTTGTTGTTTATATATTTAAGATGTTTCATTATTTTTTTTAAGTATCAGTGAAGGATGTTTGATTTTGTGTTTATTTATTTTGTGTTTTTTTATTTTATGTGTTATGGATTATAGATGATGATACATGCATTTTTCCTCCTGTTGAAAATAGTGATGACTTTCTATGGGGAACACACACCAATCGATATTCATCCATTACTATTTTTGTATTAGTTTTTTGATGAATGATATTCTGGATGAATCTCTCATATATTGTCCTCCATTCTAACTCGAATTAACTTGTGACAATTTGTATGAATATTTGTTAAACAATTGAGAATTTGTTTGGCAAAACTTTCATTTTTTATATTGTTTGATAGATGGTGTTATTTTTATACAGTTTATTAAGTTTCTAATATTCATCTATGAATAAAGTTTGAAACACATATCCAAAATTCATTCATTTGAACTAGTTTTCTCCCTATGAACTAGGCTTCTGCACATATCCATTTTTGTTAAAATGTGTTTTTTTTTTAAGTTTTAATATTCGTATATGAATCAATATATTAACACATATCTAAAATAATTTTTTTTGAAAGATTTAGTATTCGTTATTCTATTATTGCACAAGAATGTTGTATATTTTAAAACTATAAATAATATATGAATTAGGGTTCTCCCCTAATAGATGGTTTCGTGTAAATTGTGATTGCAATTAATATCTAGACATTAATACAATAGACTCTCGCTCTTTATTGGTAAAAGGATAAAATTGGCTGCATTTAATGTACATATAGTGACTCTTCAAAACGTGTCCCCCTTTAATTGCGACTTTTTGCTTTCTTCTATTATGTGATATCGCGTAAATTATACATATTTTCCGCACGATATCAGTGTGATTTTAGTTTAATTTTATATATGTTATGAACTAAAAGATACCTAATATGCTTAAATATTCGTTTTGAAGCTAAAAATACGCGTTTGGAGCGAAAGAACGAATTACACAAACATTTGAGCTTAAAAAGAAACAAAGCGAAAATCTGCCAGAAGCCGTAGGCGCACCCCGCCCACATCCAGGCGCACCGCGCCCAAAGGGGGACCAGATCCCGCTTTTCGTCAGACTTTTGATTAAAATAATCGAAGCGTGCGTTTATCCAATGATTCAACCGACCTGCCAAGCATGTGCAAGGGCGCACCCCGCCTACTTTTTGGGCGCACCGCGCCTCAGATCCGACATTAAAGCTGCAAACCACGTGCTCCCTCGTGCGACAGTTGACCACGTGCACAGATCTGCTTTTTGGGCGCACTGCGCCTCACTTTGGGCGCACCCCGCCCAACTCCTGCGACCACTATAAATTCAGCCCTTCAGCTCTTCTTTTGAGAGCATACCACAACACACACCACCTTCAGACCTCCACACCTCCAAACTCGGCCAGGAAGCTTGTAGAATCAAAGGGGAAACTATGGAATCGAGAGCTTGAAGAATGTTCGGCCGGGACTTCATTCGGTTTGCTTTATATATATTTAGCATTCTATTATGATTTCCTAAGCCGTATTCTTCAGATTATGTTATCTGTATTATTTATTACTTAGATTTGATTACTGTTTGATTATGATTTGATTGTTATTTATCGGATATTGAACGTTTTATATTTTATCTCGCATAATTCATTTGACGCCAATTTGATTATCATGACCATTGAGATCAAAAGATCGAATGAACATTGTACGATACGAACCAATACATGATTATTTGGAATATATAATCGCATGACCATTGCCATTAATGACCTTATAATCATAGGATTAGGTAGTTTGACCAAAACATCTAATCATTTTAGAAATCGGTATTTAACGTTCAATATCCATTGCACTAATAGCATATCAAACATAACTAGATGGTTCAATCGAATCTAAGTAATGTTTACTTTTATATTTTGTAATTTATATTTCCCGTAACTTTTTCATAGGTGATGTTGATTCATTAATATAATATGTGTTGATCTAGTTCTTGATTCGAGTTTAATATCGGTTAGGATATATAACTTGCATGCTATACATATTAAATGTGGTTACAGTTTGTATTCTTGATTGCCATCTTCATATGATTAAGTTTAAATGGCCATTTAAACGTATTGATCACATGAACCATCATGATGTATAATTGACAACTATATATCATCGGACTAGTTATTGACCATTTAACTAGGAAGGTAATCTAAGTTATAAACTTGATTAGTGAAATAAAACTTATATCACATTTAGTTGCAACTCATGACCATTGATTGTATGAACATATCACTTTGACCATTAGGATATGGGCTATGTTTGCATGCTAGATTATATTAATACTTGATGATTATAAGTTAATTAGTTACATGACCATTGTGCTATTTTAACTTATTAGTCATAGAATTGGTGACTTGACCATACGATCCTACAACTTAATGCAACTTATTTAAACTCATTGCACATAATCAAAACTAATCAACATAGGTTTATATGAATCAACAGATCCTAGACGAAAGTTTCCATTGTTATTTTTGTTATGATCATTTATTATTTCGTCATTTATTTTATAATCAAAGTTTTACGAGTTTTCATTAAAACTCGCCCCTGAGTATTTGCTTGAATAATTGTTAATTGATAATTGATTTTCTTAACTTAAAGATAACCGTTTTCCCTTGGGTCGACAACCCGGATTTACCATTACTATACTACAATCGACTAGGTACACTTGCCTAATTGTGTTGTTCTATTCATACATGGTATTTCCCTGTTCATAAATGTAAAACTAATGTGAAATCATTTTCGAAAATCTTATAAACGCTAATAACACATCAAGTTTCTTGGTGCCGTTTTTAGGTGTTTTATATGTATGTCAGAATGCACAACAAATTTTTGGCGCCGTTGCCGGGGAATTCGGATTTATTTTTTTGTATAGAAAATTAAATTATTAGTTAATATTTGTGTGATTTTAAATTTGTTTTTGTGTTATGTATTTTTATTGTTTTGATTGACATATCACTAATCATAAATAGATATTTGCACACCTTAAGCATATTTTAAGTGTGGGGTGAATATTTGGGGAAAAATGAAGTAACAAAAATTTGAAGTCTTTTCTGCTCACGCAATGCGACGTGTATGCCATCCGGACGCAACGCGTCGACAATCTGGATCGCGTTGAGAAAGAGACAACTTCAAAAATTATGCGACACGAAAACGTGCTTGACGCGTAAACATCCGAAGCAGATACTGGTCGTACATAATGATACATGGCTAAAAATCAGCCACTACTGAGAAGAGGGACGCTTCTTTACAGTAGGGGCAGCGATACTGACGACGGTCAAAAGTCGCACAGCCACACCACACCCGCATACCAGTAGCCACGGATTTGAAACTTCAGGGATAACAAAATGAGTGATATTTTTCTTTCGTTGTTATTACTTTTACTTTTGTGATTTAATTTATGTTTGTTTATTTGTGTGTAAATAATTTTTGTCCAAGTGATGCATATGCAGATTTGCTAAGATTCCATGCTGGCAGCATGTTCAATAAATTCTTTTATGTGGAAAGAGCCTCATATATGACGTCGACCGGTACCCAAGGGGAGTCTGTTCCATTTTGCTCCCTTTACTGTTTTGAATTATATATACAATAGAATTATTGTATAATATAAGTGTAGGGTTAGGACGTCATACTGCAATGATTAACTGAGCCAATTAAAATTTTTGTTATCTTAAACATCTTTTCCAAAATTGAACGCTAAAAAGAAAATTGTTAAGAAAAATATTTTGAAAATAAATTTGTAGGTTACATTTAATTTTATGTATGTATTTTTATTTTTCATTGTTTTATCTAAAGTCTAGTTGTGTAGAGGACAAGTTTTTATAATGGTAGTTACAAAATGTTTTGCATAAATAATGAAATAGACCCGTTGAAAATTTATCAGTTGTTAAAAATTGAGTTTTTGCCAAAACAGATTGAGTCAGTTTCCCTACTTGCAAAAATGCGCGAATTATATGCTGTTACTAAATTGAGGAAAATAAGCCTCGGTAAATGAACTTAAAATGAGAAAAATTCTCAAGAAATCTGATGTGTTAAAAAGCAGAAGTCAAGTAATGTTATACCATAAGATTGAGACTCAGGAAGGAAAATTCAATCAGTGGCCTTTGGCATTCGAGCAAGTAGACATAAAATGGGGCCTACGGGCATTTCTACTCCTTATTACCTAAAACCATCTGGTTTGGGATAATATTGTCGAAAGCTCGCTACACGGGTGTCATCGAAAGTCATGGAATTTCCTTAGTGGCCTTTGGAATTTGAATTAGTAGACTCTGTACAGTCTTGAGTCGAAAATTTGTAATCAAGAGTTCCATAGAAAGTCACGAGTTTCAAAGGTACGGAAAAAAAAAATGGAAATAATAACTTAACTTGATAAATTTAGTCCAGCATGATTTTTATTCTAAATATGGGAAATTTGACAAAAAGTCTTGAGGTAGAAGAATCTTTAATGGGTGTATTCGATGTTATGTAAAAATGAGTTTTTATCAATCTGAAAGACTTGTCGTTTATAGAAAGAGAGTTTATTTAAAGTTTTGAAAAGATAAATATATGTACATAGGACTAGGTATAATCTACTATGTTTATTCTTAATTCTTTATTCTTAACATCGGTAATAAACGCTAGATCTGTGGTAGCGTATGAAAAGTTGTTTGGGCATCAAAACGTTTTGGCTTGGTTATAAATTGTAGTTTGCTTGAGGACAAGCAAAGTTCAAGTGTGGGGTATTTTGATATCGCGTAAATTATACATATTTTCCGCACGATATCAGTGTGATTTTAGTTTAATTTTATATATGTTATGAACTAAAAGATACCTAATATGCTTAAATATTCGTTTTGAAACTAAAAATACGCGTTTGGAGCGAAAGAACGAATTACACAAACATTTGAGCTTAAAAAGAAACAAAGCGAAAATCTGCCAGAAGCCGTAGGCGCACCCCGCCCACATCCAGGCGCACCGCGCCCAAAGGGGGACCAGATCCCGCTTTTCGTCAGACTTTTGATTAAAATAATCGAAGCGTGCGTTTATCCAATGATTCAACCGACCTGCCAAGCATGTGCAAGGGCGCACCCCGCCTACTTTTTGGGCGCACCGCGCCTCAGATCCGACATTAAAGCTGCAAACCACGTGCTCCCTCGTGCGACAGTTGACCACGTGCACAGATCTGCTTTTTGGGCGCACTGCGCCTCACTTTGGGCGCACCCCGCCCAACTCCTGCGACCACTATAAATTCAGCCCTTCAGCTCTTCTTTTGAGAGCATACCACAACACACACCACCTTCAGACCTCCACACCTCCAAACTCGGCCAGGAAGCTTGTAGAATCAAAGGGGAAACTATGGAATCGAGAGCTTGAAGAATGTTCGGCCGGGACTTCATTCGGTTTGCTTTATATATATTTAGCATTCTATTATGATTTCCTAAGCCGTATTCTTCAGATTATGTTATCTGTATTATTTATTACTTAGATTTGATTACTGTTTGATTATGATTTGATTGTTATTTATCGGATATTGAACGTTTTATATTTTATCTCGCATAATTCATTTGACGCCAATTTGATTATCATGACCATTGAGATCAAAAGATCGAATGAACATTGTACGATACGAACCAATACATGATTATTTGGAATATATAATCGCATGACCATTGCCATTAATGACCTTATAATCATAGGATTAGGTAGTTTGACCAAAACATCTAATCATTTTAGAAATCGGTATTTAACGTTCAATATCCATTGCACTAATAGCATATCAAACATAACTAGATGGTTCAATCGAATCTAAGTAATGTTTACTTTTATATTTTGTAATTTATATTTCCCGTAACTTTTTCATAGGTGATGTTGATTCATTAATATAATATGTGTTGATCTAGTTCTTGATTCGAGTTTAATATCGGTTAGGATATATAACTTGCATGCTATACATATTAAATGTGGTTACAGTTTGTATTCTTGATTGCCATCTTCATATGATTAAGTTTAAATGGCCATTTAAACGTATTGATCACATGAACCATCATGATGTATAATTGACAACTATATATCATCGGACTAGTTATTGACCATTTAACTAGGAAGGTAATCTAAGTTATAAACTTGATTAGTGAAATAAAACTTATATCACATTTAGTTGCAACTCATGACCATTGATTGTATGAACATATCACTTTGACCATTAGGATATGGGCTATGTTTGCATGCTAGATTATATTAATACTTGATGATTATAAGTTAATTAGTTACATGACCATTGTGCTATTTTAACTTATTAGTCATAGAATTGGTGACTTGACCATACGATCCTACAACTTAATGCAACTTATTTAAACTCATTGCACATAATCAAAACTAATCAACATAGGTTTATATGAATCAACAGATCCTAGACGAAAGTTTCCATTGTTATTTTTGTTATGATCATTTATTATTTCGTCATTTATTTTATAATCAAAGTTTTACGAGTTTTCATTAAAACTCGCCCATGAGTATTTGCTTGAATAATTGTTAATTGATAATTGATTTTCTTAACTTAAAGATAACCGTTTTCCCTTGGGTCGACAACCCGGATTTACCATTACTATACTACAATCGACTAGGTACACTTGCCTAATTGTGTTGTTCTATTCATACATGGTATTTCCATGTTCATAAATGTAAAACTAATGTGAAATCATTTTCGAAAATCTTATAAACGCTAATAACACATCAAGTTTCTTGGTGCCGTTTTTAGGTGTTTTATATGTATGTCAGAATGCACAACATTATGCTATAAAAAGGTGTCATATAGTGCGTTAGAATTTGTCAAAACCTATAGGAATTCAATACCGTCGAAGATGAAGGGAAATGATCTTGAAGCTGTGGTGAATATTTTGATCGAGCAAGCGGAGACTAACAGGACGATGATGATGTTTTTCAAAAGAAAGTTGGAAAAGGATTATGATATGAAGAAGGCAATGTATGAACGAATGGATACCAGACCAAGGTTTATGTACTTTTATCGAGGTCAAAAGTTTATCGATGAGGCGAAAATTCGTCATGTAAATCTAATGGACGTTGTTTATGATATTCATGAACAGTTTATGAAGGAGATTAAGGAACTGAAGGACATCAAGAAGGGTATAGAGTATGAGTATCCGTATGAGAATGAGTAATTAGGTTAGAAGTGTTTTGTAAGTTGTATAAAGACTTTGAGTTAAATGTTTTTTGTTTTGATTTGCGGTGAAAAAAATGGCGTATTTTTGTGATGGATATGGTTCTATTTCGATATTTAAATCAATATAATATGGTTTATTTAGTATATACTGACATTTAAAAAATTAAATTAGATAATGTATTACATGTTTTAGATGACGTATTGTTTCCATTAAATTACTTATATGACAATTCAATGCAAACTCATGATTACGAATAGAACGATTCCGGCTAATTATGACATGAGATGTTTAATAATTTATTTGGGCGTCAAAATGAATCGTCTTTCTGTAAGAAACGAAATAATTAACGCGTTCCAAGTCATCATATAACCCTATTAAAACCCTAGAAAATTAGATTGGCTATATTTACTTTGAAAAAAAACCCTAACTATAAATAACTTTTAAAATCAAACCTTTTCACATTTCTCGATATCATAACCATCTTGCAAATCTCTCTGACACAACACTAATGGCGTCTGCTTCGTCGAACAAACCTTTGCTAAAATCTTCGGTTAGAAAGATGGAACTCGAAGAAGAATTGAAATGCTATGGAAAAGAATATGTTTGGGCAAACCAAACAAGGGATCTGATTGAACAAGAAATCGAAGATCAAGATGATCTACTAGACCACATGCCTCTGATCCCGCCAACCCCTTCTGGTAAAGAGCGAAAAGATGTCTTGCAAAGGATTCGACGAAGAAATCACGAAATCATGAAAGTCTTAACATATTTGATCGACAAATTGGTGAATAAGATGAACGAAACTGAATGTATGATTAAAGAAGCGGAGTAAGATGAAGTTTGGATACAAGTATACTTCTATTTGAACTTTGAAGATGCAATCAAAGGTTATATTGAATATAATATACTTGTATTTTGTTTAGATGATACTACTCTTGATCTGAATATTCCTTATCATATTATATCTATGTTACTTTGGTGATATGTATATCAAATTTTTGCATTGTTTGACACATGCTATCATTTTGCATATATGTATGAATGTTGAATAAACTGTTTATTTTGTATTTCATATTTTTTTCAAAATTCAAACAATAAACAATATTTGTGTGTCGAATATGATTTCTTTCAGATTCATGATTCCAAGTATAACTCATATGAATCATAGTAGTCAAATATGAAAAAAAAAACGATTAATAACTACATCATTATTTTATTTATATAATAGATCAATCCAAACATAACAACAACTATTCATAACTAGACCTAAACATTAGGAAATCATTCAATGTTTCAACTTGGTTTGACATCAACAACTTGACCTGTTCTATCTGAGAATGTACATCCTTCATTGTCTGGATCTCGTTGTTGATGTATTCAATACGCTCTTTGTAGAAGTCTTTTGGATAGAAGGGAGGCATTGATTCTTGATTCTTCAACATGAAAGATTGAACAGACATTCGTGATTCCATATGGCATCGTAATGATACCATATGGAGTTTTGCCTCGTGTATCATATCCCTTCTGCTCCTCTCGTAATCCCTTGCGTATGAACGAACTCGACCAGCATTATCACCATTATCTTGATCCATGGAATCCGGAAAAGTGGCGGATAAGAATGACTGATATGGAGAATAAAGAAGAAACGGAATGAAATTTGGTAACCGTATCTAATCAACTGCTATGGAGTCTATTTATATTACTAAAAAGGAATGAAAAAAACGCCGTGAAATTTTAAAAGCAAGGAACCCTAAATGCATATAACGGATCACGTATAATAAATGAAGTAATTAATTATAACAACCACATCTTTACCAAAGAAGATATTCTAATAAATTCAAAAAATAAACCACGGCTAATAATAATTTCAGGTGTTTTAAAAAATTGTAATACACAAGCAGTCAATAATCACGGTGCCCCACGTGACATCTCTATGAAGACACAATTACATTCAATAACGATTTGAAGACAAGGATTTGATTGCATGAAAGAACAAATTTGGAGACACGCTTTTGCTTAACTTGAAAAAATCATGGGATGTTTATGCACCATCACTATTTTTGTTACTGTGTTTAACTCGTTTTATTTCTTTTTGATTAGGTATGGGATTTTGTGGTTCATTGTTTGTTGTTGTTTTATCATAGTCACTTCCCCTTTTCCTCTTCTTTTCATTGTTTTCATTAACATGTAACCCTACCAGACCTTGAACAATTTTCTCTATAGAACCTGCTACTAAGACATTGAAGACAATAATTGATAAAACATTATAAATGAGAATCGATGATATGAAATTTTATATCACATCTTATTTTTGTATCACACATTAACATAGATATATTATAACATTATTGACATATAAACATTATAATCTTAATGTAGATACCTAGTTTATAGGGAGAACACTAGTTTATGGGGAGAATCCTAGTTCATGTGATGTCTCATATTCTCAAATGAATAATGTTTGTATATGAATAAAGATTGATTCATATATGAATATTCAAAACTTAATAAATTGTATAAAAATAGGTCACATCAGAATATATGAATATTGAATACTTAATAATTTGTATTAAAATAATTCACATTAGAATATATGAATATTAAAATGTTAACAAACTGTATATAAATAAGACCATCTATCAAACTAGATAAAACATGAAAGTTTTGCCAAACAAATTTTCAATTGTTTAACAAATCTTCAAACAATTTGTCTCAAGGTAATTCTAGTAAGAATGGAGGTCAATATATGATTGTATCATCCAAGATATCATTCATTATTAGACTAATACAAAAAATCGAATTGAAGAAAATCGATTGATGTGTGTTCCTCATAGAAAGATTTCATTATTGTCAACAGGAGCAAAAATGCATGTATCAGCATTTATAATCCATAACACAACAATAAAATAGAAAAACACAATAAATATCATCAATGAATCAATGTTGTAATACATATTCAAAAAACTTGGACCTTCAAATGTTACATAACGAACGGTTTGAAATATCAAGAATGTAATTGAACATGTTAGGAAATGTTCTTCACGTTAACAAAATGTTGGAACTTGATATGTTATAACCATCGAAGAACATAATCATAACCATATTAAAAATGTTCTTTTTTTGGTGTTCAATCAAGAACATCTCAGCATCATCTATTATATTTCATCCAAAAATGTACTTCATGTTTATTCATATTAATAACAAACAATACAGGATAATGTTTATTACTTCAGTCAAGATGATCAGAATATAATCATAAATATAACATATCGATATACGAAGATTAAATCACGAAATTTTTGATTAAAAAAACTAAAAAAAAACTCTTTTTATAATGATTTCGTAGCTGTTTGGTAAGCAGCTTCATTACTGATATACTAGATCAAGAACATTGCAGCATCAAGAATTATATTTATATGTAGTTTCAGACATGATAAACAATCGAACTAACCTGTTTCCTTAGGTGGGTTGACGAAATCATATTCATCATCCTCAAATATAATCGTAGTGGAAACGTTGTTTCTAAACATTATTCCAAACCCTTCAATTTGTTTGTTTGCAGACCTTCTTTGTATATTCGTATTGTGAATTGATTTTGAGTTTATGTAGCGAATATTTTTTTGAAAAATTTGTATAATATTTGTTTATAACTTTCGCGGTTAATGAAAACTTTTTGAATTCAGTTTGTTTTTTATTGAAATGTCACCGATTTTGATATTATGATTATGAAGTAACCGCTTATTTATCGGTTTCCATATTAATATACGTAGAAATTGACTGACTTACCCTTCCGTGTTTAGTTATTATGGGTTTAAGATTTTTTTAATCACGGAAAATCAGGATTAATCATTGTCATCGATATATACCATCTAAAGGCCAAAGATAGTTCTCACGGTTCACACAAAATATTTAGTTCTTATTTGAACATATATATATATATATATATATATATATATATATATATATATATATATATATATATATATATATATATATATATATATATATATATATATATATATGTTAAATTAATTTGTGTAATTAATTAATTAATTTTATAATAAAAAATATGATGTGGCATCGTGGGTTCAATGAGAACTGCTTTCATGGGTGTTGGATGGAGTGGGATGGGGAAAGATGTAAGTGAGATGAGAGATAAAAAGTTGATGTGACAAGTGGGATGAGTGGGTTCAAAACCCATTACTCCCCCCACCCTAACATTTATAAAAGGATAAACATAAACCCAACAATTGTCCATATTTTTTACTTCGGAAAAATAATGTTGATAGAAAATCACAACCATTAGTTTAAAAAAATAACGTGTTTTTAAAAACAAATAAATAAAATTACAAAAGTACAAGTATAAAAGAGAACTTTTATCTTTTAGGAGTAGAATATACGGTTGCTGTAGAAGTCGCATGATGTAATTGAAAAAAACTTTTATTTTTTAGGGTTAAAATGTAATATTTTAGGGTTAGAAAATGTTAGAAGACTCAAGAAGAGGTAGTTCCAAGTCTGCGTGAAGAAGACGGCGCACGAACCTTTTTAGGTCTGCGGTCTTTTAAAAAACAAACAGTCTGCGAGGTAAAATGTCTGTGCGCTGTCTGCTCGACGCAGACAAAAGAGGTCAAGAAGAGCTTCTTCAGATAAACAAACAGCACCTTAGTCTCAAATTAGTCATTAAACTTGGAACAGAAAGCAAATACATTGCAAAAACCCTAAATTTGTTATTACTCATATAATCACAGATCATCAACAGAGATTAATAAACCATTTATGAAAATTCGCATTATACTTTATCCGAAGCAGATGCTCCTGTTGAAATCACGATATTTACAAAAATTCAAACTTTATTTTATCCACGTCATCATCAACTCAATTGTCTACTTCGATTATACTTTCCGATGTCATACACTCTTCTACCTCAAAGCCTATGTCTTGCTCTGTACACCTGTATTTGGAACACCTCAGCTTGGTCGGATATCTAATTATATTTCTGGGATAAAACTAAAGGTCGATAAAGATTGGGGTGTTAAGGTCTGCAAACTCTTTATTTACGTTTGTTCTCAATGGCCTGATATGATTTGAAACAAAGTAAAAAACTCAAAATCGAAAAAATAAATGTTTTACCAGGTACAACGTAGGTAAAATAGTACTTATTTCATAAACTAATTAACAAATAATTTGTACCATGAACGATAACTCAACAATCACATATAATTAAACATGAAGGATTCGTATCAGGTCTTTAGATGAAGAATAAGAAGTCAAAAGACCTAAACATGAAAGATACCTTAGCAATCACAAATAATTAAAATAAAAATTAAGAAAAAAATTCATACATTTACCTCTTCATGCTATGGGAGCCTCGGAGGTCAGGGAGGGTTGTTGAGACTAAGAGACATGCAAGGGTAACTACATTTAATCAAAGCTTTAGAAATTATACCAAGTGGGAAAGTGGGATACCAGTTTTTTTGGAAACGACAAATAATACATTACACCTATACTACACCTAAACCACCTAATCCCCTAGTGGGATTTGAACCCGAGACCTCAAGGAGGCTGGGTATACTCCTGTGCCGCTGGACCATTAGGTCTTTGGCAAAAATGTTGTACCTCTTAAACTCTTAAAGCTTAACAAGTTGTATTTTTGAGAAAATGTTTTATAGAATAGTAAAGAAATATTCAACATCTATATTTTCTCCTCTTCTTTTCATTTTAACTTTCCCCGTAGGATGGGTGGAGTCGATGATAGATGGGGACACCGCAAGTCTACCACTTCGGGTTCGTGAAAGATTCATGATCATTCTCAACCCTCTTTCAGTACTCGTCTCATATATTATAATATTTGTACATTGAAAGTGAGTTGAGAAAAATGAGTTTCTTATGTTGTGGATCGGAAAAAATATAAGTGAGAAGAGAAAAAACGGTTGCTATCCCATTGTGAGTTGTGAGGGAGAAAGACCCACTCTTTATGTCTTCTTGCAAACTTAACCCTCAACTATCGTAGCATACACCCAATGGCACAATTCCATTAATATTTTTACATGTTTGGCCCATTTAGTCCTCACATGGATTCGGGCAAGTCTTTTGGGTTCACCTATTTAAACCTTTTGACATCATTCATAAGTAAATGAGTTGAAAGACAACATTCCAACGAAAATAATGTATTACGAATATATTGCCATGGAAATGTAATGAATCCATCTACATCCATGCTATCAACACATAAGTTGCGCACTTATACTTCACGCTTAAAAACTTGTACATTGGAGATTGTTAAATGTTAACCCGAAAACAAACACAATCCAAAGAAAACACATAATCATGTACAATCTTCTATAATGATTTGTACCTCGTGCACCGAAAGTTGTACATTACCCCAAACACATGATACAATCATTTCGAGTAATTTTCACTTCCCAAAAACACCAATCGCGCACATTTCACACAAAAAAAGAAACTATAATTTGTTTTTCATTCAAATCTAATCACAGTTTGCCAATCAAAAGCCATCAAGAAAGTGTTCTCAAGTAAAAAAAAAAATTCACAGAAATTAACAAAATACGCAAAACAAGAACCCAAAAACAAACTTTATAGATACAAATGTATATTTTCTCACCAATTTTGCCCCTTTTCTTTCTGTTTTCTTTGTAAAACTTCAATCCAAACCATTCATTAATCATATCATCATCTTTCTCCAAACTCCAACATTCTTTATCTGCCATAAAATTATAAAAAATGTCTACCTTTTAAATGGGCAAACTACAGGAAATAGCAATGTACTTTATTCTTTTTATCAATATAGCCAATATACTTTCTTTTTTTCCATAATAGCAACATACTTGGACTTTTTACCCATAATAGCAACATACTTACATTTTTTTTTTACTGATAATAGCAATATGAAACATATAAAGTATATTATTGCTCATATTAGTAGTGAAATAAAAGTACATTGCTATTTTGAGTAAAAGAAATGCAAGTATGTTGCTATTATGGATAAGAAAAATGTGGATTGCTTTCATCGGTAAAGAAATGTAAATATGTTTCTATTATAGGTAAAAACTAAAGTACAATGCATGGTAAAAAGAGTAAAGTACGTTGCTATTCATCGCAATTTGCCCTTTTTTGAAAATTAGAAATTTTTTGACAAATTATTCGAATAAAAATGACCAACCAACCTGCAAATGTAGATGTAATACGGTTGTACTTGGAGTTGTTTCTTATAAAATCACACATACACACTTATTTATCTTTGGATCATCTGTCACTTTCTTTTCTGTTGAATTACCAAAATAAAATTTAAATGTTAGGATTTGGAATGTAAATAATTTGAAATGTTTTTGAAGGAATTGGAATCTGTCAAAGGAATTGGAATCTGAAGGAATTGAAATATGTCACATGTTTGGTTGGCAGGAAATGAAATGGAATTTATTTACATTCCTTTGTTATATTGGTTTGGTTTGTTAATCTGTCAAAAGATTTGGAATGTAAATAAAGGAGAAGTGACAAATGACTGAATTACCCTTTTTGATCTTTTAAGTAAATTATTGTTTGACTTGTAAATACATATCTGAAAATTCAATTATAAATGCGTGTAAGATGTTTACACTTTCATTACTTTCTTGTTCATGAAATTATTTAGAACAATTTTAGAAAGGGTAGTTCCGTCATTTACATTTTCACAACATATACTGCGAAAGTAATATTTTGGTTGGCGGGAATTGGATGGAATTCAACTAGTCCACTACATTCCTTTGTATATTTCTGTTTGGGTTGTAGGGAATGTAAATAACGACAAATGACAAAATTACCCTTTACTCGTTTTTGTAACAATCCTTTGTTTTATTAATACATGTTAAAAGTAAACTACAAATACTCGTAAAAAGTATATTTAAACCACCCCTTTACTAACTTCTTCTTCACGGAACCATTTTAAAACAATTTCAGAAAGGGTATTTCAGTCATTTACAAGATATTACCTTTTTCTTGAGGTGGTTGACTAACGACAACATGCATAGTTGTAACTCCACCAGGAACATCACACAATGGACTCCTGCATTCGCCTACCGTTCTATTGTTCTCCAATATTTTTCCCGCATTAATTATCTTTAAATCTTTTACTGTTTTTGGAGCATTCTCCTTTTCTGTCAAACCAAAAAAGATTTCATTTTTAAGAAGAAACAAGTTTAAAAACTTAAATACAGTATCATACATTAAATAATTTCCCTTTGTAAATTTCAATTCAACTCGCATAATAGAATTTCTAGCTTTGTTTTTGCTTCTTGCAGCCATAACACACTAAAAGAGCTTAATGATGAGAATTAACAAACAGAAAAATTCAAGATTTCTATCTGGAAATGATTTAAATCACCCAAAAAGGGAAAAATGAAAAGAAACCAATGCAATTATGTAAATGAATAATCACTAAAATGACTAAAATGGGAGGTGTCATACCACGACATAATCATCTTTTTCAAAACTATCACAAATTAGCCACATATTTCACAAAATGGTCTTTGCGAAATTCCTTTAGTTTTGCAAATTTACTTTTCTAGTGAAAAAAACCTATTATTTTTGCCAACAATTTTGCAAAAATTGTTACTATTTCGCGAAATCATCAACATTTCATTTACTTTGTGAAATTATTTCGCAAAAATACCTATTATTTTGCGAAATTAATAGCAAACGGAACATGTTTGTAACCATTTATAAAGTAATTTCACAAAGCCAAAGGTACATCACAAATTCGATTTTGCAAAATGGGTGATTATTTGTGATAAATTTCACAAAAAATGGTCATTTCACGACATGACACCTTCCAGTTTGGTCATTTTAGCGATTATCCCTTATTTAAAACCCCAAATTTCATGCAAATATACACCTCAATACACAATAGCCATGAAAAAAACATGTTCAAAACCGAAATTTAACTACAAAAGACTCTACAAACCTTTAGGCCATTGAGAAAGGATGCTTTCTTTGAGTGTTGAAACACTTGCGGCTGCTGGAAAGCTTTTAGGACCAATATCCGATCCATCAATCAAACGAAATCTTATCTCTAATGAATCTTGAACTCCTGACATCTTCTAATTTTTAACAGAAATTATACGAAAGAAAGAAATTTTATGAACTCGATCAGATAACGCAAGTAGGTATACAAACGGGGTCTTCGTTTTGATCCACACCCATCGATTCGACTTCTAATTGTACTCTGAAGATATTATATGTATTTGATATTAGTAAATAATAAATAATCGTTTAGATTGATTGCAATCGATTATATAAACGGAAGAGATAGAGAATAGCAACTTACCAATTAATAAATCAATCAATCAACAGAACCATGGTAAACCCTAGAAATTGCAAATTTAGGGCAAGAATCGGGAAAGGATTAGCATCAAAGATATAAAAAAAACCCCACGATCTTTTTTGATATGGGTATTTGAAGAAACTCAAAGAATCACATAATCAAGAAAGATTTAGCTTCCAAGAAATCAAAAAGGCAGTCTTTTTGATATGGGTATTTCCAGAAACTCAAAGAATCATATAATCAAGAAAGCTTTAGCATCAAAGAAATCAAAAACCCACAATCTTTTTCTATATGGGTATTTCAAGAAACTCAAAGAATCATAGAAAAACCCTCGATTGGACGGCCAAGTTGATAAAGAGAAAGTCAACAACCACCAAAGAACGTATCATCTACTCGAATCATCAAGTGGGTATATAGTTTATGAATCAAGTCAAGTCGATAATAATAAAGGAAACAAGATCAAATCTTCTTTTATATGTATGATGACGACAAAGAAGTTGATCAAAAGTAGAATGAAATTAACTTACTTACCTCAAGAAACTGATCCTGTTGTCCACTTCTGTCACGGTTAGATTAGGTGAAGAACAAAGACTACACTTTTTCTATGTATGATATAAAGAAATAAAGAATTAATAATGATCTTCTCGTGAAAATAAATTAATAGTTTCTTGTCATATAAACCAAGTGCTATGCATTGTGTTGTATAATAAATTATTATGTTTTCTTGTGTAAGAGAAGATATAATATTTGATTTGATAATAACTGAATATGATTATTTGTCTTATTGATTAAATATCTAAGATATTACGATAAAAGACAAAATTAAATAGAACATGCGTATGAAAATGGAAGTTTTTAATTTTGGGTAATAATTATAAAAACTTACTGAAAAAATGTTATGATTCTCATTAAACTACTTGAAAGAAGAAGTATCGAATTTGCATGGATGCTAAAGCTTTTCATCTTGTGTTGTTTGAAAGAAAAAAGCAAGATTTGTTGTAACTACTACTTGGAATTGTCGATTTCGATTGTGGTGAATAAGTTTTTCTTTTGTTTTTTTTAAAAAATTATTTTTTGATCATACCTTTTATTATGCTTTGAATCATTTTAATGAGGGTATACATAAATTTGAAAGTACAAGTATGTTATATACACATAACACATGTAATCGATTAAATCTACATAAATTTGAAAGTACAAGTTTGTTATATACACATAACACATGTATTATAGTTATAAATGCCTTCAAAAAATGATTATTTGTCGTTTTACTTTAATATATATAATACTAAAATCCAATAAAGAAAATACAGCATGATTGATGCCAGTGAGACGATCCAACCCTTTTGCATGTGAAATAATTTTTTGCAAATCTTTATACCACTAGATAAGGAATTAATTTAATTTAATTTATTAAATTTTGAAAAGCCTAATCAAATAAAGGTGATTGTCTACACATTATTGCCCGAACATGTAGAAATTGCATTGATTATTAATTAATTATCACTCATTAGCTTATTGCTCTCCACATATTTAAATGGCTATATATTAGGTTTAATGATACATATATGGGATTCGGTTACAAGTTGGGGCTAGCCCACTTGGCTAACAAGGTGATATACTAACAAGGAGGTCATGGGTTCAAACCCTGGCACTAACATAACAAGGAGTAGTTTAGGAGTAGGAGTAGGATAAATTTGTCGTTCAAAAAAAAATATATGGGATTCGGTTACTAAACAAATATTCAGTACTCAATTGAAGCCAAAGTGAAAAAAAAATCACTATTTGCATCCAAAATTGCCTTATTAGCAGTAATAAGCTAATTTTGAGAGTTCAGATTAGAGGTGACAAAAACTGACACGACACAAAATCGATTCGAAATAAATAGATTTGAGTAAGAGATTTCATTCCGTTCAATTAAATTGGTTGGCACGACACGATTATTAAACGGGTAAGGTTAGGGTTGTCAGTCTCAACACGAATATGACTCGAAAATGACTGGTTTGATATGCAAGTTTTTTTTTAATTCTTTTATTTAAAATCGAAATGCTCAAAACTAAAATCAAAACAATATATCAAAGAACAACTTTGGATTAAATCACTTTCTTATATGAAAACAACTTAGCCGCCTAGGTTAAGACTTCATGTTTAGTTTTTTCTTTTATCTCATATACTCTAATATCTCACCAGGTCACTTTCTCTTACTTGTAACATTGCTCCTCCGTCTCTACAACTCTTACTCTTTCTATTTTTTCCTCTAAACTTACAATAAATTTCACCATTCCGCCTCTCAACTCCTACTATTTCTAGTTTTTCACATTTTCTTTTCTGCCTCCCAACTCTTACTCTTTCAAGATGTTTAGTTTTTCAACTTGATGCAATATAACATATTTACAAGGTCTAAACCCGCTAACCAGGCACGAACTCGACGAAACGGGTTGACACGACACGACCGATAATTAAACAGGGTGGGTTAGGGTCAAACTCTTTCAACCGTTTAATATTTCGACACGACACGAACCCGACACAACATGACACGTTTGTCAGGTCTAGTTCAGATGGAAGAAAATAGATTTATTTTGTTGACTTGAATAGATAATTTTGAATAAGTTGTTTTATTTTAGCATATCAGTTTATTACGAGTAATACTACTAATAAGCTAGAGTGTTTGAATAAATTATCTAATTTATAATTTATGCCTAATAAAACAAATATTAGAGATGAGCATATGGATTGGAAAAATCGAACCGAATCAAAATCTGACCGAAACCGAACCAACACCATCATTGAATAACATACATGTAACGCCCCAATTTCCAATCAAAATTTTTCTTAAAAAATTTTAAGTAAAAACATAGGTAATCTTATTAACATGCTTAAAAGGTGTTCATCAAAACTACTACCAGAGTGTATACGTCCCATAATTATAAAAATATCATTTAATAATACAACTGCAAATCATTAATGTGCGATGCACCGCCGTCACGCCGAGCTCGCCCCTTTTATCAACTGGAGTACCTGAAAATGTTTTAAAATCAACGGGTAAGCTTAAAGCTTAGTGAGTCCCCAAATTACCATACATGCCCACACATTAAACAACCCGTCCTCGGAAACGACCCGACCCTACCCGCCATACAACAGCTACGGGCATCCATCATACAACAGCTATGGACACGGGGCGGTTCTACCCATCATACAACAGCTATGGGTTCCCGATTATGGCTCAGCCCATCATACAACAGCTATGAGACAAGGCAATAGTCCAACTCGCCATACAACAGCTACGAGGGGACACGCATCAGTACTGAGCCCAACAACAAATAACCACAGATATAGAGCAAATCATATAACTGTAAACAACACACAAGATGCCTAACATGCAACATCATATAGTAAGGTGAGGATACTCACCTGAATCACAACCGTCTGGATAATTTGCTAATATTCCAAACTAGGCTCGTCCGATCACCTAAATCCTACATACACAACATAGTAATCACTGACCAAAACTCTTATAGACTTGCCTAAAGGTCAGACCCAACATTTGCTAACAACCTGGGTCGAAAGTAAGCTTTTGGTCAAACAGTCGCTCGCCGCTGCGCGACCTCTCCCTTACGCGTCGCGGACTATCATTACACTTACGGGGTTTTACTCGAACCCGCGTCGCCGACATAGCCTGTCCGCGTCGCGGACTCGTAATAGTCTGAAATCCTCTTTTTGCTCTTAACTAGTATAGCCATCGATTAGGGTTCCATTCTACACCCTTCCTGGGATCAGAAACTACCCTAAGGTCACTCTCTTATGGACATGCAAGTCCATGCATGTCCATGGTCCAAAACCCTAAGTATTACAAGCCATCTAAGATCACTATCCAAGGGATAACACTACATGACGGAATGAAATGAAATATCAGAAGGTAGATCCTTTTACCTTGCTTCTGGAAAACGGAGGAATGCACCCGATTGACTACAAGCCTTTTCCCACGTTGTATCTCTTCCTCCAAAACTTCAAAGCCTCGGAACCAAAGAGCCTCTGCTGAAACTAGTCGACTCCACTCCAGAGAACTTCCAAAAACACGAACCCTAGGGCTGGGACCCTTTATATAGGCGTTTAAATCCGAATTAGGGTTTTTCACATTAGAGACGCACCGCGTCGCGGGCCCTTTCGAACCGCGCCGTGCATACAAATCCTACGCGATTCTAGATTCTTCCTAAAGCCGCGCCGCGACTCGGCGGAACGGGTCTTACAATACACGGTCAGGTTTTTGTTTTTTTTAATTTCCTGAAATTCGGTTTCAGTCATATTCGGTGTTGGTCTAATCCGGTTCGGATTGGCCCAGTTCGTAGACCACGCTCACCCTCAAATCTACATATATATGACATGAAAAAAGCATTTATGAATGCATTTCGGCCGTTAATGGGTTTTGGTCCCGAAAACCAAACTGAAACCAAAATTGAACAAGGATTTGTATATATGTATTAGATTCGGTCTTCAGATTTTAAAACAATCGAATTCGGTTTTGGTCCGATTCTTGGACCACGCTCACCCCTAAACCTTGTAAAGACTTACACATCCAAATAGAAAACTAAATTCATAAATTCCTATTATTAAGCACACTTGCAATAGATCTAAAGCTTAGTAACAAAATGAACATAAGCTTATATCAATAATAAACTAGATTAGCCATTAGCTTTCCCGCGTCAAAAAGAAAATTCTACAAATTTCCTTAGCTTTACCTTTACCTTTTGAGTTACAATAAGACGTATGCTGCGGAAATTTTGTGTATATCGAAAATGAATATTTAAAAAAAAAAATATGAGTTTGTAAAAGAAGTATTAATTGGGAAAATTAAAAAGGCATATATAACACGAATTTGTAAAAAAAAAAACTAAGTTTTTAAAAAAAACATATAAAAACAAAGCTGTAAAAGTTTGTAAGAAAGATTTAAACCAAATCCAAAAAAAATATTAAGGTCGGTTAAAATTCTAAAAACGAAAAGTTAGATGGACAGACTTTTGATAAAAAAAAAAAGATAGGAAGAAATTTCTATAAGTATTATGACCAAATTCGTAAAGACGGTTAAAAGTTAAGCTAAATTTGTATAAAAATAAAAATTGGACAAACAAACATGAGTAAAATCCGACCCATACAAAAATGAACAAAAAGGGGAATCAGTGTTGAGGTGTAAAGTTTAATTGTGAGTTTCAAAGTGGATCAGATTTCCAAAGCAATTTGGCAGTTTGGATGACTCAGTTCTTCGGAAGACTTAGCAAGTTTAAAGGAATCGGTAGTCCGCAAGGATCTACCGTCCAGAGTAAGTCTCACTTCGGATGGATCAGGAGTTCGAATGATTCTGTAGTGTGAAGGGTTCCGTAGCCAAGATGTAGGAGTTTGAGGTGAAGCATCTTTGTAGTGAAGAAACAAGTTCAACTGCAAAAGTCGCTGACAGTGAGTTCAATCTCTAACATAGACGACATGCAATAGTAGAAAGGTGTTCTGACAATGCATAGTCCCTGACCAATAACATCATATTGACTATACTTAAGGAATGTTAGCCCCCCGCTTAGACGTTGATGGGATCGATGTTAATTTCCTTCGAGGACTTCCTTGAGATTTAAGAGTTACATGCAACCATCCCCCAAATTCTTCTCAGGATCATAGCTTTGAGCATTTATGTGATAATAGGAAAGTAATAGAAATTCGATCAACTGAAAAATGAAGGCGAACATCACATCTTTATAATACTAAATCCCCAATAGTTGCAACACTTTATAAACAGTCGTGATGATTCACTATAAACCAAAAAACTATAATTCTGTTTTTACCTCAAAAATTACCAAATTAAAATTTAACGAGAGGCTAAAACTAGGACCAAAATGTCAGGAATTTTGCCAAATAATCCCTTGACCTAACCTCCTTCTGTTTACCTCCAAATTGCTTTATAAATATTTCAAAATCACTTTAACTTATAAGTCGTTTTAAGGTTTCTTCACCCATTTATATAATACTTGCTTTGTTACTATAAAGATTGTATTTCAACACTCAACACTTTCAATCTTTACAAAGATGCACAATATGTTATGTTTATAATGTTTAACGAAAAGAGTTTTCTCTTTCTCTTTACAAAATAGGTTGCCTAGATTCCAACCAGCCAACCTGATTGCACACCGAGGCCACTCTATATATGCTTAATCAATAGTCAGCTTCCCCGATAAATTTATCCTAGTAACGACTTTTTTTGTAAGAAATAGAGTGCAATAACTGTGTCCAATATTCTCCATGAAAAATGGCAACCGACCATAAAAAGTAAGAACCTAAACGAAATTTAAAACAAACACAAATACAACTCAATAATGGGTTTCTAGTCGTACCCAACTCACAATATACTAATGATTTAGTGTAATCAACTTCATTTTTCAACAACTTAACACTTATTTTATGTTTATGTTAAGAAGGATTAAGGCCTGTCCCAAACCCTTTCTTATTTGATGAAATCAAATTCATTGTGCTGGAAACCTTTCCCCTTTTTGTCACAAAATTTTGCAAATTATTTCCTCATCATCTTAATCGACTAAAAATACCTCTCTTTTTTGTCATCATATCATTCTCTTTAGCAAATTGGAGCCTAACATTTTCACATTACTACGTGTGCAAGCTAAGTGATGCTTGAATATGAAAATCCCACCCGAGCATACAAAGTTACAATATTTACACTTCACCCTCCGATCATGCAAATCCAAACCATGCTCCCAAACAGAATCAATTCAAGCCCCCAACAACATTTTTTTCGCAATCTACATATTGTTGATGGTGGATACGTAGTTGCTTGGAACTGTTCATGATAATGAACATAACTGTTTATATCTACATTGTTTATAATTTGACATTAAAAATGACAACTTAAATACGTTAAAAATTAAAATAAATAATCACAACATGATTAATAGCCATTATACAAATGCAATTACACTTAATCATGATAAGAACAAGAATCCGGTCTCCAGAGGATAACCGAACCAGGCCTGTATTCGAGAACAGGAAAACTCCACAATAGCCAAAGCTAACTTTGTTATTCGATAAAAAACCCAAGAAACAATGGTGCACCATATTTATAGTGACCTGCTACAGGAAAAACTCAGATCCTCAAATAAAGGAAAAGATCCTAATCAAAAATGGAAAATACTCAAAATTAAATGCAGGAAATAAACTTTCTTAATCTTATCCTTGTTGCCTTTCTTGACGTCTCCTGTAGACTTGGCCAAACCGGCCGGCCCTATCATTACTCCCCGCCCAAACATGCACCTTGTCCTCAAGGTGAAAATCTGGAAATTGGCGGTTTATAAAATCAAACGGTTCCCAAGTCGCCTCATATTCGGGGAGGTCCAACCACCGAATTAAAACTTCCAGTCCAGCAGAGCCTTCACGGACGTCCTCTACGTGGCCTGGTTGCAACAATACCTCCATATCGGCAGTTAACGTAGCAGGAAGTTGGGGAGCAGCAGTGCGAGTTCCGATAGCCTTACGTAGCTGGGACACGTGGAACACGTTGTGGATGCGGGCAGTATCAGGTAAACGCAGCCGGTATGCGACTTTGCCGACTTGCTCGAGTACTTCGAATGGTCCAAAGTACCTGGGGGCTAGCTTCTCGTTTCGCCGTCTTGACACCGAGTGTTGGCGATACGGTTTGAGCTTCAAAAAGGCCCAGTCGCCCACATCAAATTGGATTTCGCGTCTGTGTAAATCTGCCTGTGTCTTCATCATTTGTTGGGCGCGAAATAAGTGCCCCTTGACTTCTTGTAAAATCCGGTCTCGTTCCTCCAAGTATTGGTCCACGGAACCCACCACTGTTTTGTTCTGTCCATAGTAAAGCAAATGGGGCGGATCTCTACCATACAACACTTTAAAGGGAGTGGTTTTGGTGGACGTGTGGAATGAAGTGTTATACCAATATTCCGCCCAAGCCAGCCATTTACTCCACCGTTTTGGCGTATCAGACACGAAACAACGGAGGTATGTTTCAACACAGCGGTTTACCACCTCGGTCTGGCCGTCCGTCTGAGGGTGGTAAGATGTGCTCCGCTTAAGGGTTGTACCCTGAAGACGAAAGAGTTCTTTCCAGAATTGGCTTAGGAATACTCGATCCCGGTCCGATACGATAGACTCGGGTATTCCGTGTAATCGGACCACCTCCTTAATGAACGCTGCTGCCACTGTAAGGGCTGTGTACGGGTGTTTTAAGGGCACAAAGTGACTGTATTTACTCAGCCTATCCACGATCACAAAAATAACTGTATATCCTTCTGAACTCGGCAGACCTTCGATGAAATCCATAGTGATTTCCGACCACACTTGATTTGGTAGTTCGAGAGGCTGGAGTAACCCACTTGGCGCTAATGTTGAGTATTTTTGTCGCTGGCAAACATCGCATTCAGCCACCATTCTTGCTATATCCCCCTTCATTCCCGACCAAAAAACCTCGCGAGCCAAGCGTTGGTATGTTTTCTGGACGCCAGAATGTCCGCCCACTACCCCTTCATGAAACTCACCAAACAACTTTGGTATCCAACGTGACTCTCTGTTCAGAACTATCCGCCCTTTGTAGAAAACTTTACCTGATTCTAAGGTGTAGCCTGTGGTGTTTGGTGCCCCGGTAGTGAGTTTCTTTTTAATGGCGATGATCTCCTCTGCGGCTTCGAGATCTTTCCAGAGCTCCTCCCACTTTATTTTGCAAGTTGTTGTCAAAGCTTGCAACTGTACGTCCAGTGTCTTTCGCGAGAGGGCATCTGCCGCCTTGTTTTCGATTCCCGGGCGGTAAACGATATCAAAATTATAACCGAGAAGTTTGGACAGCCATTTCTGGTGGTCTTCCGTAACTGTGCGCTGTTCCAATAAGTACTTTAAGCTTCGTTGATCGGTACGTACAACAAATTTTCGACCCAACAGGTAAGGTCGCCATTTCTGGACTGCAAGGACGATGGCCATCAGTTCTCGTTCATAAACAGATTTCAATCTTGCGCGGGTTCCCAACACATGACTATAGTACGCTAGCGGTCTTCCTTCTTGCATTAGAACCGCTCCCAACCCGTAACCCGATGCATCGGTTTCGACAATAAATTCTTTGGAAAAATCCGGTAAGGCTAAGACCGGAACTTGGGTCATTGCGTGCTGCAATTTCCGAAAGGCATTGGTTGCCTCGTCGGACCACTTGAAGTTATCTTTCTTTAACTGTTCTGTGAGAGGTCGCGCGATACCACCATATCCTTGTACGAACTTTCGGTAGTAACCAGTAAGACCTAAAAATCCCCGGAGTTCTCGTAATGTCTTGGGAATTGGCCATTCTGTCATGGCGCTGATCTTGGCTGGATCGGCGGAGACACCCTTTTCGGAAATGATGTGGCCTAAATACTCCACCTGTGTTTGTGCAAGGAAACATTTCTTTCGGTTAGCATAAAGTTGGTTGTCGCGTAATACCTCAAAAACCGTTGCTAGATGTCGCAAATGCTCCTCCACCGTTTTGCTATAGACGAGTATGTCGTCGAAGAAGACCAACACAAAACGTCGTAGGAGGGGCTGGAAAAGAGTATTCATCAGCGCTTGAAAGGTGGCTGGGGCGTTCGTCAGGCCAAACTGCATGACTAAGAATTCGTAGTGCCCGTCATGTGTGCGAAACGCCGTCTTGGATACGTCTTCGGGCTTCATGCGAATCTGATGATAGCCCGATTTAAGATCTAGCTTGGAAAATATTGTGGCTCCGTGCAGTTCGTCCAATAGTTCATCTATTACTGGGATCGGAAACTTATCTTGAACCGTTGCTTTGTTTAGGGCCCGGTAGTCCACACAGAAACGCCAGCTACCATCTTTCTTCTTGACTAGTAACACCGGGCTGGAAAAAGGACTTGTGCTAGGCTGGATGATACCAGCGTTCAACATTTCACGCACTAATTTCTCAATTTCGCCTTTCTGCGTAAAAGGATATCGATACGGACGTACGCTAATGGGGGCGGTGCCGTCTTGCAGATTGATCGCATGATCGTGGCTGCGGCTCGGGGGTAGACCGCTCGGCATTTCAAACACATCATGGTGCTGATCGATAACTTTCTGAAAGTCATCTGACAGTTTCGATGGTGGAACAATCGTCTCTTCAACTAAATTCAAATGAACTACAAAACTGTCAGTTGCATGTTTAAGCATTCGGACTAAGGACTTACATGACACCAGTGTTTTGGAAAGGCACGGATCGCCGTTGAGAGTGACTTTGCGATTTTCGTTCCAGAAGGTCATGCGTAACTCGTGCCAGTTGACCGTCATGTCACCTAACGTGCGGAGCCACTTAATCCCGAGAATCACATCTGAACTACCCAACTGTAGTGGGTAGAAGTCCTCCACTACTTGTAGTTCTGGGAGATTGAGAACTATCCCTCTACAGGTACCTGTACTATGGTCCACCATGCCGTTACCGAGGCGGATTCGAACCGCTCCTGTATCTGATCTCGTTAAGCCTAAACGTGTGACCACACGTTCTGATATGAAATTATGCGTAGCGCCGCAATCGATCAGGACTATCACCGATATGCCCCCAATCTCACCCCGTATCTTCATGGTTTGCGGTGGTGTCAACCCGCTGATTGAATTCAATGAAACCTCGATAAAGTCTAAGTGTGCATGCTCCGAATTTTCTTCTTCTTCTGCATCGCTTCCGTCTTCATCAACCAATAGGACTTGCAGCGCCTTGCTTGGGCAACGATGACCGGGTGCATACTTCCCTTCGCACCTGAAACAGATTCCCTTAGCACGGCGGTCTGCCAATTCTGCTTCCGTTAGCCGCTTGAAAGGTCCTCCCGTGTTAGACGTTTTTTTATCACTCGGAGCTGTCGTGACTGCTGTTGGTGGATTATACCCTGTTCTCGTTGGTCCACTAGTACCCCCACGAGCTGGGTATGGGCTGCCCCCGGTTCTAATCACTCCCCCACTCTTGTTTTCGTCCATCTTTACAGCAACCCGCATAGTTTTAGCCAGGGTTTCGGGCTCCATAACCCTAATGGCAGCACGAAGGTCTGGTTTCAAACCCTTAACAAAGGTACTTTCCAAAACCATCTCAGGTAGATCAGGAAGTTGTCCTGCCAATGATTCGAACTTGTTAACGTAGTCACGTACCGTACCCGATTGTTGGATATTTAAAAATTGTTCGTACACGTTGCCTTCTTGTGAGTCTTGAAAACGATCCAGCAGCTTTCTTTTAAATCCCTCCCACGATCGACATGGAGTCCTACCCTCGTTCCAACGATACCAAGAGAGTGCTGCGCCTTCCATGCAGATTGAGGCTGCTCGTAACTTGTCTTTTTCTCCTATCTCTTGAATTTCGAAGTACCTTTCAATCTTGTATATCCAGCCATGAACATCTTCACCTTCGAACGTTGGCATCTTTACTTTTCGGCAGTCCCGTAGTGGGTCTTTCGGCCTGTTTTCCGAGTGATTCTTCCTGGATCCCAGAGACTCCTCCTCTTGGTCACTGTCAGAAAAGTTCCCGAACTCGATCTTGGACTCTTTCTTCTTTCCGCCTTTAGATGACTCCTCTTTCAGATCATTGATAGCTTTCATCAGTTCCTGGAATTGCATAGCACCTTCTATGCGGCTGGTTTCATTCTCCTGTCGCATTTTGGCTAAGTCAGATTCCAAGTTGCTGATCCGATCAGTGTTGTTGAGTTTCGACCCCATCTTCACAGGAACGTCGCTCTGATACCAATTGATAAGAACAAGAATCCGGTCTCCAGAGGATAACCGAACCAGGCCTGTATTCGAGAACAGGAAAACTCCACAATAGCCAAAGCTAACTTTGTTATTCGATAAAAAACCCAAGAAACAATGGTGCACCATATTTATAGTGACCTGCTACAGGAAAAACTCAGATCCTCAAATAAAGGAAAAGATCCTAATCAAAAATGGAAAATACTCAAAATTAAATGCAGGAAATAAACTTTCTTAATCTTATCCTTGTTGCCTTTCTTGACGTCTCCTGTAGACTTGGCCAAACCGGCCGGCCCTATCAAATCATTCCAGTCTTGGGAGTTTTGGTGGTTCTAATTCGGCTCTTACTACCGCTAGACATAATTGCTAGAAAAATCCACCAATTTCAGTTGAAACACAGAGAACCTTACTCAAGCCCTACTTCATACATGAAATTAATACAAAATGATAACATGACAGGTAGACTACTAGAGAAACAAGAAACTCAAAATGATAACACTAAATCTGTTTTAATCATGTATCAGATGTGATAGATACGTGTGACAAAAATCAGCTTTTATAGTATTAGTCGATCAGCTCAAATACAAACATTTGGATGAATACGGACCATAATCCCCTTCTAGCTTTCTTTTGTGTCCTAATGTCAAGTATAATGTTTGATCATGAATAAGATTACAGACCTACACAAACTATTCAAGGGTCAAATGATAAAGAAATAATAAAGTATAACGGATACTGAATTAAAAAGTATCAGTAAACTTACATTCACAACGGGACAACCTATGTGGCAAAATTCTTTTAAATGCTTCCGTAGATACTCTTAAAAATTTAACATCTTCCCTCCTGAATATGTCCCAAAGAGCACCACATATTTCCCTCTTCTCTCCTTTGTATCCTCTATGGCTCTACACTCAATAATATCACTATCTTTGCCTTTTTTTGTCCCAACTCCTGTTTTTCTTTCTTTAATTTATCAATCGTTAACTGCTGCTCGCGACTAACCGACACTCTCATGGTGCGTGAATACTTAAACATTTGCACTCATCAAAATTTATATCGATGGTATAAAAATACTAATTCAAGATTGTATTGCATCTAACATATCACAATGAATGTCGGTCACAGAATCGCCTATTGCAAGTTATTGAGCTATTCCATATGCAGACCATGTTTTTAGACTCAAATCAAAATTTATCACAGTTGATGGTAACTTCACAGCAAGATTCAGAAAATAGGCTTTTGGATTGGTGTATTCTCTGAAAGAAAATTTCATGATTAACTCATCACAAAGTCGTGGTAGAATACTGCCAAACTTATCATATGAAAGAAAGTGTGTTAATTTGAGCATCTTTGGCCATGAGTGGTATTTTATTCCTT
Source organism: Cichorium intybus (assembly GCA_023525715.1). Lineage (NCBI taxonomy): Eukaryota > Viridiplantae > Streptophyta > Magnoliopsida > Asterales > Asteraceae > Cichorium > Cichorium intybus. The sequence goes on along the minus strand of CM042016.1, from coordinate 44,549,379 downwards.
CAATGAAAAGAAACAATCATCACAATAAAGAAATAGAATTACATATACCCCTTATTGCAATCAATAACTTAAAGCTTTAACATCTTTGAACCGACATTTAGATCCACACGTTCAAATAATACATGTGACATCACCATTGACCCCAACTTATGTCACGAGTCTGATATAAAAACTTCCTTGAAAACTATTGGTTCACCTTTAGTCAAATGGCGACGAAAGCTAATAAGATGATTTTATCCGCTTTCGTCGTCATTTGACTAAAATGAAACAATAGTTATCAAGGATGTTTTAGATATGACTCATGTCATACATTAAGAGTCGATGGGAATGTCGCATGCATTGTATAAACATGTGGATTCAAATGCCAGTTCAAAGATGTCAAAACTTGAAGTTATGGATAGCAACAAAGAGTGTGAGGTAATTCTATTTCTTTAATGTTCAAGTTCATATTCGCATAATAGTTGATCATAATATGCAACTCCTAATTAATACTCTTAAGATATTTTCAAAAGTTACACTAAAGGAAGAAAATATTCTGATTCATGACCAAAGATGCTCAACTTAAAGGACTTTCCTTCATATGATAAATTTGATAACATTATGCCAAGAGATTGTGATGAGCTCATCAGAGCATTACCTTTTAGAGAATGCACCATACACCGATCTAAAAACAAGTTTTCTAAATCATGTTGTGAAGTTACCACCAACTATTATAAATCCTGCTTTAGGTATGAAAACATATATTGAATATGGAATGGCTCAAGACTTAAAATAGGTGATTCTGTAACCAGCCTTCATTATGATATGTTAGATGAGGTATTAGTTCGATCTTGATTCTATATTTTTATACTATCAATATATATTTTGCTGAGTGTAAATGTTTGAGGGAATATAATGGCACACCCATGAAAATGTGATATTATTAAGTATAGAGGATACAGTTAGCAATTATAGCAATTGATAATTTATAAAAGAAACTCAGGAGTCGGGACAAAAGAGAAAAAAATAGTGATATTATCGAGTGTAGAGGATACAAAGATCTAAGGGAAATATGTGATGCTCTTTGGGACATCCGAAATTGAAGATGTTAAATTTTTAGAGGAGTATCTCCAGAAGCACGCAAAAGTCAAAAGAATTTCACCACATAGTTCCCTCCTGTTATGAATGTATGTTTATTAATATTTTTTTAATCCAATATCTTTTGTACTTTATTATTTCTTTATCGTTTGACGCTTAACCGGTTTGTGTAGATTTGTAATCCTATACGGGATCAAACATTTTACTTGATATTAGAGCCTAGAAAAAAGCTAAAAGAAGAATATTATTGGTATCCATCAAAATGCTTATATTTGAGTTTAAACACTAATATTATAAAAGTTGATATTTGTCATAAGTTTCCATAAAATGTGACACACTGACACGTGATGAGATGCGAACCTTTTACCTGTGGAACTATAGACATTTGAACAATGTCTGCGAGAAGCGACTTTTATTCTTGTTGAATGTCCACACTAATGATAGATCCGAGTCGAAACTCACATGTCAATTGTTTTGTAGAGATACAAAACAATTGACTTGAATCTTTTTTAATTACTTTTGTTACTGAATTATCTTTCAAAAATGTGCCTTGGCTAGTCAATGGGTTGAACTTGAAGTCAATTTTGACTTCAAACTGCAACAAATAACAACGTACTATGAAATAACAAGAATATTACGTTTTAATATCTTTGAAACTAGGGTTATGTTGTACTAAACAAATTTTTTAAGTTTATGTTGCTATTATTGCGTTTAAAAACCTATACCCATGTTAGAAACCTACTTTCTTCATTTAGTTAAGATAATTTGGACGCATTTGGCTCAAAATGAGAAAATAAAAGGTGAATAAAATAGCATTATTACCTCTTTTAACCAAGTATGGTATATTTCTTTAATATAAGTTTTTCTTTAATATTAGTTTTCTGAACTATAGCAATATAAATTACCTTGTAATGGATGGTATTGCTATAAACGGATGAACTTTTCACGTACAATGAAAATTACTTGTAATTTGATGACATTGATAAATATAATTGGGTAGATCTTTTGAAAACTTTACTCAATTATAGCAGTGAAAATTTACTTTGTATTCGGATGAAACTGGTATAATTGGTAGGTTTTTCAAACTACAATGCTATTGTTGATTTTGTTTATTATAGCATCTTACTTCCATAATTGGGTAGATTTTTTAAAGTACATTGTTCTAATAGAAAGAAATGAAAGTATCATCCGATAACATCCCTTTGGTAGTATTCATACCAGATAAACTCCATAAAGATTCATCACAAAAGGTTGGAAAACTTCATATTAGAACAGAGATATAATGGTGAGTGGATATACCATTCCTTTCAATATTTGTTGCTATTAATTTCTGCAACAAGCTCTGTAAAGTTATCAGGGAGCTTTATGTCAATTTGTACTTCTGCAGAGTTCACTTGATTATAGAGGTTGTAAAATTCGCTAACAAGCCTCTGTTTAATAAAAAAAATGTTCAGTTTCTTATCTAAAATGGACCTAAACAAAATTAGATAATGAAGAGATTATATGGTAGAGCTTTTACCCATGAATCATCACCCCTTCCAGGAAGCTTTGGTTCCCAAACGCCTCCCTAAACAATCTGAAGCATGAAAACAGTTTATTAATAAGACACTGATTGGCATATGGAATAAAAACAAATAAAAGCTGCAGATAATGTGTAAGGAATTTAGATGATTACAAGCATTAGAATAGAATATTAGAAGAGTATGTTTAACAAGTTCCCAACAAGGAACCTAATACTAACTTGTTTCAGTTTTCACATTGAACGGATGCATATGCATAGCGTTGCTACGAAAAAAAGTAGATCAAGTAATGATTGATTTATAAAAAGTAGTGTTATACAACTGAGAAGCATTTGTTGACACCTTCAAGGGTAACAACAGCGGTGAGGACGAAAACAAAGGGCAACAAGCATGCGAGAATGAGGATGGGATGAAATATGACGAGCTGCGACCTTGATCTTAAATCCATTGCTGCTCGATATCGTTATACTTCTCATAACTATGTGAGAATTGTATCTGCATAATGATCCCCTAATTTCTTCTCTAACGAAAAAACCCTAACACGACCGACGACGAAGTCTCTCCGATTGATATTGTTTTATGCGTATAATAATAATTCCCCCGGCAATGGTTTAATGCAAAGACATTTTATTACATAAAAAATAAACATCACCTTAAAGTATAAAATGCTCAATTTGTTTTTTTATTTCATTTTACAATAGATGAAATTTAAAATTTCACTTTACTCTCTAAAACTCTCTAACTCTCGACTATTTCTACTATCTTAAAAATCGAAATTGTTTCAAAGATTTCATGCTTGTTGACTATTTATACAGTCAAATTATGGTGTTTCAACTAATATATTAATAGAAAATGTTGGTGATTAAATGTAAATTCAAGCTAAAAAGAATTTCAATGGTCACGATTTAACGAAGTATTCATAGTTTCACCTTGTATATATAAATATTTTTAGTGGATTTTGTGTTTTTTGATTATTTAGTGTTGTCAAACTAATAAAGTTTTTAAGTGCATAATCCATATATATCTAATGATTCGTTTCAAGTGTTGTGTTTTAGCTAAAATATTAAATATGAATGTTGGTGATAATATAAAAACCTAAATTGAAAAGACTTTGAATGATCTCCATAACAATTTGAACGCAAATAAAACAATTAAGTATGTGTGTGTAATTGGGTATTAAATGGGATGGATATTGTTATACCCGTCCCTACCTCATATCCGCTTCAAGTATGAAAAAGGATTTGTATCCCTGCCCCGTTGCCCATCAATATGTGGAATATCTACATGTTAAGATCGGGTCCCCACGGGTAACGGAACTTGTTGGTCATTTTTCCATCCACAACCACACCAATATATGAATCGAAACATGCAAGTGGTTTTTGATAAATAAAAGAATATATGAGTTTTGATTTTAATAAGCTTCAATAATTGATGTTAGAATTAGTCTTGACTCTTGTGAGTGTTTGGATAGTACGTTCTCTAGCTAAATGACCAAGAGAACCAAAATATATTACCAAAGCAATGTCGCGGTGACTAACTCAAAACTAAGTCAAGTTGATTACTCGAGTTTTAAAAACTATTCACCTTAAAGTCTTTTCATTATTCATAAAAAGCAATATTTTATAGAAGTCTTTCATTTTTTAATAAAAATTATTCTAGTTAAGTAATTTGATAAATATTTTAGGAACTATTACCGTTTATGATTACTGAAATGTATACTCGTCCTTATAAACTTTCTTCCGTTGAAGTATAATGACACACAAAACGATGCCTTGAAATGCTTTTCAAGATAGTATTTAGACTCGATTAATCCTCAATTTAGACTAGGAATTATAATATTATCTACCAATCTTTGTGATTATTTATCTAACAAAGTGTTGATAAAAGTACACTCCAATCATTATCTAATATAAAATTGAAGCATATATTTGTTGAATTTTCATAAATTAAACGTTCACACTAGGTAGAATGATTACTAAAACAAAATTAGGCTTTTATGTTTGTCATCATCAACACAAGCGATATTGACATTCAACGTCAATCTTGAGCAACGAATGCACCAACAATGGCTACATCTTTGAATTAGATGTTAGAAATTATGTAATAACGTGACCACATTATGATAGTAACATATGTTCGGGATTTTAGATACTCATATTTCTTTTGTTTTTTCACTAGTATTCATTACAATAGAGATTATATATATATATATATATATATATATATATATATATATATATATATATATATATATATATATATATATATATATACACACACACACAAACACATACATATATATATATATATATATATATATATATATATATATATATATATATATATATATATACACACACACAACATAGAGTCCTTTTATATATCATTATAATATATGTTAGATTCGGTGTCAAAGACTATGTTTAAGAAAAATAGCTATTAATATGCCTAGAGTTAAACTAGTAAGGCTTTAATTGATGATGACATAACATGAAGTTTATAAGATTTCATACTTGTTGTGAGCATGATAATTCAATAATGAGGATTAATAATAAGTTAATTTAGAGTCCTCTATGATTTGTTATGATGTTTGGCCATGTGTTAACACTAATAAAAAGTTGAATACTACCGTTGGAAGCGGGTTTATCAATATCAATAAGACTACTAATATGAAAGAGTGATTGAGTTTGTAGCAAAATCATGAATATCAAGAAAGCAATCACAACAATGTTGAAATCTATTTTATTAAACGAATTGGGTTAGGATATAAATGAATGCTCAATATCAAGCGAAGTGGACGGCAATAGAGGACATATACACCATATGATCAACAAGTGAATTCGGATGTTTCTTAAGAAAACGTCGAGAATAGTGAAAATAAATTGTGAGAATATAGAAAATACATGTGAATATTGTGAGATCATCGAAGAAGATGGTGTTCCTTTGTGGCATATATTGCATGGCAACCATTAAAACATATAGTAATTTAATATTCAAATATGATTAACAGATGCATATGTCAGAAGGAATATTCATGAGGGGCTAGTCGTTCTGGTTATAAGTGAATGTGACTTATGTTGTATGTTTGCTTAATGATGTAACTATGTTATGATATGACATGAGAAGTCTCTCAATTGAAACATGAGTGAAATTTATATGCAAATGTTGTCTATTAACATATTTAACATCATTTAGTGGTAAGAATATATATATATATATATATATATATATATATATATATATATATATATATATATATATATATATATATATATATATATATATATATATATATAGGGTTAGGATCCGGTAGGAACCCAAAATCCGGTAGGAACTGCGAGGACTCTTCTCGTCCAATCACTCTCATTAAGGGCAATTACGTCAACGTTGAAAAATATGGGCCAAGTAAAAAGAAACACTCTTTTTGGGCTGGGTTTTTTGGTTACGTATTGGGCTAGGTATATTCTTTTCAGTTGCAAGCGTCTTCTGTCACTGTTCAACGAGATCTTCGATAGTTCATACAATTCTTCTCACAATTCTGGAACAACTGATCTTCTTCCTTCGATTCTTCCAGCATTTACGATTCTTATTATGAATCAGGTTAGTTTTCTTTGATTTATATTTATTCAATTTGTATTAACTCTGATTCAAAAAAACCTAAAAATCTGAACGTGAAATTACTCCAGCAGATCGATTAATAAGATATTCTAAAATCATCTTCTTCCTTCCATTCTTCCTGAATTTGTGATTTTTCATACAAATAGCTTAGTTTTGTATGATTATATCGATTGTATTTGAATTGATTGATTCAAAAATTACAAATCACATATGCTCTGTTTCTAACTTTCAGGTTAACGATAACTTTTTTAATTCAAATAAGCGTTGAATCATATAAATCATATTATATATTTAGATCATTCATTACGATTGAATCTAATTTATGAATTTCTGTGTGTTATATTCTATTTGTTCCCAAAATTTGATGAAGCATACAAGGTGTTTGTTAAAATGTCTCTAAGAAGTTAAATGCACATAAGGTGTTTCAAATACTTTTCTAGAAATTGTGTTATGCCTGCACACATAAACTGTTTGTATTTATGTCTATGTGAGATATAAATGATTGATACTATTCATTTATATCTCTTTTTGGTCTTCAGGCAAAACATTTAAATCTTAAAGATTTCTGGGAGAAAGGGTGAGGGAATCATGGATTTATGGGTGTATGTAGAAGAAAGAGAATCATCAAAAAGAAAAGTCGATTAGGATAAATATTTCAAAATTAACAAAGACCAACATCCTAAAAAAACTAGACAGGTCTACCAACTAAAAGATAAACTCCCACTAAATAAGATTAAATCATAACATTTTGAATAATATATATTTGAAATGTTATGATCCTTAATCTATCATTTGATAGTGCTATTCATCATGATATATCATTTAGAGAACTCCAGTTTTGTGTAGATGAGACATCTACCTTAATAACCAGGTATTTGTTCTTAGTTTGTATTAATAATAAAGTGAGTTGTTCATTTGGGTAATTATTAGCATATGTTTTATTGCAGATTTTATTGTAAGCTCCAAATCGAGAGTTCTTTATTCTCCAACTAGATGCAAAACTTTCATCAAGCCATCATCTTCATGTTTCAGACAAAAATTAGTATATATTTGTTCTTAGTTTGTATTAATAATAAAGTGCTTTGTTCATTTGGTTAATCATTAACATGTGTTTTTATTGCAGATTTTACTGTAAGCTCCAAATCGAGAGTTCTTTATTCTTCAACTAGATGCAAAACTTTCATCAAGCCATCATCTTCATGTCTCAGACAAAAATTAGTATATTTTGACATCGCTGATATCAAATGTTGTAAACGCATAGAAGAAAATGAGAGTTTCTTGTTTGTGTTCTTGAATATGCCTCACCAGCTAGAGATCTTGAGTTTGAGTTTGGTCTACACAAGAGATATGGTAGTCCTTAAATATTGATATTTTGTTTGAGCTCAATGTAAAAATAGTAATGTAATTTAACAACATGTACATCTCAATTTGTAAATAAAATTATTCACATTTCCATATGAACCAACCATCTATATTTTCTAAATGAATCATCGATTCATGTTTTACTCCTAAACTACATATCCTGGCGTATTAAATCGTAAGAAAGTAATAAAATTCTTTCAAAAAATTTGGACATATCTATTAATATCTCATAAAAACACAAGCGTATCTCATGCTATATGTATTTCAAAATGTTCAAGCATTTGAAATTTTATATATTATGACTAGGAGCGTATACATAATTGCTTATTAATCAGTTATGGGGCAAATTATTTTATACTTTATATAATATTATATGTTACAAAATTGTTTACTTATATTAGGTTTATCAAAATGTTATGATGAAAATTTGTGTACATGACAAATAATTATATGCTTTGAATAATATTTATTTGAATCATATCATTTTCTAATCATACAATTTGAATTATGTATAGATTTTTACATACGTCATAATTCAAAATAGGTTTTGGTTCATAAAAGTTATGTGATTCACAAGTTATATGATCCAAAACATGAGAGTGACAAATTAATAATTGTAATTTTTGAACCTAAATTTATAATCCAAAAGTTATGATGCAGAATGTTGGCTATGATATAAAAATACAATATATGAAACTCTGGTTGTATATTTCATATTAAAGCATATAATTATAATTTAAACTTATATGATCCAAAATATAATATGCAAAATTTATGATCTAACACTTATGATTCACAATGTCTATGACTCAAAATATAAGGCGAATCATAAAGTTTTGGATCATGCCTATTAATAATTGAATATTTATGATGCTAAATTTGTAATTTCAAATTTATGATGCAAAAGGTTGTTATGATCCAAAATAACAAGATTGAAAGTTTGTATCTTTACCACTTTTGAAGTATTTAATTGAAGTAATTTTATAATAAGAAAATATTAATGATCCAACTATTTATAAATTATGATTCAAAATTGCATGATCTAACAAAACATAATAAAATCCATAACTGGATGATGTTAAACTTTTTTTATCGAGAATAAAATGGTACAAATATTTACGATTTATAATTGTATGATTCAATGCTTTCTAGATACAATAAAACATTAGCAAATTTTTTATTCAAAAATTTTTTCGATCCAAAAATATTATATATTTTTACATCTTGAACTTTTATGATCCAACAATATATGTTCCGATTCAAAAATAGAAGATGAAAAATTTATGATCCAAACCTTATGATTCATAAGGTCTATTACTCAAAGTATAACATGAATCATAAAATTTTAGATCATGCCTATTAATAAGTGAAATTATTTTCTTAAATTTAATTATGATGCAAAAGGTTGTTATGATCCAAAATTTTGAAGTATTTGATTGAAGTGATTTTATAACTAGAAAAAGATTAAATATCCAACTATTTATAAATCATGATTCAAATTAGTATGATTCAAAATAGTATGACTAAAAACATAAATTAAAATCCATAACTGTATGATGCTAAACTTTTTTTTATCAAAAACAAATGATACAAAATTTTGGAAGTTTCACAACTTTCTAGATACAAGAAAACATGATCCAAATTTTTACTCAAAAACTTTTATGATCCAAAAATATTATATAATTTTACATTATAAAGTTTTATGATCCAACGATACATTATTCAACTTTTGTAATAAAATAGTGACTATGGGATTTATTTATAATCCAAGACAAAAAAAAGCCATCAACACAATGTATATTAGCAAACAACCAAGAAACACCATTGTACACCTAAAAGGACTAAATTTCTTATGGAATTTCATGCAAGTACTAATACTAACAATGCATCTAAACCAAGTACTTAACAAATAAAGTAACATATCCAAGTAAACATTGTTTTTGAACCACATCACCCCACCATGCATAACATGCAACTAATATCATACAAATCCAAGTAACGTTGTGATTAAAGGCATAATACACCAACAATGAGAATCATTAAATAACCAATAGTCTTCAACAACACGGAAACCACCAATTATATAACTTTAAATTGTTGAACCCTAACTTCAACATCATGGAAATGAGCTTCACTACAGATAACTTTCTTCTTGTGAGTTGTCAACTGATCAAAGTCTTCCAGATTTGTCAAAACACTAGGTTTATACACTTTAAGGTCGAACAACAATATCTTAACTAACCACTTCATCTTTAACTCATACAATTATGGTATTTGTTCATCAGGCCCAGGTTCTAAAATCAGCATCAAGATTATCAAATCCACCACCACGGTAAACTTGCATATGCCTCATTAGAAAAAAACCACAGTCAAGGATGTTATTTTTTGTCTACCAATCCAACTCAATTCTTATTGGCTTTATTCATTGAAAAGCATTCAAACGAGGATGATCGACAATGGTGATAAAAATGCATGGGCATTGTTTTCTACAAAATATAAAACACTTTATTGTTATTAGTTTCTAAAAACCAAACAGAAGATAAAATAACATAACATTAATTAACAAGTTATTATAAACATGATATTTTGTATCCTAAGGGTTTTCAAATAACAGAAACTCAATTATGAAACTAGGCTGATAAGATAAACAAATAATTAAAAGTATAATGCTATTAATAAAATTTAACTCTTTGCTTTAGTGGACTAAATTGTATCAAATGGATTTCAAATAACAAAAAGTAAGATGAAACATGAATTTTCACTACCATTAGAAGACATAGTGACTCTCAACCCAATAATATATTAGTTAGTAGTAATCCAATATGTGATCTCATTATGGTCATGTTCTCTCAACCCAAAATCATAACATTATAATGTTATTCTACTTTTAAAATGTATCTTGCACTAATTTAGTCAATGTTATTAATTTCCATCATTTACTTAAAGCTATGCTACAAGCTTTATTTTGACTAGTTAAGTATATCTATCATTTTTCTAAAAAGTTAATCACATGCAAAAACCACTGATCATTGTTATAAACAACTACATCAGTACTTATAACATATAAACACATGAAAAGAACAATAAAATCTATGAGAATTCATATTTTCCAAGATGTGGGTTCTTTGAGGCATTAGATCGAACACCTTGCAAGCATCATTATATTCAATTTCATTTATGAACACAAACATGAGTTTAGAAAGCATTAACTCTCAAACAATTGTTTTAAAACTTAAATAACAAAAAAATCAAACAATAACGTAACATTATGCCAAATATAATTCTGAAACTAGGGTTTCAAAACAAAAGGAAAAGAGCATTAATAAAAGAACTAATAATCAAACAATAAGTTCTAAAATCGAGTTTACTTTCTTCCATTTGACTTGAGATTCAACAATCTTTTGAAAATTAAAGCTACAGCAACTAAAACAGAAAAAGTTAAGTTTTAGGGTTTACCTGCGTCCATAACTTGAAATTGAACTAAAACGAATCTGGAACACACAGATTCAAAATTTATTATCAGAGTTGTCAAAGATTTTTGAAGCATATGAAGGTATTTATGCCTCAATGATGATCGGCAATGGAGAAGAGAGTATAATAAACAAGACTGAAGAGGGTTTTCAATTTGTATGTAGGTGAAAACGTGAATGGAGGGTTTCCCTTACGAATTTTACCAATTTGCCCTAAAACTTTTTACCCTTGACAGGAAAAGCTTAAAAAGTTCACCTTAATTTAAAAAATGCCACCGTTTTTTATTTAAAAAAAATAAAAAACTCCAATTAATATTCACCACTCATTTTTCAAAAGCAGAGGTCCAGATTTGTCCTCACAGTTCTTACCGGATTTTGGGTTCCTACACGATCCTCCTTATATATATATATATATATATATATATATATATATATATATATATATATATATATATATATATATATATATATATATATATATATATATATATATATATATATATATTTCATGAATTGAGTTATAAATTCCAAGCTAGGATTTCCACCGACATGAAATGTGGGTGCATGATAGCCAGTAGAGCCATAAAAGGAATGATTTTTGGCATTAATTAATTATTAGTTTTCATTTTAAGTTGATTAGGACTTGAAGAATATAGGTGATATTATTGTGTAATTTATTCAAACTAGAAATATGATAAAATAGGAGGGGTTGGGGATAATATGATTATATGTCATAATGGAAAGGTAAATGTTTTGGATATCAAATAGATGACATATGTAGTATTTTATTGCTTAACGTAATACTATATGTTTTAAAATATGGTGTGGGATCTAACTATACATTACCATTGTTTAGATTTAAAGTGTTATATAATGAATATAGACATTGTAGTCTATATATCAATTTCCAAACACATGTACGAAGTCATAGCTGTTAGTGTATCCCACATTGGTGCGACACGGTCTTATGAGTTTGTATATATGTTGGAGTCTCCCCTCTCTCCACAAAGGGCTCTTTTGGAGAGACACTCTTGGACTCCACATATATTTACATGGTATCAGAGCCAGTGTCCCGCACCCTGTAACCTCATCGAGCCTACGTCTCTGAGGGGGAGTGTTAGTGTATCCCACATTGGTGCGACACGGTCTTATGAGTTTGTATATATGTTGGAGTCTCCCCTCTCTCCACAAAGGGCTCTTTTGGAGAGACACTCTTGGACTCCACATATATTTACAATAGCTAGGAGATAAGCTATTAGAAAATTAAGTAATAAATTAAAGGGAAAATGACTTATAAGGGTAATTATGTTTCAAAAATGTTCAAAAAACAACATCCAAGTTTGGTTTGTTCAAAAAACACCATCTAAGTAAAGCCTTTGTACAAAAACACCATCCAAGTAAGGCCTTTGTACAAAAAACACCAACGAACTACATGTTTTGTTTAAATTTTACCCGATGGTAACCGGCTATTGCAGGTTAAACTGTTCATCTGTTATTATGTCATTTCACTAAATATTAGGCCAAATCATCGTTTAACCTGCAAGAGCCGGTTACCATCGGGTAAAATTTGAACAAAACATGTAGTTCGTTGGTGTTTTTTGTACAAAAGCCTTACTTGGATGGTGTTTTTTGTACAAAGATCTTACTTGGATGGTGTTTTTTGAACAGACCAAACTTGGATGATGTTTTTTGAACAGTTTTGAAACATAATTACCCTTATAAGTCATTTTCCCTAAATTAAATAAGTTATAGATGGTTGAATTTCGTGAAACATTGGGTAGTATATGTTGGTGTTTTAGTTTGACACCATAGATGGAGATATCGATATGATATTATACTGGTAATGTTATTTTAACTAGGGCACTAGCCACCAGTAAAACCATTATGTTGGGATGTTTGAAACTTTTTGTAATTATAGCTTCTCCCTAGTCTATGGTTGAATCAGATCTTTTGCCGTTAAAAAAATATATACATGTTTCAAGCTTTTGGTATCTTTGTTGGCATAACTATATATTTGAATAAAGGTAGCATTACACATGAATAAAGGTAATCTTATTATGAGTACTAAAACCATTATATGTTTAACTAGTGTATCTAGAATGTAACCCATATGTGATAGTTAATATTGTTATATAATAATCAATAAGAGTTTGTGAGATTAGTTAGGGGTTGGTTGGTATATTGAAGTGTATAATTATGTAATAAATTACATTAATTTTTTACCTGCAAGACTAAACAATGAGAAAGCAAATTAAAATGACAATTAGTGAATCATGATGAATGCACATGATTTATTGAAAGGTAGATGCATGTCAAAATGTGTATATTTTTTCCAAGTATAATTATGCATGCAACACATATTAGAATCAAGAAACTACATTTATAAAGTATTTTTGTTATACCTACATGAACGAAAGGAAAGAAAAAAAAAACTAAGCATATATATGATCACAAGTATAGAAGTTACGTTGATCCATCTCAAGGGGAAAAGGCAGGTTGTGTCCACATGTCGATAAGAATTCATACTCTACTGCCTTAGTATTTTGACTATTTGGATTTCTACACTACCATCCTTTCTAAAATATTTGGTTCCCACCCTTTCAACCGACGAAAAAGCACACCTGGTCTCCACCTTGTCCAACATGGAAAGAAAGTAAGTAATTATGTTCTAAAAGAGATAAATTTATGTTTTGAGAACATATAACATCTAACATATAAAATATATAAACTTTTGTGTTAGCTTTCCAAGAAATTGTTGCTGAATTTCATTAACATTTTAGTTTTATGGGATCTAAAAATCAACAATCAAATGATCATTCATTTGACTTTAAGAAAGAGGTAGAAACAGAATATTCATCAATGGTAAATGCAAGTCTAATGTGGAATGGATAATTCATGTTAGTGATAAGCCAGAGCTCACGAGTGTCCAACTTAATTGATGTGACAAACTTAACGGGTTGAAAAAATTTGGTTGGGCAACTGTATATTAACATTAATATCAAATATCAAGTGTATTTTATAAAACCTTAGTAATCTTTTTGTAAAATCTTAGTTATGTAAAATCTAAAATCTAGTTGTCAGTGAGTTGATGGTGGAGAAGCAGGCGGCGAGCCGGAGATGGGTAGAAGGAGGCAGCGACGAGTCAAGTCGCAAAAACTCCAAAAATCAAATAAAGCAATAAACAATTTTTTTTGGTATTTTAATGCCTTTGGCTCTCTTTACTTCTCTTTTGCTTTTCCCCTGCATCACATATTATTATTTTAACTAAATATATATTTTAATATTTATAAGAACAATTTATTTGTTTGTTAACCACCTCATATAACATATATTGATTTAATTTAATTTAATAACTATAATGATGTCTATCTAATTATAACGGTGATCATTTATAGAATTTAAGTTTCTATAAAAATATAATATAATATCTAAAAAAAATCCCAAATCAAAGGTTGTGAATGTAGGATAACCTTTGATCCATGTAATTCATATAAAATAAAACTTTTTGTCCTTGAAAGTTTATTTGACACTCCTTTTGTTGCAAGTCTCTTATCGATAATATGATTTGATATAGATAGGCGTTGTTGTCAACAACGACAATGACAATTGTATTGTAAAGTCGATCGAAAACTATAGAAATAAGTAAAGTTTTCTAATAGTGGCATGTAGTAGAAAAAGTAGATAGAAATTGAAGCCAAGCAAGAGAGAGTACTAATTTGATTGATATCTAATAATGTACAAAACAACACCAAAATGCTATTTTTATGGTTGAACAAAAATTAGGGACAAGTAACTCAAATTGTAAGCCACTATCATTAATTTTGGAGTGGCTACTGACTCTTCCCAATTATAATAGCAAACAATGTTGAAAATCAACAAACCATTGGTTTCTAAACGCCAAATGGGAGCCTTCGGGGCCGCTAGGGGCTAAGTGCTTTCAATGTCACTAGCACTTTTCAATAGGGATAAGCACAGGTTCGGACTCGGTTTGAGAACCGATTTCGTAAGAAATAAAGAACCAGGAATCGTATCGAATACCCCGGTTCTGGTTACTACCAGTTTGGTTCTGGTTCTGTTTATACAAGGAAGTGTGCTATTAAGGGATGCTTTCGGTTCCGAACCCGACCCGAACTGGACCAAGAACCGAACTCAATACCTGATTCTGATTCCGGTCCGATTCTTCGGGTCAAATGATCATCCCTACTTTTCAACACTAATAGTTGTTGAACTTGGTAGAAAAAAATACTCATAATGCTCAATTTTGTACGTGCAAAGCGCGTCTACACACGACACTCGAAAACTTTGTGACTCACATCCACGCACATGTGGCACCCCATCATTCATCTAGTTGTGTAAGGTAAACCTTCAACCTGTCATATAAATTTTCAAACATTTACATGCGGCATCTCCGACAGTTGTGGTTTTCACGGTTGTTCATCGCTTACATGCATGTGTGACTTGTTTTCTAGGTTATGAGATTATTGGCTACCGTCTTGTTCTATATTTCTCTTCAAAATTTAACTCGAGAACGGGACGTACATGTCATGGTCTTGTGGATCAAAATAACATTTGAACTTTTGAGTTCGAAAACGATGCTATATGTTCCAACATTTATCGTGAAAATGATATAATTTCATTTTCAAACTAAATTCTAGAGTTTTAACACATTCACCAATGTCATATGTCAACAGTACTAGTGGATATAATCAAAAAGTTTGATGGCTACAACGGCCTACTCATCAAACTCATCTTAAAAGCAAGCAACAAAGAGACAAAAACCCTTTCTAGCAGTTGCATAAAACCCAATGCTACGTCTGTCTTCTACTTCTTTTTTCCCCAATACAGATTCCCCATCCTCCCAATGGCCTCCAACCACCACCACCACCACCAATGCCACTGCCAGCCACCCAACGCTACTCCACCGACCACCACCTGCCACTGCACCATGTGTTACACCACCACTCATTACTCTTCACCACCACCTCCTCCGCCAGACCCACTAATCCATTGCGTATCCTCCCACCTCCACCACCATCCTCCTCAAAACCACCTACACGCGCCACCGCAAAACCACCACAACGTCCATACGCAACACTACGACTACTCTCCTCCTCCCCCTCCCCCTCAAATCCATCAAAAGCATCAACTTGTTCAAAAGTACCGCCAACAGGAAAATGCTCAAGAAAATCCAGCATCGATTGATTCCACTGTTTCCTCCCTTATCCAGCGAATCGCCGCCCTCGAATCCTCCCTTCGCCGCCGCAAACAGTCTCCAAGATCATCCTCTCTCCGTGATGCCGCTGCCCGTACTATACAAACCCACTTCCGAGCCTTTCTCGTACGAAGATCCGTAACGTTACGCCATTTGAAAGATCTCGCGTATATCAAATCAGCTCTCAATAAACTCAAATCCTCTGTTTCCAATAAATCCCACTTTGATTTTTACCTTGTTTCTCGCGAATCCATGAATTTGCTCATCAAGCTCGATTCTATTCAGGTAATACGCTATTAATTTGCATCGGGAGTGATTAGAATGGCACTGTGAAAATCTGATTAGGGTTTTTAAAATGGCAGGGTAGTGATCCGATGATTAGAGATGGTAAACGATCAATTAGCCGAGAACTGATTCGATTCATGGAGCTCATTGATGAAATCTCTACCGAAAGCCGTGTGATTTCAGTAAAGAATATCAGACTCAGTAAAGATGGTAACCAGTCCGTGATCTTACAGAGGGAGCACAAAACCAGGGCTTCTGGTTCTAGGGCTTTGGGTGATGGTAATGACGAAAGAAAAATCTATGAAAATCTGAAAAATCAAACGAAAAAAAGCAACAGGGTTTCTTCTATTCCCAAAGTGGAAGAAGAAAAGTTTGAAAGCGAAAACCCTAGAAAACATGGTGTTTCCCAAGATAGAATTGGGGCTTTGTTGAAAAGTCAACTAAAAGCGAAGAAAAATGTAAGCTTCGATGAAAAAGGCAACGTTTATAGAATAATTAATACAAAACATAGCCCTGTTTCAAGTGATGAGAGTGAGAGCTCTAATGGCGATGATGAACAAGTTGAAGAAATCGGAGTTTCTTCAAAAGAACCAGAAGTCGAAGAAGAAGACTCTTCAGAAATGAGTGAAAACGAGATGGACCCACGGAAGAATTTGAGAACCAGAACCGATCATACAACCAACAAGAATCATCCCGATGAAGAAGGTGAAGAAGATGAAGATGAAGAAGAAGAAGAGGAAGAAGATGATGATAGTTTTGTATTCTCTGCTCCGTTGCCTGCAAAAATGGAGTACCGAGTTGACTCAGTGAACAAGAAGCAGAGTGTAAAACGTTAGAAAGAGGTATTTAGTTCTGTTTTTTCGTGTAACATTTGATTGTTTCTGCCATTGTTGTTAGGCTGATGTTTTTTCATTGTTTCTTGGTGTTATTGCCATTGTGTTAGGCTACTTGGGTTGTGTTTTTGGTCCTAATCGAGTTCTAATGTAGAATTTAGCTTCATTGGGTTTTTGATTACTCAGTTGCCATTAATATTTCTCAGTGTAATTGACGTTTTAGGTTCGTAATTTGTGTTTAATGTGACTTGACGAGTTTAATGGACTGAAATTTTATTCAGTAGAAGATATAAAGTTTGGTTTGATACATATTTGAAATATACATATCTATATCTATATGTATTTTATACTTCTATATCTTATATACACATTATATATTAATTATGTGAGGTGTTGGATGTAAGGGTGCGGGGGAGATACTTAGGCCATGTTTGTTTACCTATTAATTGGGTTTGGCTCTTAATCTGACTAATTTAGATTGTTTGGTTACTTTTTAATTTTTACTACTTATTAATCTAAAATATACCTCTTATTCATTAGATTTTAGGGAACATCTGAATAAAAAAAAAACATATTCCTAATTTGCCCTACCTTTTCTGTTAAATGTGAAGCCACTGGTTTGTCAATGTAGCTGCAGAAAGAAGGTTGGTGAGTCCATGGTTGGTGAAGATGTTTGGTGAAATCAAATTAGTCAATTAAGGCCTTTAATGTATTCATTATTTAATGTATCACAACATCTATATATATGGGTGTAACTGCAATGTTAAAGATGTACCACACAACACAAAAAATACAGAGCAATAAAACTCCTAGTTATCCGCCGTGGACGTAGGTCATTTTTTGAACCGAACCACGTAAAATTCTTGTGTTCTTAATTTGTGAGCTGAGTGTGTGAGTCTAGTGTTCGTATGCTAAGTGTCTAGATCCTAACAAGTGGTATCAGAGCGTTGGTTTAGCTCCAGAGGGTGATTTTCTGTTTTTTGGTCGGAATTTTTTTTGTCTCAAAAACGATTTTGGTATACGCCGTTGGAAAGGTCTCGTTCCGCAGATTCTGAAAATATATATTTTTTGGATTTTTTGACCGTCGGAAGACCTCCAAATCACCGGTCAAAGTTGGTCAAAACTCGCCGGAAAGTTGGCCGGAAAAACCAGTTCACCTGAGAAGACGACACTGTAGCACCGGAGTTTCGCCGGAGAAGACGATACTGTAGCGGTACTGTAGCGACACTGTAGCGGTACTGTAGCATATTTTGAAAAACTCAGATTTGGCCCCTGAAGTTCCAGAAAATTGCAAAACAGGTTCCTGAAGGTCCAGAAAATTGCAAAACAGTCCCTGAAGTTCCAGAAAATTGCAAAAATGGCAGAAGATGGTAAAATCAAAATTGACAAGTTTGATGGAACCAAAAATAGACTTCAATCTTGAAAAAGGCAAGTTTTGCAAGATTGCTGCACGATGAAGAATTAAAAATGAACACTTATTAATGTTTTGCTACTTCACAACTAAGAACACCATGATCAAACATAATAAACTACCTCTCAACCCCCAAAGAAATGATCAAGATTTTTAGTTTTTTCAAACAATCTTACAACATCTTTCTTCATTCTTTCATTCCCACTCTAAGTGCACAAACCAACGTTCAAAAAGACAACTCTACCCCCATCTCAGTATATCCAAGCCCCATGTAAGCCCACAAAATAACATAGTTATTATCCGTAAAAAATAAAATAACATTGCTATTATTGGTAAAAAATGCATTATGTTGCTATTATGGTAAAGAACCATATTTATTAAAATACAAAAATTAAAGAAAAGAAAAGCTTATATGATAATCTAGTTGCTCCAGGTCTACAGACACTCAAAAACAGAGATATGGCAGCTTATTTCCAAATGAATCCCTTTTACTGCCCTGGTTACATTTGGATTTTGCAAGCAATACATTCCCATCATATTAAATAATACATCATAGTTCTAACATTTTGTAATTTCAAATGAAGATTATAGATAATATGTTATTAAAACTAGAAAGTTTACTTGAAAGTAATATTTGTATGAATGACCAAAAATAATATTTACATATTTTTTGAAACAAACAACTTACAATCTCTATGGTATTGTCATCATCAAATTGATCATTGATGGTGGTTTGAATTAACTGGATAAACTATTAACAATTCATTAATAGTATGATGCAATATATTTGTTAGTTATATGCATTAAAAAAACAATTTTACATGGCTATGAGTCTCTTCATCTTTGTTAAAGATGGAAATTTCGATTCTTCTTTGATGATCCTGCTTATGCAATAAAAGTTGCTTTAGGTTGATCTTGCTTATTAACTGAAAAAGGGCATCCTGATATAAAACATGAAAACCCCTCTAAAAACTTCTAAACATTAATATAATTAACATTAAAATCGTACTTCAAATAAAAAAATTCTATTAAATGCAGAAGCCAAAGTGGTTAATACAATTAACCAGAATCCAACATACACCTATTAAAACAAATCAATAGAAAATATAAAACGTAAATTATCTGTGAATAAATATTGCAAAAAGACTTACATTAGCAATGTCATGTTCTACCTTTCTACATTTACCTTCATTTATTCTAACTCTGAAAATTTCCAAATCAATCTATTAGTGCAACAATTTGTCGACTTACCCAACACAACATGGTGGGAATGAATACTGCAATTCAACAATTTGGCGATTTGCAAAGTAGGGTTATGATAAGAGCTAAAAATGTGAAAGCAAAAGATAGAACCTTTTTACATAAAGTTGTATATTCTCATTGCCATGTAGAGCATATTTAGCCCAAATGATATATGTAGAACATATTAAACCAAAACGACATAATTTTACCGAACCAATATGAGATAGAGCAACGTCCCGTGATCCACTATATCAAACTAACAATCAATACACAAATACAATCATTAATTAAAAATCGAAATATCAAGAGTGTGTGATGGAGAACCCTAAATCATGAATAAAGAGGAGCGAAACAGCGGTACTCCACCGTTTCACTTGCACTATTTAAGAAACCAACAGGTTTGAAATCTCAGATAACGTTAAAAAGATGTTTGTCAAATGTGGAACTGAAATCAATTAAACATGTTAGTTTCAATCGGTCCAATCTCAATCGACACATAAAACAAATCGTAAATCTAGAAATTGAAATAAAAAAGTGAATCAAAAAGTGAAATCAGAAAACAAATCTCAATCGACACACAAAACAAATCGCGACTATAAAAAATGAAATCAGAAATTGACAAACCTGTAATCCACTATCCGGCCAACGGAGTTACAAATGATGTTGGTGTGGGAGGAGAGACGTCACCGTGAGTTACAGATGGGGTTGGCGAATAAGTTATGACTTGTATTCTTCTGTTGCGCGTATCGTGTAGGTATGACGAAGAAGGAGCTCCTTTGACAGAGATGAAAGGTTTGATGTATACGTAGCATTGATAATCACATACCTCATTTTTAGGAAACGGATTTTGAAGGCTGATTTTTTAGGAAACGGATTTTCAAGAAGTTTAGAGAATCTGTCAAACCAATTTTATTTTTTTAAGAAAATCAAAATTCTATTAAAATGACATGTGGTCAAATGAATGTGGTGATGACACGTGGCTTTGAGTTACTTATTTATTAGGATAGGATGACCATATTAGCTTATCAGTACATATAGCAATATTATTTTGAGTGGAAATGATGTATGAAACATCCCTAAAGGATGACATTTCTATAATAGTTCTAATGTTCTATCACACATAAATTTTATTGACATCCAACAAAATTTATATAAAAAAATAAAAGCCCAGAAAAGAGTTGGGAAATATGGAAAAACACCACAATTATCGAAACATGAATATAGGGAAATTACATACCAAACATCTCCAAAGGATGACATTTCTATAATAGTTTTAATGTTCTATCACACATATATTTTATTGACATCCAACAAAATTTATATAAAAATAAAACCCCAGAAAAAAGTTGGAAAATAGGGAAAAACACCACAATTATTGAAACATGAGTATAGGGAAACTCCAGTAAAGAACAATAACTTAATAACTTGATTTAGGTAAAATGATACCAATGACGCAACTCCATCTAACCATCAAAATGAAGAGTCAAATGGCACAATGCAGGGGCAGACATAGGGGGTGGCTAGGGTAGCAGGTGCTACCCCTCAAATTTTTTGGTGTAGTGCAAAATTTTTTGGAAAATTTTTCATCGTAGTATAAATTTTTCGGTATACTACCCCTAAACTATTGTGTGCTACCCCTGAGATTTTGTTCTGCGTCCGCCACTGACACAATGACTTCTGTTCTTGAATATTGGGAATGAGCATCACCATGATGCAGCCACCAACAGAAGTAGGACGCTAAACAAATAAATAAACAAAAGTACAATGTCATTAATGAACTTTTTTACAAAGTTCAATACTAAAAACGATAATTTTCCCAAAAACTTGTCCTACAAATAAGCATCAATGTAGAAAAAAATAATATTTTCTCGATCATCTACAAAGAATCTAAAATTTTTATTTTCTCAAAATACGATGCTATTAATGATAAATGCATTTTGATATATGCTCACAATTAGAGTTGACGTTTTGATTTTCATAAAGAAAACTTTGTGAATTGTTTGAAGATATTAAAGTGGGATGTGGAACACATAAATCGGTATATAACAATAATAATAGTTAATAACAATCATAACAATCAAGTATATAAAATATCATACACTATAGACAATTATTTCATAAAATTATTATAACATAGAAATTGTAAGTAAAGTTAGATAATTACTGTTATCCTTCATGTTTAAAACATTGGACGTAAAAGAACTTTCAATGTTTGATGAGTTGGATATATTTCTGAATTTTATATTATCCAAATTCCAAATATAATTTTCTAAATTGTCTTCTATGTCTAGCTTCCACTTGATTGATTGTATTTTGTGAATCTGTAAAACAGATTTTGTCAAATTCAAATACACAATATTCACTTAACGAATATGCTGAACATGAGATAGACAAAGTACTTGTGTTGAACAAATATTTATAAAAGCATTGATATGGTTATTCAAGTTATAATCAGTTAAATAATGTAAAAGAAAATTTAAATAAGACAATGACATGTTTAACATATGTGTAGTACCTTAACTTTGAACTTCTGATGCAGTAGAATTGTTTTTGAATTTTTTATCATCGAGATATAATTTTTAAATTTTTTTTCTCTTTAGCGTGATCATAATCCATGTTGGTGTTTGAATCTATAAAAATATGTAAACATAAAAGACTTTCTATAATAAAAACTTAATAGAATAAGAGTGTACCTGATTTAGAAAGAAAGAACTTTGAATATGGGAACGTGATGTCTTTTACTTGACAAAATCAATATTAAGGTTAGGTGCGGAGTAAGAATTATTTGATTAAAGTGGGGTTACATCC
Organism: Cichorium intybus; assembly: GCA_023525715.1. Lineage (NCBI taxonomy): Eukaryota > Viridiplantae > Streptophyta > Magnoliopsida > Asterales > Asteraceae > Cichorium > Cichorium intybus. Next base: position 44,526,541 of record CM042016.1, on the reverse strand, counting down.
CACTATAAGAATAACATATTTATATTTGATAGATAAATTTAACATATATGTACAGATGTTACCATTAACAAAGATGATGATGCGTCTTCGGGTTATATAAGAATATTTGTATGTTTATTTTTAAAAAGGCTTAAATATTTGATTGTTATTTAATATTTCATTATAAAGTACATAATATAAAATACTATGTGCTTTTGTAAATTAAGAAAACACATAAAGTAGTATTATTAAATTATACATTAAGCATTAAGCAGATCACTATCCGATAAACAATCTTGCATCAAAAATAAAATTTCAACTATTTCCAGAAAGCAATAAATTATAATTGTTATTTAATATTTAACATAAATTAGATAACAATTTTTTGGTATTAAATACAAAATATGAAAATAAATAAGTTATAAATTGTACTAATTACAAAATACGAAAATAAATAAATTATAAATACTACAATGGTATTTAATTATAAATAAAAAAGGTTTGTTAAATTTTAAAAATCAATAAATATTTAAATTTAATAACCTATTATACAAAATTATATATATATATATATATATATATATATATATATATATATATATATATATATATATATATATATATATATATATATATATATATATATATATATATATATATATATATATATATATATATATGTTGGTTGTTTTCCATGTGCTTTGAGGAATGCTTTCGACAACCAACAATATGAATCAATAGTCTCATGACTTAGCAACCCTGCTCCAACAGTAACTGACTTTTTATGATGATCAATGACAGTGAATGGAACAAAAATCATCTGATATCTGTATCAGAAATATATTTTTAATTAAACCAAAAAGTATTAAAACCTGTATATATATATATATATATATATATATATATATATATATATATATATATATATATATATATATATATATATATATATATATATATATATAATGTAAATCAATTTATTTATGTGTATTCCAACTGGAATACTGAATAATCATATATGAATAGCTATATTGTTATACAAGTGATTATGTAAGTCGACGAGTGAATATTCATATTGGAATTATGATATGTTATATAATCATTTATGAATACACACATATGATTAGTATAAAAGTAATAATCAGATATGAATAATCAGTTCTGAGTAGTTGAACGCTGAATAACCGGTTGTTATATAATCATTTATGAATAGACATATAATGAATTAATAAAATGAATTGGATAAGGCATATATGATTAATATAATTAGATATGGTGATTCATATAAGGATGTAGTAAATTAATTAAGATATTCAGATATGCTTGTATAATATAAAGCTTACTTGTTAGTGCGAAAGGTCGCATCAAAAGATATAACACGGCCAAACTCGTTATAATATGCATTCTCCCGTTCATTTGCCCAAAACATAGCACTCAAAACATTTCCATCACGTGAAAACTCAAATGAATAATTTGGGTAGTGATCTCTATGGTCATTCATTTTGTTGACTATTATTTGAGCATCATTGTACCATAGAATCCTGTTTAATCCTCTTTTGAAATTTTTGTAGTATGCTAGTTTAGGCATCATCTACTGATAACCTCCTCTCAATGTTGCTCGCAATTTATAAGCTGTTGTTGGGCCCATTTTTGCTGTGGATGTCGGACTATGAATTCTTTTTCTGAATATGGCATTTCCTTTTCCTTTTTCAAATGACATCTATCCTCAACGCTCACCAGTGGGTGGTTGTGCAATTCATGGAATTCCAAAACTTTGTAATTTGTTGTTCCATATACACACTCAAATATAATATTTGCGGTGCATCCAATATATATCTTATTAGAGTTTTCTCTTCTTCTAACAGATCGTGTAGCAAGTGTATAACAAGACATCTTTTTTATCTTTACTACTCCTATTGCACACAACATACTTTTTTCTTATTTAATCATTTCCAAATCTTGATTGGGTACTCAGACGTGTATCAAAACCAGCCATTATTGCATAGTTAGTATATATTTTGATCCCCTCATGTAAGGAACTGAAGATAGAATCTTTAACTGGAACAAATTCTTGAGGTACATTTGGTCTATAACTTAATTCTTGTATCATATAAATGGAATCTGATTCATTTGTTGAACTTGAATTTTCAGCTGATTTAAAAAACAACAAAAAATATATTAGTTATTCATAGATGATTAATGAATTTTTAAATTATATATGAACATTCATATATGAAAAATCGTGATTGAATTACATAAGTATTCATACACTTTTGATTAATTTTTTTATTCATATATGATTATTCTTATATGAATATTCATATATGAATTGTCATAAAATTTTTATGAGTATTCATATATGAATATTTATTTAAGTTTATACATCATTAAGTATATAAATATTTTTGTTTATTCATATATGAATAATTTGTTTTGAATATGTGTGTTCATATATAACTATGTAAATATTCACATATGAATAATCAGTTGTGAATACATATTTTATAATAAAATTATTTAGTTATGAATATGTGTTTTTGTTTGTATGATTACTTGTGAACGAGTATTTTATATGTAATATTAATTGAAATTTAAACACTTAATTACATATGATTATCACGAACAAAAGCCTTAAGTTGATTCATATATGTTAGCTGCAAATCATATATGAATGCAGGAGGAGGATCCAGTTATGAATTGGTTCTTACCTTCATTCATGCTCGAATTATCAGTGTAGTGCTTACATGTTGAAGAAGAACCTTCTTCATATGAAGGCGAACTCATTGTTATTAAGCTTGTATCGTAATCCAAACTGTAACAATTAATATAAAGAATGTAAAGAACATCGAAGAACTGAAATTGTTATAAAGAATATAAAGAACATCGAAGAACTGAAACAGGAAAACCTGATTTTCGAAGTCAATTTTTGTATATGATGTTGTTATGTTGATAGTCGATCGATTTTTTTTTATTGAATCATGATTGCATGCTTCTATAGTAAATAGTCGTTGTTGTGAATCGATAATCGAATTTTATAATTACACACAACATTGCAGGTGATCTTTTTTAGGACAAAACTTTTGATGTTTTACAACCAGCTGCTGATGCTCAACTTTTGATAGCTTCACTGCTATAGTGTATATCGTTACTTAGACTCTTTTGTAAAAATCACCCACAAATGACATATTTCTATATAAGTTAAAATATTAAGTTAACTTCCATTAGCATTTCCTTCACTTCTTTAGCCGCAGCGAAGCGCGGCCGTTTTTCCCTCGTTACAAACAATTCGGTATTTTTTTTTAGTATTTCAAATTGAGATTTAAATCAGATTATAGGATCTTCAATATGGTTCAGCATGCGTGTATGCAATTGGAACTAAAAAATTTAATAATCTGGGGTGTTCTTTCCTTACCTCAACTTGACACAATCAAATTGGGTTTTCCAAATAAGTGTCTTGTTGCATTAGGATGGAGTCCCATATTTGCAACACAACAGCTTCAGGACCTCTGTATAAAGTTTATACAGAGTGCAAAATTTTATAATTTTTGCTTTTGAATTCAAAATTACCGTTATACCCCTTGTTGCAGATTCAAGAAGTACTCGAGCCGTCAACAATTGATGGTCATGTGGACTTTTGCACCGTGAAAATTTGTTGGAAACCATAGCTAAACAATATGAACAGTGGAATGATTTGGTATGGTTTCCCAAAAAATAGGATTCCAACGTACTTTACTTTTCATTTATAATAGCAACGAGGTTTTGCTACCGCGCTTCGCAGCAGAGCTTCTGCCAAAAAACTTATAGAAACCAGAGGGGCACAATAGTAAATTTATATGGTTTGGGGGCTAAATTTGCAATAAAATGAAACCGGAGGGGCAATTTTGCAAGCAAAAAAATTGTTTGGACTGAAACTATAATAAATGGTATAGGTTAAGGACCAAACTTGTAAGCTACATGTGAATCCACATTTTATGGAGCTAAACGCTTAAATGCAAGAAAAAAAAGTGCACTTTCATTTAAGTGTGTATGATAGCGTGTAACTTTCATTTGTTTCTATTACAATAGTATAGTTTTACTTATTTTCTTTGTAATGCGTTCTACTTCAAAATATCAACGAAATTAACATTTCATTTTCCATTTTTTTCTTATTAGGGCATTGTACTTTGAAAAACAGTACATTGTTTACGGTAGTGGATATTGCTTTTTGTTTGGATGAAAGTGTTGTAATTGGGTACATCTTTCAAAGTACAATGATGCCATAGAAAGAAATGAAAGTACGATATTATAATAAACAAATCAATGGAAGTACCATTCGTATTTCTTGCTTTTAACCCTTGATTGTTAATACTGAAAATATAAGATGAAAAAAAAACACATAACAAAGTAAACGGAACTATCCTGTGAAAATATATTTTAAAACAAATTGCAAATTTCCTCGTGTTTACCATTTGTTTGGTTTAGGTCCACAAAGAGATATTTTTGCAAGCTTGATCTATATTGCAAGGTTGCATATCGATTATGAGAGCGTAAAGCGTTAAAGGAAATTACACTTCGTTCTTGTGCATTGTTTTGTTGTAACTTTTGTGTTGATTACTTTAACACTTGTATAATTGACAATCTGTTTTATTATATATATATATATATATATATATATATATATATATATATATATACTAGCTGCGTACTCGCGCAATGCGGCGGCGGCAAATAGTTTCGTTTCGGCAATTACTCTTTAGGTTGTAGGTTGCAGATGGGAGGGGGAGTTGGCGAATATGAGAGTGATTAATTTTTTTTCGGGCGATTGATTACCTTTCCAATGATATAGGGGACGGTAAATACCCGAGAGTGTGAGACCAAAAATGGAAAAACCTTTTAGAAATCGGTTTGGAACTATAGGGATATTTTTCAATGAAATGATAAATAGAAGTAGAATGCTATAATCTGAACAAAAGACAAAGTAAACAAAGGGACAAGGGGCAAAACAATTTTTCGAACCAAAACTATAAAAATTCTTAAATCTAACAAATTTTGTAAAAACAAAAAGTACAATGCTATAATCCGCAAAAAAATAAAACTAAGTCGACGTTTAGTTTGGGCAGAACTCACATTTAAGGAAAGTACAATGTTATAATAACAACAATAATAGAAGTGCAATGCTAGAATCCAAAAAAAAATAGACAAAGTAAACATTTCTTTTAGGAAGAACTCGCATTTAAGTAAAGTACAATGTCATAATCTGTCAAAGTAAACATTTCCAGTGCAATAACTTTAAAAAAATGAAAAAGCCAAAGAAACCATCACATAAATAGCAATGTACTAAAGTTTATGCGTGTGCAGGGGATGTGTGTTCATGAATTTTTAAACGGAAGGAGGAAAGTACAGTGCTATAATGAGCAAAAAATAAAACAAAGTAAATGCATTGTCTGGGAGGAACTCGCATTTAAGGAAAGTACAATATTATAATAACAACAATAATAGAAATAGAATGGTATACTGCACACATCGGTGTGATCTACAGGTGATCTACACGGACACTTACAAAATTTATAAAAAATCAGAATTCAAAAGATATACCTGGAGCATATGTTTTTAAAAATCAGAATTTTTAAGTAATAAAAAGTTCATAATAAAAAGTTCATAAGAAAAAAATTAGAACAAGGGGCTTGGAAGCTCCTCTACTATCGAGCTCCCTTAAGACGTCATTTTTGGTAGCTATAACAGTGGTAACCATAGGCTTTTGTCAGCTGTTACTTTTACACAGCGGAGCTTGAAACAATTTATTTACTATTATTCAAAATTTTCAAACTTTTAAGATTATTCAATTTTAAATTTCTTCAAACTTTTCAAATTATTCAAATTTCTGAAATTTTCAAACTTTTCAGAATTTTCAAATTAATAAAAAATTTCCAATTTCTAAAATTTTAAATTATTCAAACTTTTCACAGAATTTTCAAACATTTCAAAATTATTCAAATTTTCAGAATTTTCAAACTTTTAAAATTATTCAAAATTTTCAAACTTTTAAAATTATTCAAATTTCGAAAATTTTAAATTATTCAAACTTTTCAAAATTATTCAAATTTTCAAACTTTTTAAATTTTTCAAAATAATCAAATTTCTAAAATTTTAAATTATTCAAACTTTTCAAAAATATTCAAATTTCCAGACTTTTCAAACTTTTCAGAATTTTAGAATTATTAAAAAATTTCAAACTTTTAAAATTATTTAATTTTAAAACTTTTCAAATTATTCAAATTTTCAAATTTCGAAAATTTTCAAATGATTCAAACTTTTCAAAATTATTCAAATTTTCAGATTTTTCAAATTATTCAAATTTCCGAAAAAATTCAATTTTTCAAACTTTTGAAATTATTCAAATTTACGAAAATTTCAAAATCTTCAAACTTTTAAAATTATTCAAAATATTCAAAATTTTAAAATTATTCAAATTTACGAAATTTTCAAAATTTTCAAATTTTCAAATTATTCAAATATTCAAACTTTCAAACTATTCAAATTTCCGAAATGTACACAATAATTTGTTTGCATTGGCATAAACGGTTGAAGGTTATAGTTGATGTGCATACTTATTAAATAATTAGGTAGGAAACAAAATTTTCATTAACATGCGAACACAAATTTATAGAACCAAAAAATTGGTTTTCAGAAGTAATGGTATCATAAGTCACTTAAATTTTAATTCCTCCTAGCCACAAGTCAAAAAAAGTGACGCATGCTTAGAAAAAAAAATGTAAATAAGCAAAACTGCAATGAAAATTGTTTCTTGTTAGCATTAAAAATATATAAATATTACATCAAAACTATAAAATATAGCGTAGCATTAGAACGTATAGATCAAAACATGTGCCATTTAAAAGCCACAAATCTTAAAAGAAAGAAACAAACATTCAAAACAACTAAAAACTAATCCAACATTGAAACCCTATCCAACCAAAAACATTAGATCCGTCATGTATCAAGATTAAATGGTGGTTCATTTTTTTAACAGCAAGTAGAAACTAAATTAAGAAATATAAAGGGGTGATGGAAGAGTACCTGCTTAGAAATTAATAGCAACAAAGTCAGTTTAGAGGAAAAATGACTAATATTGGAATGCTCGAATTTGTTGGTTCAGAGAAACCAAACCAACATCAGAGACAACCAAGGCTAAACCGGGACTCTTCAGTAACATACACATTCATTGTCATCAAGAGACAACCAAATTTTTTCCTAGAAAGGCTTTTGGAATCATCAATAACCACGTAGAGTAAAATATACATTTAATTTATTGCTTTCATATCCAATTCCATCTTCTACCCATAATAGCAGCGAATTTGATTAGGAGTTGGATTGTTTAACTTTCATAATCCATCAAGCTCCATAATGATTTCTATGCAATATGTCATTTCCATGTAGCATCAACCTTAACAAAAAATAATAATAATAATAAATAAAAAAATAACCAGCACACACATCACACAAACAACACCCACACACACATAAAAACGTTGATTATTTTACCAACTAAAATCCATAAGCAAACAAACACCAGGAACACACATCACATTATTACCATTTCAAAGACTACAAGTATTGTTGTCAAGTGCAAATGTTAATCAACCAAAACAAAGAAAGAAAGTAGATCTTACAGAAGACATGAAAACTGATCCCAAAGACTAAAAAAGGAAAACATATCAAGTAAAGATTTTAAGAAAATGGAGGTTAAAGGCACTCAAATCTACCAGTAAAAACACAAAAAGTGTATCTGAAACTTGAAATTTTCCTGCGAAGAAAAAATATTGGTTATTAGTTTAAAGGTAATGTTATAGCAAGTAAAGTATGTGAAAGTTCCAAAGGTTCTGGCAGTTGCTGATTAAATGTATGCAGGCAGTGGCCTTCGTACACACAAATTGAAAAAACACACACTGATTATGGTTACATTTTAAGCAAAGTTTTTACCGAAATAGGCTCAATGTCATATGACCAAACTCTTAGATGAAATAGAATGTACCAACCATTTGAATACATTGATAAAAGAAAACCGGAAGTAATCAAACCTGCAAAATCAAGGGGCAAAATGGTCAATTTACATACATTTAACATTTACCTAAATAGTGTCCACACAGGGACTTAAAGCATGAAAAACATCATTCATTCACAAGAAAATGATGCAGTTACGAGATTTTGGGGATACCCCTCCCTCTTTAGACACATCATTCATTCACAAGAAATAAGCAGAGACAAAGAGTTAGATAGCACTTGTAGTATAAACATGCATATATTGTTAGAGTAGTCAAAGATTAGCTGTCACTGAATTCTTATTAGTCTGTTCCTATTTTCCCCTTCTTTCATTTTGTCTGTAAAGTTATATCATAACGCCAAGCTCCTCTTCTTAATAAAGTAGAGCTCATTTGACAATATCAACTCTGCTTTATCATATACGACAGATCCATATTCAGATTCAAGGAAACATAAGCATGCATAAAAATTGCAATTCCATAACTTTTCTTTTGTATAAATACTTATCAGATACAGATTTATGAAAAACCATATTCACATCAAAAAGAATCACGCAAACAAAATCGAGAGAGGAAGCAACGAGTAATTTCATATTCGTGACCTTAAATTCTGATAATAAGCTGAGGGTTCAACTTCATGCCCCAAATTTCAGGTCAAGTAACTTCTCATTTCGAAGAAAGCAAACAAATTTGAGAGAAACAATAACAGATTCGCTAGAGGATACAAGGGACACAAGACCACAGGAGGAGGCGGCCGCGTGGAGAGATGGCTGGTGAAGCGAGTATGGAGACGTGAAAGCCTATGTCTACAAGAATCACATATCCTCTCCAAATCAAAAATCAAAAGCAAACCCAGATCTACGGTTTTAGATCCTTCAACAATGTTCCTTCAACACACACATCTGGTTTTGCCTGTATAAAACACAAGAAATGAAAAGGTTCTAAAATCTGTGTGTGAGAGAGACAGAGAGGTGGAACGATGTCATGTTTTGTAGATGAAAGCTACAGATTCGGATCTAGGTTGAATTAAAAACCTGCAAAATGGAAACACATATGTATAAGTGGTTAGATCTAAGCCTGTGTGTGAGAGAGATAGAGAGAGAGGTGGAACAATGTCGCGTTTAGTGGATGAAAGCATCATATGGCAGCATTTAGGAAAAGAAACGATGAAGGTGGCTTTTTAGGCGGAGATGGTAAAGCAGCAGTTCTTCTGCAATGGTGGTGATGGAGGCTTTTTGGTGGTGTCGATGGTGTTTAGTCTAGGGTACACCCGACATCGATTCACGTCCCTTCTATCTCTCAATATTTTAGATCTGAGATCTATTTACCGATTTAGCGTTTATGATAAGAAGGGTATTTAACAAAACCGAGAATCTTATTGGTTTAGAAAGGGATGATTTTGATTGGTTTAAAGTAGTTACTATGGATTGTGAGTTTATTGAAGGGTTTTGATTGTGCCGGGGAAAAATCAATGCTCAATATCTTTTCTCTTTGTTTTTAAAATTTTTTCTTAAAATTTGTGGACCCTGTTTATGTTTGAAGTAAGTCGGATCAGGTTCTGATGCCTTCTAGAAACGCGCCTTGTATCAAAATGAGCATTAAGTAGTTGTACTATCTTAAAAATTAAGACAATTGTGCATAAAGAGGTTGTAATTTATATATGGTTTATAGTATAGTATATATATATATATATATATATATATATATATATATATATATATATATATATATATATATATATATATATATTCAAATGAGACCATGTAAATTTTGTGAGACCGGGAGACTCAATCCTAGCCACTCATTTTAGAGATTAAAAAAAATTAAAATAAGCTAAAATAATGAGAATTTTCAAAAAAAAAATTCTACTTATTTTCGCTACTTATTCTATCTAAAAAACAATTTAAAAAAATTTTAAAAAATAAAAAAAATTCAAAAAAAAACCTGGAAAATCAAAAAAAATATTCTACTAGAATGTTGCTGGATGTTGCATATTCTAATAGAATATTACACAAACTAGTGTAAGATTCTACTAGAATATGAAAAAATGCTAATTTATTTTATATTTTATTTTATATTTTTTTAATTTTTTAATTTTTTTTTGAATAAAAAAATAACGAAAATAATAAATAAATACATTTTTTCAATTTTTTTCATTTATTTTGCATTTTTTTAATTTTTTTTGTTTTACACCCAAAATGAGTTGCTAGGAATGCGTCTCCCGGTCTCACGAAATATAATGGTCTCATATGAATGGCCACCACTTATACACGAAATATATATTGTAACAAACGTTTACATAAATGGTAGGGGACTCTATTGAATGGCCACCACTTATAATCGAATATACTTGTCATATGTAAAATGGCGTGTTAGAAGTGAGCAAACCTCTTATTCCTGAAATACCCTTTTAATTAACATTACCATGGCCATTATCTAATCTGATTAACTTTATTGTTAGGATAACCCACATTGAAGATATGATCATTAACCTTTACCATGATTTTCATGAGAGACAATAGTTAAAAATGAGATTGATCTCGGTTAAAATAGTTTTAAAGAAGTTTAGACCGTAATGACATGCAATCATCAAAAGAAAAACTTCAATAACACCATCAGCAACCTTTAGAGGAAGTTTTAGAGGCTAATGCCCGAGAAGATCCTAGGAACAAAAAGAAAGCGTTGTCAATATAAAATAAGATTAATAGTTCATATTAAAAAAAACTTGTTAAACATATTAATTGAAGAAATTGATCAATTTAAGAACTAAAGAACACGTAAGGACATTTCTATTTATTACATGTACACCTAATTTGAGTCTAGCTTGACCAGAACTAAGATGGCATAACTTGTTAAATTTACACCCCTACAGCCATTCACATATGAAGTTATTGTGGCATGCTCATACCTGCTGCAATTTAAAAGAAAGGAAAAAAGAATAGACCTGACAAAAATATGCTCTTCGGTGCAAGCAAGCCCCAAGCAAACCAACAGTTTGTGCGATACCAGTAGATCTTAATGATCGATTACCAAGTCCAACATGCCATAGTTAGATCTTAATACTTAGTTAAATTGTCACTTTACGTGATTATGGGAATCATATTTCTTGAAATTTAAATACTATAATTAACTTACCTAATGGATGACGCGGGTCCCTCGGAAGCAAGCAACAATAACCTGGAAATGTGTGTTTGGATTCTAGGGTTTGGTCCTTATTTATGGTGGTACTTCGAAGACGTCATCGGTGTTGATATCATCCTTGATTAGGGTTCGGGAACAGAGGATTTGGGTAGGGAGTTGGTTGGAGAAGAAATCATCGGGTTGTTGGAGGTTGTGGTCTTCTGATGTTATCTACCATTCACATAGGAGAGAGGAAATATTGAGGGAATTGATTTTCAGATTGAAAAGACGATTAACGTAAAAGATAAGTAAGGATGGCGTGTGCCATTTCTTTACCAAGAGGAAGAAAAGGAGAAGCAAAATCAACTTCAAGATTAGACATACCAGTAGCCATGGTAGCTTCTACAAAATGTTGAGCACCAACAATCATCCCATTGCAGAAACTCTTCTTTGTATCAGGATCAACTTCACACCTCCCTTTATATTTTGGTAAAGGACCATACGGTTTCGTGTTTTGATTTTCAAAACTCATTTGATGTGGGAAAATACCCAAATCCACAAATCTGATCACAATCTCTTTTTCGTCACAACCAAATCCACCTCTGGTGGGCCAAACTCTAGTTGTTTCGAGAGAGACAGAGAAAGAAAGAGAGAATGGTAGCAGTATGAAATTGGTGCAGTGTTTGTGTGCAGGTTAGGCCATTGGGAGTGGGTATCACGGAGGGACCGTGATGGCCACATCACTACCCATCACGGCGTGCACACCGCCCCGGGTGCTCCGTGATGGGCGTGATCGTGATAGGAAGTGATGGAGATCACGGCTCATCACACCCAATAGGGTTTTTCCCCCATTTTTTTCTTTTTTTTAATTCCCACTCAACCAATTAGAAGCTTGGATTTTTTATTTTTATGGAATTATTTTTATTTGGAAAAGATGATGTGGTGTGATGAAAATGTGATGGGTATAAAGGGGGTAATGTGATGGAGTGTGATGGGATAAAATCCTATGTGGCGATGACGTGGCGCCCATCACATTTGGGCAATGTGATGGGTACTCCCATCAGCCTTATGGAAATGGTACGATGTTGATCACAGAGGGTCAGCTAGGGTTTTTTTTTTGTGGGAAGATGGGACTGTACAAAGAAAGAAGCGTGTATTGTAGGAAGTACAGTCTAAAGGAGAGGGTGAAGCCGAGACGTGCTCTTCGACTCACACACGGACGATTTCTTTTAACCCATACCAAAACACTATACATCTGATGGGACCTTAAGAACAGTGATACAACATTTCACAAATGTTATCTATACTACATTAAAAAGGAAAAATGGTTTCTAAAAATGGAAACTCTTAAAATTAAGAGATCCAACATTTTTTCCACAAAGTACAAGTAATAAAGCCATTTCAGTTTGGAATTCCGAATTCTATCTCCTCACCTGTAACGACGGTTTTCAAAAAAAAAAAAAAAAAAAAAAAAAATGAATAGTAACTCCGGTGTGAATAGTAACCGAGAGATGAAGTAAGCGCTTACCTCGTGATGACATCAACGATGATGTCGTGATGACGTCGTGCTGACGTCGTGAATAGTGTTTTCAAGCCCTATAAATAGGGGCCTAACCCCTTCATTTCAAACCACAACAAACACCAAACAAGCTTACGATACCGGGGAGTGTTCTGGTGAGAAAAATAGATCGGGAGAGGTAAGGAACGAGCGATAGCTTGTAGCGAAGTGCTCGAGAGTTGTCGGAAGAGTTGAACGGGGAACGAGCCAGCGACAATACTAAGTGAGTAATCGCTACTTTATTTATTTAATAGTTTATAAAGTGTTAAACTATTATATGTGGAAGTTATGTACTATTCGTAATTCCAAGAATAATGCCCAATGATTTACTTACGAGAACGGTGCCTAGGCCGATTACATGGGATCTGGTTGTTGGATTTTCCGAAAGGCTAAAATGCTGAAAGGATCCTGCCACCCCATCTGATCTTCTACCTGGCCGTTCTTTATTTGATAAATCACGAGGTATCATATTGGAATTATAGAGAATATAAAGCAGAGTCATGGTGTGATCCGTAGTAATGCCGGTTGAAATAGTAGTTCACCTATAAACAAATATATAGGTACAAACCAAGCAGTTATAGTGGGTGTAAGAAGGCAGGAATAACCAGATACCGTATACCAAAAATCAATGTGAGTAATCTATCCCTAAGTGTTACTTTTACTGTGGGGCCACATTATCGGTTATTGTGATTGGGACCATCTTTCCGTGGGGTCACATACTCGGTAATTGTGGTTGAGACCACATATATGCTGTGACGATCGAATTAGCAGTAATTGTGGTGGGACCACATACAAATGTTGTGATGGCCTATTTGGCTGGCAGTTTTATCACACATTCAACAGGTGTACATTGAGTCCTTGAGACTCGGTATCACAGGGGGCTGTGATATGATGTGGAAGCTGAAAATTTAATGTTGTTATAACACTAATCGATTATTCACTGAGCTTGTAAAGCTCATCCTTGTTGATACTAACTGTGCAGGTGCTGTAGACCCTACTAAAGGGAAGGATCTAATTCGGGGTTAGAACTGATGACCGTAGCAGCCCGGCTTTGGGGAGATACCACTTGTACTTTTTCTTGTAATATATACCCTGTATAATATTTTGTTGAATAAAATATGTTTTAAAGTGTGGAAAATAAATGGGTATATTTATATTGAAAGTCGGGTGTTACAAGTTGGTATCAGAGCCGAGGTTTAAGTGAATTAGGTTTCTATAGGGTAGATACCTAGACTTGAACCTTAGGAAATAGTGGAATTCGGGATTGGAAAAGGATAATTTATGTTATCTGATTAGGAGACTAATCTTTTTGTTGAACTTTGAAGATGGCAAACACCAGGAGTGGTCAGAGCCGAGGAGGTGCTAGGCAGGGAGCTTCCAGGGGAGTCAGATCTCGATCACAGGGCTCAGTGCGTCGGGAGGCGGGAGAGGCAGCAAGGAACCAACCAGATTTACGAGCTATCATTACTGATGTAGTACGGGAGCTATTACCTACTATAGTAGAGACACATAGGGAGGATACTGCTAAGCAGGTGCATGATGGAGCCCCCAGAGACGAGGGATACGCCGAAAGTGGAGTACACGTGGCAGATAAGGGTAAAGGCGTGGAGGGAACTTCGGAAGTGAAAAACAAATGTACGTATAAGAATTTCCTTAGTTGCAAGCCTAAGGAATTTACGGGAACTGATAGTCCCGTACAAGCGATGGAATGGTTGATACATACGGAGAAAGTTTTCCGGATTAGCAAGTGTGATGAGGCAGACAAGGTGGAGTTTGCTACCAACCTTTTCGCTGGGAATGCCCAGTATTGGTGGCAAGTTTTCAGTAGAGCTTTGGGTTCAGATTTGCTTGGAATGTTGACCTGGGAACAGTTTAAAGCAAAATTTACTGAAGAATACTGTTCCGAAGTAGCAGTGAAGAAGCTGACAGAAGAGTTCTTACATTTGGAACAAGGGACTCGTTCTGTGCAAGAATATACTATGGATTTCTTGGAGAAAGCTAGATTCTGTGAACATGAGGTTGATACTGAGAAAAGAAAGATAGACAAGTACGTATGGGGATTGAAAACCCGGATTCGAGAGGTTGTACAGCCACTCAAGCTGACTACCTTTCGGCAAGTAGTTGATCGGGCGGTAGAACGTGAGGCGGAGCTGCAACGCCAACAAGGTGAAAGGAGGGCCGCAGAAGCAAAAAGAAAGGCTGAGGAACGTCCGTGGATTTCTCAGAAGAAGTCCCAACAATCAGAATCTGGGTCGCGGGGTCAGACTCGGAAGGATGAAGGCAAATGGTGCGATAAATGCCGGAGGAAGCATACGGGAGATTGTCCTACTAGTCCCTCACCATTGTATTGTTTTAAGTGTGGGAAGACGGGACACTATGCTCGAGATTGCAACCAAACAACTCGAGTATGTTTCCAGTGTGGAGCCAAAGATCATATCCGATCAGAATGTCCACAGCTGAAGACAGGAGGATCCCGAGACAGGACACGGGAGGAGCAGGGAAGAGAAAGGAAGGAGGCACGAGGTGGACCAGTAGTCTCCCGAGCATTCCAGATGACCGTTGAGGAGGCCCGGGAAAAGACTGATGTTATCACAGGTATTTTTAAACTAAACTCGATCCCTGCATATGTATTCTTTGATCCTGGAGCCACCGACTCCTTTATATCCACATCATTCATGCCCCAAATTTCGATACCCTTAACCCCGTTGAATGAACAACTGGAGGTAGAAGTAGCAGGTGGTAGATATGTATATGTCTCTGAACAGATGCCAGGGTGTCAGCTTGAGATTAACGGGACCATTTTCCCTATTGATCTGAAGCCGATCACCACCAGAGAATTTGAAGTAATTGTAGGAATGGACTGGTTAGCATCCAATGATGCTCAAGTCGATTGTAAAAGAAAAAGAATTGCAGTTCTGGCACCAGACGGGTCGCAAATAATAATTCAAGGTGAACGGCCACGTACCAGGATGCCTGTCATGTCTTTTGCCAAAGTACGACGTCATAACAACAAAGAAGGAATATTTTACATGGCATGTGTGGTCTCGACAGAGCCTACCAAACGATCCGTTGAAAATGTCGTCGTTGTAAAGGAGTTTGCCGATGTTTTTCCCGATGAGCTTCCGGGATTACCTCCGGATCGACAGCTAGAGTTTACCATCGATTTGGTTCCAGGAGCAGCCCCTATTGCTCGTGCTCCTTATCGATTGGCACCATCAGAAATGGCAGAGTTGAGGAAGCAGTTGCAGGAATTACTCGATCGGGGATTCATTCGACCGAGTACTTCACCTTGGGGAGCACCTATCCTGTTTGTGAAGAAGAAGGACGGGTCTATGCGAATGTGTATAGACTATAGAGAACTGAACAAGATCACCATAAAGAACAAATATCCATTGCCCAGGATTGAGGATTTATTCGATCAACTTCAGGGAGCATCCTATTTCTCTAAGATTGATCTAAGATCAGGATATCATCAGCTGAAGATTCGGGAGTCGGATATCCCAAAGACTGCCTTCCGTACCCGTTACGGACATTATGAGTTCCTGGTGATGCCGTTTGGGTTAACCAATGCCCCTGCAGCTTTCATGGACTTGATGAACAGAGTGTGTCGTCCATTTCTTGATACCTCTGTTATCGTGTTCATTGATGATATACTGATCTATTCCCGAAGTCAGGAATAGCACGAGACGCATCTACGTCAAGTTTTGGAGTTACTCCGTCAAGAGAAGCTGTATGCCAAGTTCTCAAAGTGTGAATTTTGGCTTCGTGAAGTTCAGTTTCTAGGACATGTTATTAGCAGCGAAGGTGTTAAAGTTGATCCTGCAAAGATCGAGGCTGTAATGAAGTGGGAGCCGCCGCGGAATCCATCAGAAATACGCAGTTTTCTTGGGCTAGCTGGATATTACAGGAGATTTGTAGAGAACTTCTCTTCTATTGCAGCTCCTTTGACCAAATTAACTAAGAAGGGCGAGAAGTTTGAATGGACTGAGGAGCAGCAAGCTGCATTTCAGAAGCTGAAGCAAGCTCTGTGTGAAGCCCCAGTACTTGCATTACCACAAGGTGGGGAAGACTTTGTGATCTACAGTGACGCTTCTAGGAAGGGCCTGGGATGCGTTTTAATGCAGAGGGCCCGGGTGATTGCATACGCATCCAGACAATTGAAAGAAGCTGAGAAAAGATACCCGGTACATGATCTTGAACTAGCTGCCGTAGTATTAGCATTAAAGTTGTGGAGGCACTACCTATATGGAGTAAAGTTCAGGATCTATACGGACCACAAAAGTCTTAAATACTTGTTCAATCAAAAGGATCTGAACATGAGGCAGCAGCGGTGGATGGACTTACTCAAAGACTATGACTGCGAAATTTTGTACCATCCAGGGAAGGCGAATGTAGTTGCAGACGCTCTCAGTCGAAAAGAGAGACCCATTAGGGTTGTGTCTGCTTGTATGAGTATAGTTAGTCGGCTACCTGAGCTGATTCGAACAGCTCAAGAGGAAGCAGGGAAGGCGGAGCATGTGAAAAGCGAACGCATGGTTAGCTATATTAACCAACTAGAAGAAAATTCTCAGCGATTGAAGACCTTTAAAGGTCGAGTATGGGTGCCAAAGCAGGGTGAAGCACGGAAGCTACTTCTCGAGGATGCGCATTGTTCCCGTTATGCTATACACCCGGGTAGCACCAAGATGTACCGGACGCTGAAGCCGTTATACTGGTGGCCGGGCATGAAGCGGGATATAGGAAGATACGTGGAACGGTGCCAAACATGCTTGCAAGTGAAGTCCAATCATCAAAAACCGTATGGAGAAATTCAACCGTTACCAGTTCCGAAGAAAAAGTGGGACGAAGTCACAATGGATTTCGTGACAAAACTTCCTCGAACGCCACGAGGACACGATGCAATATGGGTGATCGTGGATCGACTGACCAAATCCGCTCAGTTCATACCCATACGTGAAGATGATAAAGTTAGCAAATTAGCTAAGATCTATATTGATGAAGTAGTCTGTAGACACGGGGTACCATCCTCCATTATATCCGATCGAGATAGTCGATTTATGTCTGGGTTTTGGCAGAGCTTCCAAAAGCAGTTTGGATCGAAAGTTTTAATGAGTACTGCTTACCATCCTCAGACTGATGGACAGAGTGAAAGGACTATTCAGACATTGGAGGATATGCTTCGTGCCTGTGTTATAGATTTTGGTGGAAGCTGGGAGGATCACTTGCCTTTGGTGGAATTCGCATACAATAATAGCTATCATTCCAGCATTCAGATGGCGCCATACGAGGCATTGTATGGGGCACCATGTCGTACTCCGACATGTTGGACAGAGTTAGGGGAAAAGCCGTTAGCTGGACCCGAGATTGTAGCTCAAACCGAGGAGAAAATTCGAGAAATTCGAGAACATTTAAAGGTTGCCCAAAATCGCCAAAAGCAGTATGCTGATCGTCGGGTGAAACCTATAGAATTTCAGGTTGGTGATATGGTGATGCTCAAGGTCTCTCCGTGGAAGGGTTTGATTCGTTTTGGAAAGAAAGGAAAGCTGAGTCCTCGTTTTATCGGACCTTTTCGCATATCTCAAAGAGTAGGAGCTGTAGCCTACCGGTTAGAGCTACCTGAGGAGCTAAGAGGCATTCACAACGTCTTCCATGTGTCGCATTTGAGAAAGACTCTGTTTGACGAGTCCCAACGAGTGCCTTTACCTAAAATTGAAATAGATGAAAAGCTGAGGTATCCAGAGCAGCCAGAAAAGATTTTAGACCGCAAGGTGAGACAGCTACGGAACAAGAAGATTAATATGGTAAAAGTACAGTGGCGATATCACAAGGGCTCGGATGTAACTTGGGAAGCCGAAGAGGAAATGAAGGCGAAGTACCCCCAATTGTTTGCTTGATTCCGGGGACGGAATCTTAAAAAGGGGGGGAGAACTTGTAACGACGGTTTTCAAAAAAAAAAAAAAAAAAAAAAAAATGAATAGTAACTCCGGTGTGAATAGTAACCGAGAGATGAAGTAAGCGCTTACCTCGTGATGACATCAACGATGATGTCGTGATGACGTCGTGCTGACGTCGTGAATAGTGTTTTCAAGCCCTATAAATAGGGGCCTAACCCCTTCATTTCAAACCACAACAAACACCAAACAAGCTTACGATACCGGGGAGTGTTCTGGTGAGAAAAATAGATCGGGAGAGGTAAGGAACGAGCGATAGCTTGTAGCGAAGTGCTCGAGAGTTGTCGGAAGAGTTGAACGGGGAACGAGCCAGCGACAATACTAAGTGAGTAATCGCTACTTTATTTATTTAATAGTTTATAAAGTGTTAAACTATTATATGTGGAAGTTATGTACTATTCGTAATTCCAAGAATAATGCCCAATGATTTACTTACGAGAACGGTGCCTAGGCCGATTACATGGGATCTGGTTGTTGGATTTTCCGAAAGGCTAAAATGCTGAAAGGATCCTGCCACCCCATCTGATCTTCTACCTGGCCGTTCTTTATTTGATAAATCACGAGGTATCATATTGGAATTATAGAGAATATAAAGCAGAGTCATGGTGTGATCCGTAGTAATGCCGGTTGAAATAGTAGTTCACCTATAAACAAATATATAGGTACAAACCAAGCAGTTATAGTGGGTGTAAGAAGGCAGGAATAACCAGATACCGTCTACCAAAAATCAATGTGATTAATCTATCCCTAAGTGTTACTTTTACTGTGGGGCCACATTATCGGTTATTGTGATTGGGACCATCTTTCCGTGGGGTCACATACTCGGTAATTGTGGTTGAGACCACATATATGCTGTGACGATCGAATTAGCAGTAATTGTGGTGGGACCACATACAAATGTTGTGATGGCCTATTTGGCTGGCAGTTTTATCACACATTCAACAGGTGTACATTGAGTCCTTGAGACTCGGTATCACAGGGGGCTGTGATATGATGTGGAAGCTGAAAATTTAATGTTGTTATAACACTAATCGATTATTCACTGAGCTTGTAAAGCTCATCCTTGTTGATACTAACTGTGCAGGTGCTGTAGACCCTACTAAAGGGAAGGATCTAATTCGGGGTTAGAACTGATGACCGTAGCAGCCCGGCTTTGGGGAGATACCACTTGTACTTTTTCTTGTAATATATACCCTGTATAATATTTTGTTGAATAAAATATGTTTTAAAGTGTGGAAAATAAATGGGTATATTTATATTGAAAGTCGGGTGTTACATCACCCCCTCTTCTAATCATCCACGTGGTTTTTGGCAAGTCATCCCAATTTGAATTTGAAATTCTCTTTCCCCAAATCTCGCCCCTATAATCAAGGATCTGGAAATTGTTTTATAGTCCAATTGACCTGGCCATTTTTCTTTCCCCGTATATCGGCCTTCCCTTCGTTAACAAACGAAACCAAAATTCCGGTCGTCGTTCAGCGACTAACAGACCCTAGGGCTTAAAAAGCCGCATCTTACTTGCAAACAGTGGAAGTGGCAAAGAAAACCTACACCAAAAACCCTAGCTGTCATCACCCGTCACCATCATAACCATCGCACCACCACGGTTCGTCGCTACCACCCTTCTGCACCCACACGCACCGCTACACTGCACTTCGTCTCTGGCACTAAGATGGTCTGGCCTTCACGCTTTTACGCCTTCAGTTTCTTCTCTACATGACTTCTCGCCCCAACGCCCGATCATAAACCAGAAAACATCCCCCTTGTATCTTCTTGCCCCAACACCTGCAAATACACCTCAAGTTTCTGAGTTGTGTGTAAATAACATCAACGGTTCAAAATCTTTGATTGTGTATCATGTTGTTGCGAAAAGCTTCAAATTTTCACCCGTTTAAATATGATTCTTTATGTGGGGTTTATTAGTTTTGTTGTTTCATTATCTTTTTAGAGTGTTTTTAGTGTTAATATACGCTTTTAATATTGATTTTGATCTGATTTTTGATGATTATGGAGTTTCGTGGTTTGGGCTATCTTATCACCAGGAAAGATCTTAGATAATTGGTGTGCTCATGAATAAAATGAATTTAAGTTCTATCTATACGTGCAGGTATGCAGTTGTCTGTATCTGCGTGTTCCTGAAACCATTCTCAGTTCCAATTACTCCACTAAGGTTAACTTTGTCATATTGATTTTCTAATTTGAAAATGGTATTTGTATGTGCAGGTGTGTGTCTCCGTGTGTTGGTAAATGGTCAATGCTCAACCTATTGTGTTTATTGGTTTGTTCCAGTAAGTAGGTCAATGGTTGCTCGAGATTGGTTTGAAAATGAGTCATTTCTTTGCTCAAATATGATAAGGTTGGTGCAATAAGAGTTTTGTGATTTTGTGTAGTAGAACATGCTTATAGCTGATTTGTATTGATCTACATATCTCCTACCCTTTATCAAGTTTGCAGTATATCTCCTTTGTCACCATTTTAGGTTTTTTTTCATTCCAAATCTAGGTTAGAATCATCAAACACTTATTGGTCAACGTTTTTTTGGTTTCGTTTGTGTTTCAGATTGGCATACACCTTCAACCAAACACCAGACACACCAGAGGATCAACAACAAGATTTAGAGAATGAAATATTGGACGAATACTAGGCTGATAACAGCCCTATAAAGTCAACTTTTTTGTATATTTTCTTACTTTTATCTGGTTTGACATTTTGAAATCATGTGTGTATTTTGTTCTTGAAGAATGGTGAGTCTAAGAAAAATTGAAGACCATTGCCGACATTGCAATAGGGGATGTGGATAAACTTTTCTGCAGGGCAAACACACATAGGTGATGAAAGTTATATGGGTGTCTATATTGATCTGTTACAATCGTTTTCGAGTTCAAATGTACAAATTTTGTGTTCATTCTTTTTAGAGAATGTAAATTTGATTAGTTTTCTTTAGTAAAATGTAATTAAGGAAACAGATTAGGAAGCTCTCATTCTTATTTTTTTTTCTCATCTGTAAGTTGGTGTATCTGTATTACAGTTCGTGTTCAAACACAATGTGGATTTACCATGGGCCTGTTAAACCATCTTTTAAAAAGTTGAAGGTGTTGCAGGGTATGGCCAACCATACCATACCAGCTTTCAAGTTGGAATCTTTTACTTTGGATCCTTTTTAGTATGGCGCAGTTGTCTATTGTGTTCAAAATTATGAACAGAGTGAAATTTGGTTTGGAATGTAAATTTTACACTTTCATGTTTTCATGAGTCATTTCTATTTCTTCAAAATTTTATAATAGTGATGCATTTGTTTGTTTTATAATATGACTAAAACGGTTTATACATCTTGTTGTAATGCTTGTACGGAAACATATTTTCTATCTTTTAGGAAAATGAAAGATATATGTTTCTCTGCTGGTTGCTTTGATGGTTGTTTTATTGATAACCTCTTAAAACTTTACGGGTTTGTGATGCAATATGGAATGATTTTTTTTTTGTTTTTGTGTTATGTAGAAGGAAGATGATGCGTGTATAAGGGAAATGAAAAGGACTTAGGTGATGATTATTTGAAAAGTTACATCATACATCTGTTACCATCATCAGTCACCACCTTGAGCAATACCATCAAACATAACCACCATCACCACCATTAGACCCAGGCTACCTAGATCTAATCACCATCAGACCCAAGTTCACACCATCATCGGTTCCCAGTTCCCCAACTTCTTCTTTTTTCTCATCAAATTATGTATCCTACGGTTTGAATCTGATTTCTTTCTTGACGAGGAGCTTCGAAGAGAAGAAATCGGTGGTGGTGTAGAGGCTAATTTTGGAGTTTAGTTGTTTTCTTGGTTTGCAAAGTTTATATTTGCTATTATTTTCAAGTTGCATAAGGAACTAAACGAAAGCGAACGACGAAGAAATTTTAAAAAATTCAATTAGAGTACAATGGAAAATGTAATTTTTATATTTAAATGAAAACTAACGTATTTTGTAAAATAGAATAGGCAGTTTAAAAAAGCCTAATAAAAGAAACTAACTATGGCTTTAAAGCTTTTCGTCCAAACAAATAATTTTTATATTAAGTTAATTTATTAAATATATAACGAAAGCAAACAGCCAAATATTGACTATAAAAAAACACATTGCATTTTTTTTTGGAATATGACATGTTTCTAAAGAATATATTTATCATTTCATCGCCAAACAAAAACTACTCGTTGCCAACCGAAAGAAATTAATCGTCAAAAAAAATCGACACCCTCCGCATTGCATGGGTACCCCAAATGTTAATTAATCGCTGAAACGAAACTATATGCCGACCGGAAACTATTGATACTAATCGCTCAAAGCAAACTATATATATGCAATATCATATATTTAGGAAATGATACCAAACGCCGACAGGAAACCATTGATCGAAATTCACTAATCGTGATACCAAACGCCGGCTATCAAACTATTGATCGAAAATCACTTTTCGATATCTGATGAAAGGAAACTAATTGATGCTAGGGAAATAAATCACGCAAATGAAATTAATCACCGCCCGCAGCATTGCGCGGGTACACACCTAGTGTTATATAATGTAGTTATATTTGGTTACTCATAATAACATTGAACTTATATCTTTTTTTTACTGGTAATACCAAAAAGTAACCCATCATAGACACTGAACTTGTATTTTTTTTCGCCACCAATAAGAATAACGCTTTATTTATTATTTTTTATCACTGACTTCATTATGTTGCTATTTCAAGGTGCGAAAGGAGAAATCTATTATCACACACTAAAGATGCTTAGCATGAATGTAACAGAGAACTGTATTGTTGCTGAAGGATGGAGTATCATATTTGTAACTCAACAGGTTCAAGACCTCATTTTCTACATCTTGATAAATTTAAATTTTTTTTGCTTTGAATGCAAAATTACCTTTATGCCCCTTGTTGTAGATCAAAAAAAATCAAACCAAAACCAAAATCAAAATACATAAAAATTAAACAATAACCCATCGTATAGTTAACAATAAAAAAAAAAACTCAAGCCTGGTAAGCATATAAGTACAAATCTTTACTCTTTTTACTATAATACCAAATTACTTACATTTGTTTATAACTTGTTTAATAAGTGTTATCTTTCTAGCCTCCATTGGTTGCTGAAACAAAAATAAGACAAATGTTAAAAAATAATAAAAACATACACAAAAAAGGTTCATATTTGGAAGGACCAAATATGCAAAAACTAAATAGATAATCAATTTTTAAAATTTTGAAATATTGGTCCGACCATTAAAATAGACAAAAAACGCAAAAAAAAATTATAAATACAAATTAATAGGGTGAATTCAAGAAAATTTTATGTCCACACGCAGATAACAAAGTATATTATTCAAAAATTGGTTCGATTTCACACATACACAGAGATAACAAAGTATATTAGTAAAAAAGAATTATGAATACACATTTTTCCGAGTTAGTCTTATTTCACACACACACACACACACGTATATAACAAACAAATTCCTACAACATGCGTATGATTTTTTTACAAAGTTGGTTCTAAAAAACAAACAAATTCCAACAACTCTTACATGAAGATGAAATATATTCCAATTTAAAGCAATAAGGTACTTTAATAGCACTTCACTAATTAATATTTAAGTACATTGCTATTATGGGTAAAAAGTTATTTAATGTGATTTCTGTGATTTCAGGGACCGAAACTATAATTATGTTATTATGTTATTTTTTTTCTTTTTTGTTGAATTTTTTTTCCTTTATGTTATTCTGTAAGTACGTTGCATAAGCGTTGGTTAAGATAAAACAAAACAAAATATAAAAAATAAAAAGTGAAACTATGCAGACATGAGTTGCTAATATTATACCTGCATGACAGAAAGAAAAAACCTTGCTTTTTCATTATAATGCCATCCCTTAAGGACCAAAACTAGAAAAAATTAAAATATAGGGACCTAAATTGTAATAGCAGTTTCAGGAGACGTTTTCACATAATGAAGATAAAATAAATCAAGATCTTAAACATATGCAAACAGAGAAACATCTATAATTTGATAAGCATAAGCGATGATTAAGATTGAAAATACAAGGAGCGAAACTGTAATAGCAGTAACAGGACACATTTTCAACATAATGAAGATAAAATAAATCAAGATATTCATTATGTTATTCTATAAAATAAATTTATAGAAAGTAACTATTTTAATAGAGTTTATAAAAAATGCATTGTTATTTCTAACAAAAGGATAGAAAGTATGCTACTATTTCTATAATAAATTTGAAAGGAGTTTGTTAGCGGATACCGATTTAACTGTATGTTCCAAAAAATCAATTTTCACAATACTCATTAACTTCAATAAATATTTTTGATTTGACAGATTACATTGCTAGATTCAAATACATTATTTATTCATTATAGCACGTTTTATAGTTGATTACAACATCATACTTTCAATAATAGTGTGTATGTGAATTTTGAAGAAACAAACTTACATGGTATTCATTTCTTTAATTAGTGTATATGTGAAGTTGTCTTCTAAACTTGAGACAGAAACGAATAAGAAGAGGATAGATGCAGAAGAAAAGGACCGATGCACAAGAAGAAGCACAATAAGAAGTCGGATGAATAATCTGTAACATACAATCAAATATTAATATTTTTTTCTGATGTTATAAAATGGAATTCCTTTATTTCATCCTTGATTTATGGGATATGATTAATAGTTGCCATTTTAAAAGCGAAACCAAAGTCTAAGATAAGAATGTATTTGAATTCCTTTATTTCATCCTTGATTTGTGGGATAAGAATGTAATTTTAAATTCATGTGATTGTATTTTCAATATTTCATGGACTCTCATTAAACCGATAAATAGAGTTTAGGCGGAAAACTGGAATCCGATAACTCCTATAGAAGTGACACGTGGCATAAGACACATTTTAGAAGGACATGTTGCAATGTAAGGTTTACTTTATTATCTACTACTACTTATAAATCAAACTTCCTAAATATTTAAGACTTTCAAATGTTTATGCACAATCTACAACTATAAAGCACATACGTCCAAACCTTTAAGCATCCAAAATACCAATCGATCCCGTTTGGTCCTCTTCACATCAGGGGTGGGAGCTAGGAAACGAGGAATCCAGGATCTGGATTGGGGGAATTCAGGGTGGGGGCGAGAGAGCCTACTTTCGATCACGTTTGGTCCTCTTGACATCTTTAATTCATTGTGATATTATATGATCCGAGTCTTCCAAAAAATAAACTTTCATATATCACGCCTAACAAATAGTCACCACTTAGATCAGTTTTCTTCGGCATCCACAGTGTATCCACAGTAAACTGATTTAGTTGTTTGTAAATCAGGTTGCTTAATGTAACTTCTTTAACCTTTCACATGATAAATGGGTTTGGATGAAACGTTGTTATCAAATTCAAACCTCTTACTTTGCATTAGTACTTTGAAAGTGAACTGTTCTGATCATCAAGGATGTGTCTGGTAAGCCCCTTGATGGTTTCATTAAGGGACAACCTTTTATAGTTTAGCATTAAGAGTGTTTGGTATCCACGCACTATTCCTTTGTAAGCCTCTTGATGGTTTCATTAAGGGACAACCTTTTATAGTTTAGCATTAAGAGTGTTTGGTATCCACGCACTATTCCTTTGTAAGCCTCTTGATGGTTTCATTAAGGGACAACCTTTTATAGTTTAGCATTATGAGTGTTTGGTATTCACCCATTATTCCTTTGACATATTCAATACCCCCCGTGACACATTCATCACTTATTTTTTACATAGAGAAATAAAATATTCATAAACCGTCACATAATTTTGAACCATCTAGTTTTTGTAACATTTCACCACTACCCTCATAAACCATCCTATTCTCTTTCTTTTTTTTGGTGCCTCCCACCACTGTGAGTTATTATCTTTCTTTTTCACTTTTTAATGTTTGACTAATTAGTTGTTCCCCTTTTTCCTCTGTCGAACTTATCTCTGGTATACACTTTACATAGTTGTGGTTGGAATTGTAACTAATTAGGGCTTTGTCACTTCCCATATCAATGGTGATTCTTTGCTTCACAATCATTTCTCAAGGTGCGATTCAAGTTGGATTGATGTTCCATTACGGGTTTTTCTTTTAAAATTTGTTACTAATCAATTGGATCATGATTAATGAAAATTAAAATGACTCGTTGACTTCTTTCATTGGATCATAAGTAAAGAAGGTCCCCTTTAAATAGTAGATTTAAGAAAAATTGGCTAATGTTAGCTAAACTCGCATGTGGATGGTATGTATTTAAGAGATGGAAATTAGTCACATCCTCTCTATAAGTCACAAATATGAATTGGGATTGATAAACCACTCATATATAAATGCTTTTGAATCTTGTTATGTACTTATGTTCTTTAAACAACAATACAGAGAATGTATATATGCATTTAGTATTTTTGTGTCTAATATATAGAGTTAGTCAAATAAACATTTGCAACTTTTGATCTTAGATGCACGTTAACAAATATGTTTTAGCCATTGATCGAAAGTTCAAATTATCCATCCATCATGAAAAATTGCAACTATTGATCTTAGATGCACATTAACAAATGCATTTTATACTGATTTAGACCGAGAATATTAGGTTTTGTGATAAAGCATGTGCAAATTTATTTTTGTGGTTTGAAAGGATGATGTATGGGATCCAAAATACCTTGAAGAGGGTTCTAGATGTTAGGAAAATGACATCAATGATCCCTAAAAATCCTCGTAATGAAAATACTAGAAAAATAACTAGACACAATAATATACGTGGAAAACTTCAAAACCAGAGAAAAACAACGCGCCTCCAGAGAGAAAAACACTTTCTACACTCTAAACTAAGAGAAAAAAGAAAGAACCAAACATTTCAAGTATATTTGATTGGGGTGCTTTGAACCAAATCCTTGGTCTCTTTTTATAAGCTTGGAGACCATCCAAACTTCCATCATTGTACCCATATGGGATGAAAACACTATTCATTCATTAGACAAAAAAAAATTCAATAATAGAGAGTTGGGATGCAAAATTGTCACAACTCAATAAAATCAAGCAATGGCATGTCGAAGTCTATTAGTTGAATGAGAAAGAGGTTGATCATACTCTAATAGAAATGTATTCCTTACAATCTCAAAATAGCCTACTAATTTTTGATTTTTTATGTTGAGTTTTTATATCAACTCATTAATGATACATATTTTGTAATTGTGGATTTTGATAACTTTTGATTTTGGTTAATATGTTCTTTGTGGTTGAATTATTAATTTGTGAATTAAATTACTAATATGTGTTATTTGAAGTTATTATTGTTAGAATGTAAAAATGGTAATTTTCTTATTTAATTCAACAACTTTACCAACAACATTGAATCATTCAGGCATGTGAATCATTCAGACCTCTTAATGATTCAACACCGAATCATTTAGTTTCTACCAAACAATCCCAACTTATTACGACTTCTAATGTTAAACATATGCTCAAATAATGGATTTTGCTCATGAAAAAATTAATGGCAGTAACTCGAATCAAGAAATAAACTTTTTAGAACAAGATATAGATCCCTCCCTTTAGTGACAACAATTTTCTATTAGATTTTGATAAAAAAGCTTTGTTAGCACCATCCACAATGATGATGATGAAGCTTTGATAGAATGATTCATTTTGAACCTATTAGTGTTAAAGTTTGACTTGGAATTTGGTGATCCAAATGAATAACAAATTTGATTTTTTTACCGATTTGTTTTTTACAACCTTTTTACATTTTCATTTTTATGCATGTTTTTTAAGATTTTACTATTTTTACATATTTGTTTTTATGCATGTACTTTTAAAAATTTTCTAATTTTTACATATTAGGTTTTTTTTTAACAAAATCATTTCTAGTTTTTTTATATATTTTTTATCTTCGTAGATATTGAATTGTATTTTTTAAACGAATATAAAATCTCCAACGCAACACAAAGAGAGAAACCTGGTTACAACTAAATGACTAATTATTTCATGTCACTCGATCAAGTTTTAACCCATTCTCTTTGCCATTTTCTCTCCAAGACATATGTCATGTCATGTGGCATTTCCGTTAATATTTTCAGAAACAAGGCTATTCGGCTATTCCTGTTCATACTTGGATTTCTTCTGCTTGTAAAGCACCCGAGCCACATGTGACTGCAATCGTCGTATCTCGCGCCCGCACATGACTCTCGGGATTTGAACACTTGCAGTGCTCTACAACGTACGTAAATGGCGATAAAGTGAATACAGACACGGATAATCGATCTTCTCCGCCTGTAAAAACGGGCAATTAATGGAAATTTAGCTGGAGAAGCTTTACCACCAGTAGCAAGGGTTTCACTGTTGTCTATACTTTGTATGAAAATGGCGTACTGTGCTGCTACTGCTTCCAGTCGTGGCGGTGGAGGAGCATTGCCGTTATCGCATTGTTCTTCAATTTCAAGGTTGATAAATTTCAATGTCAATAGCAAGACGTCGAACCAGTTGTTCTTCACAACCACTGCCGATTTCAGAAAACGGCGTTTCTATGTGAGAAGTGAGGCAACGCCTAAGCTGAAAGATCCGGTCGCCGTCGAACAAGGTCCGGTTCTACATCCTACATTTCTCGAATTATAGATTATAGTCTGTCTATTTGTATCTTCACAGTTCTGTATGGTTCGTTGAATTTGAGTCCCAATAGTTTCGTGGAAGGATCAATGTTTCCACAAATGTTATGTTTGTCTGGAGACTGTGCTTCAAACTAATTGTCAATCAGGCTGGTAAATGTTAAGTTCTTCGATTCTTGAGATTTGATTTGCTTTCAAGCTCGTTAAATACTCAATTTGACTGGCTCTTACTGGAAGATGTCTTTTAACTTATTGTTAAGCTTTCATGGCAGTTTCTAAGACTGAATTAGCTAAAATTTAAGATATATAAAAAGTGAGGAATCTATATATTACAATAACAATGTCAACTGGTTGTTGTTTGCTTGATTGATCAGGAGATGCAAGCAGAATCGAGACATCAAAATCTGATACTGAAGCAGTGGCATCAAGAATTACTTACCATGCTGAGTTTACACCATCATTTTCTCCAGAGGGATTTGATCTCCCTAAGGCATACTTTGCCACTGCACAAAGCATACGTGATTCACTCATCATCAATTGGAATGCAACTTATGATATGTACGAAAGGATGAATGTAAAGCAGGCTTACTATTTATCCATGGAATTTTTACAGGTTTGTCACAGTAGTTACTCAACAGAAGCTAATATAACTTCCTATGATTCAACCATGGTTACCTTTTCGTTACATTAATCTTTCTCTTATTGGAAAGAAATCAATTCAGTTACATTACATCATCATTCAAACCTAAATCTTTGATAAATGGTCCCACAGTCTAACAATTGATTTTATTTAGAACAATGTGGTTAATAATATAATGATATGTTTTATTTTTTTTGTAGGGAAGAGCATTGTTGAATGCTATTGGTAACTTAGAGCTAACTGGTCCTTATGGAGAGGCTTTAAGCAAGCTTGGCCACAAACTTGAGAATGTGGTTTCACAGGTGAAAACTTTCTGCATTCTACTTTCTTCTCAAAAACATACAATCTTGAAATTTTTAATCACATTATATCAGTCCTGATATCTTCCATTCTATACTAAGCTTTTAAGTCAAACATTCACAGGAACCAGATGCTGCTCTAGGAAATGGAGGTCTTGGAAGACTTGCTTCTTGTTTTCTTGACTCTTTAGCAACATTAAATTATCCAGCATGGGGTTATGGTCTCAGATACAAGTACGGTTTGTTCAAACAGCTAATCACAAAAGAAGGTCAAGAAGAAGTTGCTGAAAACTGGCTTGAGGTATGTTTTTCCCATTCTTTATAAAAGACACAAAACCTGGTATATTTTTTAAAGTAACTTCATTTTCTATTTATAGATGGGAAACCCGTGGGAGATTGTGAGAAATGACATTTCATATCCTATAAAATTCTATGGAAAAGTTGTTAAAGGTTCTGATGGAAAGAAAAGGTGGATAGGGGGAGAAGATATAGTGGCGGTTGCAAATGATGTTCCAATTCCAGGATATAAAACAAAGACTACAATTAATCTTCGTTTATGGGATACTAAAGTTCCATCATCAGATTTTGATTTGTCTGCTTTTAATTCTGGAGAGCACACTAAAGCATGTGAAAGCCAAGCAGATGCAGAAAAGGTTCGTACATTAAATTATAAAATATATTTCCATTTTATATTGATTCAAAGAATAGAGTTAAATGCAATAAATAGCAACATACTTTCATTTTTATTTACTTATTATAGCATCCTACTTTCATTTCTTCTTATTACAACATTGTACTTTGAAAAGAAATATGAAAGTACATTGTTATTTCTTGCATTTGACCCTAAAGAATGTACTGATATAATTATAAGATTTTTTTTTTTGTTACCAGATATGTTATGTACTATATCCAGGGGATGATTCATTGGAAGGAAAGACTCTTAGACTGAAACAACAATATACATTATGTTCTGCTTCTTTACAAGATATTATTAAAAGTTTTGAAAAAAGGTGTGGGGACAATGTTTTGTGGAAAGAATTTCCTGAAAAAGTTGCTGTCCAAATGAATGATACCCATCCTACCCTTTGCATTCCTGAGCTTATGAGGATATTGATGGATTTGAAGGGCATTAGCTGGAAAGAAGCTTGGGATATTACACAAAGGTATTTCTTACATGCACAAAAATGCTAATTTATTTATTTATTTATTTTGACTTTGTCATTATTGTCATGAATTTATAACCTACAATGTACTTAGGCTTCAACCACTTTCCCTTTATTCTTTTAGTCAAGCTTTAAGGTAGTGTTTGATATGAGGGAATAGGAGAAGGAATGGAATGGTTCATTCCATTGGAATGAAAAAAAATTGTTGGCTTTGTCTGGTGGAATGGAATGGAGTCAATTGACTATTCCTAAAGGAATATAATTTTTTCCATTTTGTTAATTTTTAATTCTTAGGAAAGGTGTGTTTTTTTCTCATTCCATCGTGGAATGGAATAAAATAATTGTATAATACCCATTTTTTATTTATAAAACTTTTTAAGAATATCGTGATTTTAGTTAAATTATTATTTTATTTTCTGAGAATAACTATAAAGTATTTTTTATTATTATCTTATGTGTTTCATTGAGGTTTTATTATGTTTAATAATTTAGTTTTGTACATAATAAATTCTCTAATTATAACAAAATAATATATAGAATAGTGTTAAATTATACATTTTATTCACATATAATATAAAAAATTCATTTCATTCCTACATGCTAATCAATAATAATCATGGAATGTAACGACTCATTCCATCACATTATTTATTCCATTGCCTTGTTCATTCAATTCCTTTGACATTACTTATTCCATTCCATCCAACCAAACAGACCTAAATTACAATTAGCACCCATCATAGATTACGCTTCTTTTTTCATTTTATGTTAAAAAAAATTAATATAATCAAACTTTTGATAATGCTGACATGTACTTGGAAATTTATCAGAACCGTGGCATACACCAATCATACTGTTCTACCAGAAGCATTAGAGAAATGGAGTTTAGAACTCATGCAAAAACTTCTCCCACGACATGTAGAGATCATAGAGATGATTGATGAGGAGGTAAATCAAACCATTATTTATTTATTAAATCATACAAATAAATAAATTTCATCAATTTAATTTCATTCTGTTTAATTCCTCTACAGTTGATCAATCAGATAGTATCAGAATTTGGTAAATCAGATCCCGAATTATTAGAAAGTAAGTTAAATGCCATGAGAATTCTTGAAAATGTCGAGCTTCCATCTTCCATAGCCGATTTGTTTATCAAACCAAAAGACATTTCTACCCTTGATACAAGTGAAGAGGTTTGTAATAAAGCTGATGAAGAAGATGACATTGTTGAAAAAAAGGAGAAAGAAATGTTACAAAAACCAGCTTTAATACCACCAAAATTAATTCGTATGGCTAATTTATGTGTTGTTGGTGGCCATGTTGTTAATGGGGTTGCTGCAATTCACAGTGAGATTGTAAAAGAGGAGGTTTTTAATGACTTTTATAAGGTAAAAATATTGTTTGATTTCTAATGATATCACACATAGTAATGCCATTGTTGTTAAATTAATATAATATATTTGATAAATGCAGTTATGGCCTGAGAAATTTCAAAATAAAACAAACGGAGTGACACCAAGAAGATGGATTTATTACTGCAATCCTGACCTCAGTAAAATCATAACCAAGTGGACTGGTGGAGATGATTGGGTATTAAACACTGAAAAATTGGCTGAATTGCGTAAGGTAATTTATTGTTTTCATAATAATTTAAATCGAAAAAATCATATGTTTTGCATTTATGGAAAAAAAAAAAACAGTTCTGTTTCACATATGTGAAAATATTTGTTTATCCAAACAAATATTTAGGGTGTGATTTTTTTTTCTTTTTTCATAAAATGATGAATGGATAAATGATGTCTGTCTGGATAAATTGTACAGTTTGCAGACAACGAGGATCTTCAGAGTGAATGGAAAGCTGCAAAAAGGAGCAACAAAATCAAAGTTGTGTCATTTATTAAAGAGAAAACAGGATATTCTGTCAGTCCTGACGCGATGTTTGACATCCAGGTCATTGTTATTTGTCTTTTTTGAGCTAAATTTGAGAAATAGCAACGTACTTTCATTTATTTGTGTATTATAACATCCTACTTTCATTCCTTTCTATTACAACATTGGATTTGATTATTTTTCAGGTGAAACGCATTCATGAATATAAGAGACAGTTGTTAAATATATTGGGAATTGTTTATCGCTACAAGAAGATGAAAGAAATGACACCTGTTGAGAGAAAAGACAAATTTACCCCTCGAGTATGTATATTTGGGGGAAAAGCATTTGCCACGTATGCACAAGCCAAAAGAATTGTGAAACTCATTACAGATGTTGGGGCCACCATAAACCATGATCCTGACATTGGAGACTTATTGAAGGTATGGTTTTTTAATAGTGTTTGTTATGATGGAATTGGAGAAGGAATGGAATGGTTCATTCCATTGCAATTAAGAAAAGCTGTTTTTTGTTTGTTAGCCTGTTAGGGAATGGAATGAAGCATTCTTGAAGGAGTGTGATTCCTTCCATTTTGTTAATCTAAAAAATTTCATGGTTCTAATTAAACTATACTTTTATCTTCTAAAAATAACTGTAGACTATACTTTTTATTATAATTTAGATTTTAATGAACTTACTTTATGTTTGTTTTTTCTTTTGTGAAAAAAAGTTCAATTAATTATAATGAAATAACGTATAGATTAGAAATAAAACAATACATTGTAATTATCTATGACAAAAAGTATATAAGAACATCCATGATATTCTTGAAGGAATGATATACCTTCTATTTTGTTAATTTCCATTCTTTATCCGGGAGGGTTTCAATTCCATAGTGGAATGGAATGAGAAATTGCAATATAAACCATTTTCACTTACACAACTTTAATGACACAAATCTTATACAAATAATTTACGGTTTATATCAAACTGTAAATTTTATCTTCTAAACATAGTTGTAAAATATAATTTTTTTTATCACAATCTTAATTGGATTTTAATAAACTTCTCTTCATTTGTAAATAAAAATTTCACTAATTATAATTAGATAATGTATAAAGTATAAATAAAACCATACACTATAATTAGATAATGACTCATTCCATTAACCTGTCCATTCCATTCCTACAGGTTGTGTTCGTTCCCGATTACAATGTCAGCGTGGCGGAATTACTAATTCCCGCCAGTGAGCTTTCACAGCATATCAGGTAATTCCAATTCCAACCGTCACAACTCATAAACTCAACTCCATTGTCGTTGCATTCACATATACAAAACTTTCCAATCACCAACTCCCATTCCTATTCCAGTACTGCTGGAATGGAAGCCAGTGGAACTAGCAACATGAAGTTCTCCATGAACGGTTGCATCTTAATCGGGACATTAGACGGGGCAAATGTGGAAATTAGAGAAGAAGTTGGAGAAGACAACTTTTTTCTTTTTGGTGCTCGAGCCAATCAGATCGCACGGTTACGAAAGGAAAGAGCCCAGGGCAAGGTACCCCTAACTTTACTTCCTATTACAGCATTCTACTTTCATAAACAAATAACCGAAAGTACGTTGCTATTATTACAGTTTATTCCCGACCCTCGTTTCGAGGAAGTGAAGGAATACATAAGAAGCGGTGTATTTGGGGCTTACAATTATGAAGAACTAATGGGATCTTTAGAAGGCAATGAAGGGTTTGGCCGTGGAGACTACTTTCTTGTAGGCAAAGACTTCCCAAGTTACATCGAATGCCAAGAGAAGGTCGATGAGGCATATAGAGACCAAAAGGTCAACCTAAAAAAATTACAATATTTAATCTCACAAAGTTTATTAAATTCAAGTAAACTATTTTCAATGATGGAAGTATCTAAAATTATTATTGTTTTGTTTTTGAAGAGATGGACAAGGATGTCAATATTGAACGCGGCTGGCTCATACAAATTTAGCAGTGATCGAACAATTCATGAGTATGCACGAGAGATATGGAACATTGAACCGCTTCAACTACCTTGATCTAGTCACAATCAAAGGTAAGACTCGGTCTATAATTTATACCATACCTAATTGTAATAAAAATGTGTTTACTTGCCACATTTTGGTTGAAATATGTTCGGTTTAAGAATTTTTAATAATTTGTAAGTAGTTAATATGTAATACGGTATTGTGTTAATTTCAAGCATGTAAATAAGTGCAGATTGTGCCAAATAGCTATGGAATTTGTCACTTCTGCTAAAATATGCAATGTACTTTATTTTCTTCACGTAATAGCAACCAACTTGTATTTTTTTAATCGATTTAGACACTATGTAACATAGAAACGTGATAATGCTGATGTGGCAATTGTTAGCATGTCATCGTCATGTGTACAACATGTTGACCATGGAGTTTAAGTTTATAATCACATGTGTTTGAATTGGGTGAATCTTTCTATGGAGATTGATGCGGCCTGTGTTAGGTAAAGTTTGAATTCAAAGTGAAGATTTTTTGTCAAACTTGAGGTGTAAACTCATGTATATTATATACATTTCCAACATGTATATATAGAGGATAGCTAAAGGGTTATAGATGCACCACAACTCAATACCTATAAGAATTGAGTGTATCTCTTATAATCTCATTGTTAAATAAAATCTAGTTGTAGCCCGTGGACGTAGGATTTACACCGAATCTGAACCACGTAAAATCCTTGTATTCTTCTTGCTTTATTTTCGTGAGTTTGTGTGTGTGATAGTGTGTTTCCGCTGCGTGTACCCGGTCCGATTCCTAACAACTGGTATCAGAGCTTCGGGTTTTAGAGGAGGTCTCGGTTTTAGAAATTAGAGTATGCTCTGTGGTTGCAGTTTTGTCTGATCTTCCACATCAGAAACTAATTTCTATTAATCGTATTAAAGGTGTCTTGGTATTTTGAAGAGTACTGTTCTGTCACACAAAAGTACTATAAAAGATTTGTCTCTTGTTTGTCGTAATGGCTGAAGACAAGGTTGTAATCGAGAAGTTCAACGGTTCTGACTTTAGCTGGTGGAAAATGCAATTAGAAGCATTGCTATGTCAGAAAGATTTGGACGTGGTACTTGGAGACAAACCGGAGAAAATGGAAAAAGCTGCTGAAGATGCGTGGAACTCAAAGGACAAGAAAGCTAGGGCGGTTATTACATTGTCGTTGTCAAAGAGCGTTGCTTTCAACATCATGAAGGAAACCACAGCGCGTGGTATGATGGATGCTCTGACGAACATGTATGATAAACCGTCGGCAGCTAACAAGGTGTTCTTGATGAGGGAATTGTTCATGACAAGGATGAATGAAGACAGCTCAGTTACGATTCACATTAACAATCTAAATTCAATTCTGTCCAAATTGTCATCTGTGGGAATTAAATTTGATAACGAGACTCAAGCTTCACTGCTACTAGCTTCACTACCTGATAGCTGGTCTGGAACAGTAACCGCTGTTAC
The DNA here is from genome assembly GCA_023525715.1 of Cichorium intybus. Lineage (NCBI taxonomy): Eukaryota > Viridiplantae > Streptophyta > Magnoliopsida > Asterales > Asteraceae > Cichorium > Cichorium intybus. The sequence goes on along the minus strand of CM042016.1, from coordinate 44,489,786 downwards.
AAGTTCAGTGGGGACCAGTGGTATGACTTTTGAAGGGGTTAGAGATTTGGTTCTTGGCGAGGATGTCAGACGCAAGAATCAAGGTGGATCTTCTTCTTCTGAGTTATTAAATATCGGAAGAGGTAGAGGGAATAGCAGGAATAGTGGGAGCAGTGAGAGTCGGGGAAGAAGTTCATCTAGAACTTGGAAGAATGTGAAGTGCTAGAACTGCCAGGAGGTGGGACATGTTAAGAGTCAATGTCCAAAGAAAGAATTGAACATTGCTGGTGCTGAGAGTGTGTCTGAGGATGATGCACTGATACTAAGTATGGAAAGTTCTGTAGACTCTTGGGTCATGGATTCAGGGGCTTCGTTTCACGCCATGGACAACGGAGAAACGATGGTGAATCTAAAAGAAGGAGATTTTGGGAAGGTACGGTTAGCAAATGACGAGATGCTTCAAGTAACGGGCATGGGAGATATTGATATGGTTACTTCATTGGGAACTACATGGAACCTGAAGAATGTCAGGGTGATTCCGGAGCTGAAGAAGAAATTGATTTCTGTTGGTCAGCTGGATAAACAAGGACTGGAAGTAAGGTTTGGTAGTGGTAAATGGAGGGTGGTCAATGGTAATTCGGTGATTGCTCAAGGTATGAAGCGTGGGTCATTGTATATGGTTGAGGTACCTGCTGAGGGAAGTATGACCGTCCCCGTTAAACATGACAAAATCTGGTTCGCTAAATCTAGTGCTAAGAGAGTTCATTTTGCAAACATGAATTCTGGAGCCAAGGGGATGTTAGCTGAACGAGTCGGAAAGTTTAAACCATTCAGGGGATTTTGTGACAGTAGGAGCACGGGGTGTGTTCCGGGTACAGTTACAAAGAGCCGTTGGGTTTTGAAGACTAAGACTGAAAAATTCTCTCCTGTTGGAAGTTTGCAAAGTTTGGAGAGTGTTAGTGGTCCTCGGTGTATCTCTGGATCCGGTGGAGTGTCTAAGCCGGTTGAGACAGGGGATGAGTCGGTGGCGGTATTGACAACGACTGAGTCGGTAGCGAGATTGGCTACGACTGAGTTGGAGCTTGTGGGAGCTTCAACTGGCCCTTCTAGTACTTGATAATGAGGGGTGGCTGCAACTAGGAAATTGACTAAGTTTAGCTTGTTCTTGGGAACTGGAAGCTTGGAAGACTTGTTGTATTAAGAGATTAATGAGAGATGTTAAAAATCTTCAAGTGGGAGATTGTTAGGTAAAGTTTAAATTCAAAGTGAAGATTTTTTGTCAAACTTGAGGTGTAAACTCATGTATATTATATACATTTCCAACATGTATATATAGAGGATAGCTAAAGGGTTATAGATGCACCACAACTCAATACCTATAAGAATTGAGTGTATCTCTTATAATCTCATTGTTAAATAAAATCTAGTTGTAGCCCGTGGACGTAGGATTTGCACCGAATCTGAACCACGTAAAATTCTTGTATTCTTCTTGCTTTATTTTCGTGAGTTTGTGTGTGTGATAGTGTGTTTCCGCTGCGTGTACCCGGTCCGATTCCTAACAGCCTGCGTGTATAAAAAAGCAGTGTTTTAAAACTCGGGTTGACCTGGCCGGTTGAATCAGTTGGATTGTGACCTGGTGAAGAAAGCATGTCAATTATGACCGGGTTTTTGCTAATTTTTTATTCGGATTGAACCGGTGGCTCGGAACCGGGTCAACCCGGTGGTTAAAATAAAAAATTAGAATTTGGGTTTAACAAATTGGGCTAATTTATCATTTTTGGTACCAAAAATGTGAAATTACATTGTTTTTGTTCTCTATATATATATATATATATATATATATATATATATATATATATATATATATATATATATATATATATATATATATATATATATATATAAAGGAAATTTTAAAATGTATGAAAATTGTGAAAAAAAGGGTGACCCGGACTCATGCATTTAAAACATTTAATACATGAGTTTAATTAAGGGTGCTACTGTACTCTTAATTACCAAATGCACCCCTTTTTAATTTTTTGATATTTATGTTACTAAATGCACCTCACTAATTACTTATTGTATCCTTTGATTTGACATGTTTTTCAAATTATAGGGTCTAATAAGTAGTGGGGGATATATATATATATATATTCATCTTTAATTAATACTCGTAAATCGTTTTTCATCTTAAATCTGACAAAAAGGTGAGGAAATAGATGGATTGGATGGTATGGGGTAACACATTTGAACGAGTTCGAGTCAAAATTGGTAACTTTTTAGTGTGGATCAAATGGGCTAGGGTTTGTTAACATTGAACACAACCATTTCTTTGTCCCCTTTTGTTTTATAAACAAATAATGTAAGTAATTACACAAAATTTTGAAGTGGTAAAATGTCTGTAAGTAATTACACAAGTTTTTGAAAAAGTTTGCAAACATCTGTTGAAGAAAAGATGTACTAAATGTCTGTACTTTATAAGAAAAGACGATTGGGTTTTTTTGATGTCTCCATGCTACATAAAAAGTCAAAGTTTGGAAAAGCTTATTTTTAGCTTAAAAAATCACATTAACAACGTTAATTCTAAAAACATATTTTCCAATAATAAAAGTTAATTTAATTTGTTGCAGATATTAGTTTGCAGTGCTATATACAATTTTGCGATAGCTCCTCCGTGAAAACTAATGACACAAACGATATACCATAATTGAAAATAGAATTTCATAGTAGTGTCCATGATTTTGTAGTGCCTTTGATAATCTAAAAATGTAAGGTGCTTCAAGTCGTTTCTAATTTTTAAAAACAATATTGAAACTTTAAAAAAATGAAATACTAGAGATTATTAGTTATAAAAATAAAATTATTTAAAATGGAAATATATGATGCTAAAAAGTTAAGTGCTTTTTAAATTATACGACATATTTCTAGAAGTATGAGTGTATGAGCATCATTAGTGTATTTTTTAGCTCTTTTTATATCTGTTGTTGTTGTTGTTATTATTATTATTATTATTATTATTATTTTCAATTTAGATGTTTCCTCTAAATCTTTAAGGAAAAAAAGAGAGAAAAATCATAATGATAAAATGGCCATTTTAAAAAATGTTTGTGAGTTTTGGAAGAGCCTTTCTCATGTCTTTCATTCCAGGAAAAGAGAGCATGCAAACCTTTTAAGGTCTGCGGTTTTCTAAAAATCAAACAGTTACGAAGAAAATGTCTATTTGCCCGAAGCCAAAAGAGGCCAAAAAGAAATTTTGGAAAAAAACAAACAACAACCATGTTATTACAATAATAATCTAAATTTTCAAATAAGCCAATTCATGTGATATTATGAATTTGAATATATTTTGGGAGATTTTCGACCTGTTTGACCCATTTCTAAATTTGGCTAAGTTTTTATTAATCATCGGTTTAACTTGTTAGAAATAAATATCACCACCTTCAACACGCTTATACATATGTGATTCAATTTACAATATATAAATGTGACCATCATAAATTAGGAAGTAGGAGCAAGGTGTCTTGCGATGCTATTTTTTGGCGGGGTTATGGTATCCTCAAGTACAGTCTACGAATTTAATGAATGCGAGCATTCATATATTCAAAGTGGTTCGTTCAAGTTATGCTAACACCCACTCTTCAATGGATTCATGCTTCGAAATTAGTCAACGAGGAGATTGATAGATTTTTAGGAGCATTGTCGTATTTTTGTTATTTCTCCACATATTAACTTGATAATTTTGTACCCTCAACCGCCTCTACTTTATAGTGACACACAAGGTGTGTCATTGATCTCCCCACCACTACCCGACCTAACCCTTAAGTTAGGAGACATGGCCTCTTATGCATCACTAAGCCTAGAGGTGCACAAATGAACCGGTTTTTTAAATAACCGAAAAAAAACCGAACCGGTTTTTTTAATAACCGAACCGGTTTTTTATCTCAAACTGAACCGGTTTAAAAATCCCAGTTTTTCTTCCGGTTAACCGAACCGAACCGGTTTAAAAACCGAAAAAAACCGGTTTGAAACTCAATCTCGTTTAAAAAAAAAGGGCCAAAACCGGACCGGTTATAACCGAAACCGGTTGGACCCAAACCGGTTTTTAAAAAACCGGAACCAGTTTTTAACCGGCTTTTGTGCACCTCTAACTAAGCCCCAAACCTTTATCACTATAACAAATGGGCCAGTAAGCCCAAGGCCAGGTCACCAAATTAGTGGCTACAGGACCAGCTCTATTGGATTACCCTTGCCGAGAGAGTCCTATCTATCCCCAGGGATATTTTTACATTTCGTTTATAATAGAAGGCAAGCAGGAATTATGTATTCACAAGAATATTGGAAAGTCCAATTCCTCTCGAATGACGATGTCCTAACATAGTTCAGATGGTCAAACAAACAATGTCCGGTGGTTACTTGGGAAGAACTGAAATTCCCTTTCTTTAAAAAATCCCGACCAATACATGGGGGAGACCTAAATGAACAATAGTCCTCATTTGAACAAATTGGAACCGCAACCGAGTACATTTAGAGATTCATTATAATCGCAGCACCGCTTGAAGGGGTATTGATTGTGTGGCTATCGGTAGTTTCATTAAAGTGTTGAAACCTTTTTTAAAAAACGAGCTACATATTTGGGCTCCTAACAATTTGGGTCGAGCAATGGATTTGGCCCAATTGATAAAGGAGAAGAACAAAGCAATTGGTTTTGAATCCTTGGGATTTCAGAACGCGTCGTGATAACAATTTTTTTGATGTATTTATGAACTTGAAATATGTAGATTAGAATTGCAATATCAATGTTAGAATGGTAAAATGACCATAAGGGCAATTTGGTCATTTTGGATGAATTTGATATAGTTTCAATATTTTGATGAATGAATGTGTTTGTGATCATTGAGAATGAGTTTAATAGCCATAAGATCAATAATTGAAGAATTGGTAAAAGTAAAAATTTTGTTTAAATGTAGAAGAATTTTGATGACTAGAATGCGACGCGTCGAAGTACATTGCTAAAATGGAAAGATCCAATTATCGAACATGACATGAAAATAAAAGGTTTCTGGTATGCGTACAGGTACGTGACGCATCTAGCTGATCAACGCGACATGTTATGGAAGTACGTTGCTATTTTGGAAAATGAAATTACACATGACGCGTACCTTAAAAATCACACGATCAGACACCACGCCGATGGAAACATAATGCGTCTAAGAGATAAACGCGACACGTCCCGTGGTTAGGGGAATGTCGTTAAAAAGGAACCCATAAGGTACATGATACGAAAAGTGAAAATCACATGTCATGTTGAGGAATATGACACGTCCCATGCTGAACGCGACGTGTTTACACAAAAAGTTGACAACTATTGCGCTTTTAGACTATACATGTGTCTATTAAATGAAATGACCATATTGACCTCGAAATAATCAGTAACTAAAGTGGGTAATGTGTGTCAAAGTGGGAAATGTGTGTGTTTTTGGTGAAACTAATGTGTGTTCTTGGTGAAACTAGTGTGTGTAATGGATTTTTAAGATTCAATGGTTGTTTCAAAGGGATTTTTTGTGCAAGGTGTCTAAACCAAGGTATTATTTCATTCTCAATACTTTGTTTGAGTAGATCTATCCATTGATGAAGATGTTATAAAGCCTAATTTCTCATAACTTGTGCAAATAGGAAATTATGAACATATATTGGATTTAAATGACTAAATAACATGTAAACTTTGGGAAATTACATTTTAAAATCTAATTTCTTGTGGATTAAGGTTTTGGTACAAGTGGTTAATACACCACCGATGTTAGAATATAACTATTTTCATGATCATGAAAAAGAGTCAAGAATAAGAAAGGCTCATTGGAAATGTATTCTTGGAGCTTGAGAATTTTGATAGAATCTTAAGTTATTGAATTATGAGTCATTTATACTTTTTACTTAATGGATTAAGTTGATTGCCTAATGAGTACTTAACACTCATTAAGATGAGTGTAATAGAGTACTTAACATTTCCAACACATAGTGTTATGTGTTAATGTGAGTTGTATGGAATCATGTCAATATGATTCCATGAGAAAGAGGAGAAGGGCAAAAGGGCACTCAAAACAACAGACTAGTCTTAACTAGTGAATCAAGTGCCAAGCTAAGTACATAATATGACACTAAGTTGAATACATGTCATTGTTGATGCTTGCTTACATTGAAATTCTTTGTGTTGTGATTATAGAACATCATGTTGTGAATTGAAATGTTGAATGATATTGTCTTGGATTGGAAGGAAGTCCCAGGTTGATAGCTATTTAAAACTATGCATAGTTGAGTCGAGACCGAGAGTATGTCTAGACATACATCCCTTGTGGGGATGGGGCCGGTAAAGCCCACAAATCTATGACAATGTCCAACCTTGGTAGATTGTTACTCATATTGTTGTATCCATGACAAGGTCCGAACTTGATGGATTAGGAATGATACTCCCATTGTAAAGACCATTGTGGGAAAGGTCCGACCCTACCCAAATGGAAATTGGTTGGATGTTTGGCTCGAATAGGGAATATGCTTCCCACACTCGTGGATAATATTGTAATGTTTGATGCTTGTTTTATCTACTCACAAGACAATTCTCTTATTTCTTTTGTGGTTTGATTTGTGACATGTATCCAGGAATTGATGACAATGAGTAGTAAGAAAGTTGGTTGGACTTTTACACTAGTGATATTAAGACACATAAGCTAGAATAATTAATGAACTTTTGTATAACTTTGTATATGTTTTGAATTGCTTGCCATGACTCTTGTATATCTTTTGTGACATCCAATAATACACCAAATCATATATTTTGAGAAATGTAATTGTAAATGGGACATGTTTCCGTTTATCTCAGATTTAACAATGTATTCAAATGGTGTATGAATTGGGGTGTTACAAGTTGGTATCAAAGCCATATTGTAAGCGAATCAGGTTCTATCATGAACCTAGGCTTAGACTATGAGAGATTTAGAGAGCTTGTTTCCTTAGGAATACTTAATAGGAGATAACATGTCCCAAGCTTTATGAATTAGAAATTCATAACTAGGGATGTCATGCTAAATGTGTTACATGCTTTGGATATCAAGAATTGCTATAACCACACAAGAATTGTGAAATCTGGAAATGCTACTTGTAATGTAGCAACCGGTGAGAACTAGAAGTGCTAAAAGACCACATGATGAAGGGTAAGAGGTGAGTCATACGCCTTCATACCACGATGAGAGTAATTATGGAGTTAATGCCAATGCTCACCCATAACTCCCAAGGCTGTAAAAACAGTTTTTTAAACGAGATTTGGAATGAGTTGAAAGCGGATGTGCACAACGTTCTTGATGATTGATTGGGGGTGAATAACATGTCTCCTTCTCCTAATCCAACTAGTTCATACCGATCTTCAAGGAGTAAGACTATCGAAACTACTTCACGACTAGACGAAAGTAAAAATGAAGGGCCTTCTAATCCCAAAACGGAGGAGGAAAGTATTTTCAAAACCCTCATGACTTACAAACTGAAAGAATATGAAAGATCCCCAACCCTAAGGTGACATTGAGGTGGATAAGAGAAATTGAACAAATTCTTCGAATTAGTGGATGTTGGGAAGATCAGAAAGTGGGGCATGCATCTCAATTACTAAAGGGTGATGCTCTGGTTTAGTGGGCTATCACTTCAGGTGTTGCTGGTCTCACTAACATCCTAAAATGGACTTGGGAAGAGTTCATGGCAAGACTCAGAACCAAGTTTTTCCCTATTCGAGATGTCGAGAAATTAGTAGAAGAATTCTTTGAATTGAGAAAGAATGAATTTACAGTGGATGAATACACTAATACGTTTAACAATCTCTTACCTTTTGTCAGTGATTATCTTTCCACTGAAAGAGGAAGAGTAAATCATTTCGTAAGGGGTTGTCTCAATATTATACTTTGTAAGTGAAGAAGGCGTCTACTCTAGAATCTAGATGAAGCTATTGAAAAGGCCAGAGATGTGGAAGATACACTCAACCAAAACGCACAAGAGAAGCAAAACCTCAAGGAAAATAAGAAACAAGATTGGAAAACTGAGTCGGTCAAGAGTAGTCAAACTAGCGAAAAGTCAAAGAAGAACAATAGTGGGAGAGATGGAAGGAAATGCCCCAATTGCGGGAAAGTTCACTAAGGAGAATGTCCGTATAAGAACCTTGATTGTCGAAGTTATGGAAAACGTGGTCATAAGGATTCCGAATGCAGGAAAGGGAGCAAGAGATATATTAAATGATATTCGTGTCACGAAAAATGGCACATTAGCCCACAATGTCTGAAGAAGAGTACCAAAATGTTAACGTCCACCGCTAACAAGAAAGAAGAACCAAAGAAGGTGAGAGGACATGCTTTTCTGATGACGAAAGAGGAAGCAAGAAATACACACGATCTGGTGACATATACATTACTTGTTGACACTAATTTCGGTCGTGTGCTATTTGATGCGGGTGCCAATTTTTGGTTTGTATCACATGCTTTTTGTTCTAAACTTAATCGCCATTTAGCAACCCTAAGTGACACATATATCATAGAAATAGATGATGGTAAGAGTATATACGCCTGACACGTGTTTCTGGATTGTACTATTGAAATCAATTGTCGAACCTTCAATATTGATTTACTTCCGATGGGAACTAACGAGTTTGATGTTGTTGTGGGTATGAATTAATTTGAAGCCAACGATGCAAAAATATTGTGTGGAAAGAGAATTGTCTCTGTCAAGTCTACTAAGGGAGATAATGTCTACGTTTAAAGAGACTGGGACAATAAATTTCCATGTATCACCTTGGCGCTCAAAGCACAAAAGTGTATTTCAAAGGGGTGCGAGACGTTTTTAGCCTATGTTCTTGATGGGCATAAGGAGAAAAAGAAAATGGAAGATATTTGAGTAGTTCGGGATTTCCCTGAAGTATTTCTTGATGATATTCCAGATTAACCTCCCGAACGGCAAGTCGAATTCGTGATTGATCTCGTTCCGGGGGCTACACCCATAGCCTGTGCACCATATTGTTTGGCACCGATCGAAATTCGTGAATTGACGCCTCAACTCCAAGAACTCCACGACAAAGGGTTTATACACTCAAGTGCTTCTCCTTGGGGAGCTCCCGTTGTTTATTAACATTTTTCAAGACCTTCCGGAGTGGACTAGTGAAAGAATTTGGCATGATTGACTTCCTCATTTATCATAGAAAATCTTTTAGTATACTTTGATATGATTTTAAAAATCTAATAAAAGTAACATTGTTGTTTTTATAAAAAAATTTGGATGTTACACCATTTGGCCCATTTCGTGAGACATTTCCTCAGCACATTAGACAATTTCTTATCCTACTACATGATTAATTGATTACGCAAGTGGTACCTGCGAAATCAATGACTATTTTCAAAAAACCACTAATTTTTTATTAAATTTTAGAATACATTAAGAACGATTAACTATTTTGTCTTTTCCTCTGATATTTTATCCATTACACATGTTTAAGTTCATTGTAAATGAGTTGAATCTTGGTGTATTTGTAAGTTAATAGTTAATGGTTATAGCTTCAGATTTTGGGGGCAACAGTTTTAAGCCGGTCTTCGACATTTCTTTGCATTTCAGTCCACCGATAACAAAAGTAAATCATTTTCTTTATGTTCAAGCAACGTTTTTAGAATGTTGAATAACTTTTCTCTACTGGTTTGGTTATAGTAATTTACATACACACATTACATATAAACTCACCGCCATGTACTTGTTTTTTTTCTAATAATCTTCAACTTGATATCGACGAATCCACATATATATATATGATACATTGTGGGTCTGGGAGCTATTAATGATAAACTTACAACCTTGACCTTTAAACATATATATTCTATAACATAAAAACAAGTTACAAATGTATTTTCTAATTTAAAAGTTAATTGAAAAAACAATTTTGCATGCAATTTATTCTTTTTATAAATTGTACCAACGTACAAGGAAAAGGACATAATAGTTGCTTGAAAACACCGACCTTTAGCTTGGTTGTCATTATGTTCTTCTCTTTGTCTTCTTTCTCTTTCCATTCTTTTGCTTCAAGTGATGTCAACACTCGATCCATAACCACAAAATCATCAAAACCGTGACCATTTGTTTTTTGCTTCATGGGTTCAAAACTTTTCAAAAACCAACTCAAAACTACATCATTTTAAGTATAAAATTTACAAGTTAATAACATAAACATATATTTGGTTCATGTCCAGGTTGGTTCGAAAGACCCAACTTATACTGAACCAGTTAAAATTGATTCAATTTTCGGTTTCACTCCAGTCCCAGCCAGTTGCAACCCTAAACAAGGGCTCAATTCATAGACTACGACTTCACTAATCAATTACAAACTTGTACGGTTAGAATTGCCCAAAAAGATTTTATATTGTCAAAATACAAGACTTATTGTTTTAAAACACAATATGAAACAAGCAAACTTGTTTTAGTACCTACATCATCTTTATTGATATTGATATCAACAAGACCTTGAATATCATGAATATGATCACTCTCCACTTTGCTTTCAATTTTGTTGTGTGCCCTCTCATGTCGAGCCAAACCTTGAATCGACACATACCCCTTAAAGCAAATTGGGCATTTATAATCCTTCGATTTTCTTTTTAACTCGACTGAAATTTCAGAATCAGTAAAATCTTGATCCGTTGACTTCGGTTTCTTAGTTGACTTACACTTCTCAATAGTTGACCCGACCCGACCCATTTCATATTGACCCGACCCGGACCCATTAACCGAATCTTTTTTCAAACCCACTTCCGACTTGTCCTTGAATTTACAAAACTTCATCGACTCATCATCTGAAACCTCAAATCCAACAATCTTTTCAACTCTTCTTGAATACCCATGTGGAATTACCAATTTAACCCCATCTAAAGTCCTAACTCCCCTAGAAAGCATCATCATGTTTGTAGCCCCTTCTAGAATTTCGTCATCATTAGAAGATTCCAAACAAGCGGAAAGGTGATTAGGCTTAGGAGACTTGTACCTTGCGCATGATCGCTTTTTTCTTACTGGATTTGCTACTCCATCATCATCACGTCCATGTTCATGTTCTTCTGATGATGACAATGCAGACGGTTCATCCAACGGCTGAGATCTTTTGATGGAATGACATCGCATATGACCGTACAGAGCCTTCACTGAATCAAAACCTTTCCCACATTTCTCACAAACAGAGTTATTGATCGATTCTTTTCTTGAATGACATTTTTTGTGTGAAGTAAGAGCTTTTGGTGAACTCGAATTTGAAACCCTCCAAGATCTTTTAGGGTTCTCTCTTAGAACGTACACGTTAGCACCATAATCATGGTCAAAATCAATTGCTTGTTGACTTTTCTTTTCGTCATTATCATCATCAAAATCAAGACCATTGTCGCCATTAGTGACTTCTTGATCATGGTCTTCATTAGCAATAGTATCATAATTTTGGTCAAAATCCATACCTTGTTGACTTTTTCCGATCAATTCATCATCATCTTCATCAAGACCCGTTCCGCCATTAACGTGTTCTAGAATACCCTGTTTTCTTCCATTTGCATGGAATTCTTGGTCAATACCTTGACTTTTCTTGATTACGTGATCATCACCGTTAAAAACACCAACACTCTTTTCGCCATTAACGAATTCTTGATCATCTTCTCGAGTATCCCTTTTCCTGCTAGCTGAAATTAACGCTAGATGACCCCTCATATGACCTCCCAGCTTCTTCCCGTTCGAAAAACTTTGGTTACAAAATCTGCACACATGAATCTTCTCTTCTTTATCTTGTTTCATGATTCAAGATCGAGAATACCCAGATTGAAATTGTGCAGAAAATACGAAGAAAAACAGAGGAAGATAGTCAAGATACCAGAAACGAAAAACCCCTAAATTTTAGGAAGTGATAAACCCTAAATCGAGTTTGTTAAGATCATGGAGAACAAGAAACTAATCTGATCAAAGAAAACGAATCCATTTTTTTTTAAAGACTGGATCTTTTTGGAAGCCCAAGATCTCTTTTAGTCGCTCTTTAAAGCGCATTCTCATTTCTCACTCACGCACACATACACTTGGTAGTTATGACTTATGATCTGTGATTTTTATAGGATATGTATACAGTGATCCGCGGGATCACCCTACGAAAACAAAATATTTTAAAAATTATGGAATTATCTTTACTATAAAAATATGAAATGAGATCGTTTATGTTTCGGTTTTAAATTATTTTATTTTATATGAAGGGTGTAATAGGAAATTGTCATTTTATATGGATGTTGGTATAGCCATATAGGTGATAGTGAATTAAAATTTGGATAATTATTTTTTATGTTTATGTAGTTGAACTAGGGGTAATACACCGGGCGTGTTGTATGTGTTTATAAACAAAGTTTATAAAGACGAAAAAGTGCTAAAAATATGCAAAAAATATATATATATAAAAACTTTAAAAATATGCATAAAAACAAAAAACCATAAATAAAATAACATCATGTATAAAAAATGAAATATAAAAAACTTGAAAAAATAATTCAATAAAAAGTTAATTATTTAAAAATGATTTCGCAAGAGGAAACTTAGTTTTACAAAACATTAAAAAAATAAACTTATAAAAAATTTGGTAAAATTCTATAAATAAACTTTGGATGAATTCGTAAAAAACTTGTAAAAACATAAAATAGGTTTTACAAACAAAATTTTCTGAAAAACATATGTTGTAAATAAACATAAAAACAAATTAGTGTATAAAAGTCGGAAAAATTAAAAAAGAAGAAGAAGCTTTTACCAAATTCATAAAATGATGTATAAGCGAGAATATGTTAATAATCAGTTTATTAAATGCATTCTTTCATTTTATGAAAATTTCTTTTTCACTAGTTTACTAAAGTAATAATCTATAAAACATAATAAAAATTATTTTATACAGAGGAGAGACTGTATTCATAAACTACTAACGTAGAATTTGAAACTAAATTCGTAAAGGATAAATAAAAGTTAGAAAAAACTATAAAAAGTAAGTTGATAGAACAAAATTTCTTAAAAGAACTTAAATGTTGGTTCCAAGTTGTAAAATGAATAAAGAATATGGGTCAAAATTGTAAATAAGAAATGCCGGTTAAAATTGTAAATTAAAGAAGTGAGTTGTCAAAATTGTAAATAATATGAAACTTTAGGTAAAAGTGAAAAATAAAAATTGGATTGAATGCAAGGTTGTAATCAAAATTGTAAATTAAAAAAATCAATGTGTCAAAATTATAAATAATAGGAAATTGTGGCTAAAATAAAAAAATAAAAACTGTATTCAAATGCACGGAGCATGGATCAAACCAATCCAATGACCATTGGTATAAGAAAAGCGCATCTCACCAACTGAGCTGCAGCTCATTTTGTGTTTTAGATGTCAAACTAATAATATAAAGATATATAAAACGTGTGAGAGACGCTCTATTTTGATAATTGTATAAGTATATAATAATTATTCAAAAAATTTTATGTAAACATGTATTTTTATTATATGTTTTTGTTTGAATAATCAATAAGAATAATGTAGTTAAAGGTCTCCAACTGTTTAACAAATAAAAACATGTCACATAAATTTAGATATACAAATGGGGCTCCAAGATTTTTAATGTAGTTTGATTAAACCCAAATTCATTGTAAATTGATTATTACATCATTTGTTTTCAGTTTTAAAATTAGAACTTTTTAGAATAGAAGTAATATGAATTGATGAATTCCATATCCTTTTTTTTTCATTGCAAATTCGTAAAATTTGATTCTTAAATTTTTCTCTGTGAATGACTATTTTGATTTCCTTAAACTCGAGTGGCTTTTTATTATTTTTTAAACGGTTGGATGACCTTTGAATATATTATCCTTTATTCATAAAACTAGGCGAATGCCCGCGCGTTGCGCAGGTTAAAACAATATACTTAAAATTTTGTCAAATATATGTTGTTGAAAATAATTATGCCATTGCTATCAGTTATGGAATAGTAATTCTTACACTAATTATATATATATATATATATATATATATATATATATATATATATATATATATATATATATATATATATATATATATATATATATATAGTTTTAAAAATAGAGGCATATTATAATTATTTTAAATATATGATAAAATAGATACACATATAAATATCATCTCAATAGCCTCTATGCATTGGTTGTATGTGAAAATAAAAATATATTTATTTATTATTATTAATTGTTATGATGTTTAATCAATTTATATATGCACCATTTACAATCATGTCATCTCAATTCTACTTACTGAAGGTTGCATGCGAATAAAACTTAATATACATTTTATTTAATATTATTATATTTATTGTTATAGTTATTTAATTTTAATAGAACTTATTTAGACATTTTTTTAATTTCGATCATGATTATTTTTTCAAATAGCATTCATTTTTTCTAGGAAAACATAATATATTTTTTTAACTTTGCCTCATTTATAACTATTATTATATTTAATTTATTAAAAAACTATTTGCTGGAAAAAATTATAAAAATTATATATTCTGTTAAATTATTTTGTTAATACAACATTTTAATTTAAGTTTTACATTCAATATTATATTGGTTAATCAACTTAGATGGTTATTTTAATATTTATAAATGATGATTTGGCCATTTTTATTTTGAGCATTATTACTATTTCAAATATCACTATTGTTTTTAAGGAAACTTAATATATTTTTAAATTTTATATTATTTATAACTATTATTATTTTTAGTTAATAAAATCACTACCATTTTTATAGATTTTAATTATTATAAAAATAGTTTTGGTCAGAATGTTATTAGTTTGACATTTTGATTTAGATTTTACGTTTAACATTCTGTTTGAAATTTTTAAGTATTTGAAAAAGTAGTCTTCAGACAACTGTTTCAAGTTTATTCAACATTTCGATTTACATTTTTAATTTAGCATAAAATTTAGATCAAATATGTTAGATTAATATTTATAATATGGTAGTATTTAAAATATAATTTTTTGCAGCCAATTTAAATCAATAAATTAAGTATGTTAAATTGAAAATTGAAGAATCAAGTTTAAAATATTTATTTTATTTTCATTTATTATTATTTTTAATTAATAAAATTACTACCATTTTTATATATTTTAATTATTATAATAATAGTTTTGGTCAAAATTTTATTAGTTCTACATTTTGATTAAGTTTTTATGTTTAACATTATATTTGAACTTTTTAACTATTTGAAAAAGTAGTCTTCATAAAATTGTTTCAAGTTTATTCAACATTTCGAATTACGTTTTGAATTTAGCATCATTTCTAGATCAAATATGTTAGATTAATAACTATAATGTGGTAGCATTAAAAATATAATGTTTTACATCCAATTTAAACCAATAAATTAAGTGTGTTAAGTTAAAAGTTGAAGAATTAAGTTTATAATATTTGTTTTATTTTCACTTATCTCACATTAACTAACCAAATTGTAATAATTGTTAGAAGAAATTTGAAAGGTCATGGAGGTTTCAAATTGATATGGTGCAAGTATTTGTGCTTCTTTTATAATATATATATAGATAAGTGTCATATTTTACATTTCTAATAGTTATCATGCTTTGAGATTAAATGTCAAATTTGTACGGAGTAATGTTAATCTCCTAACTTATCTTCTACATAACTTGATGATAGTATGTGTTAGCAGCATTGATTCGTATTTAACAAATTATAATTTACTATTTTCCTATAATTGTAACAGTTTATATTCTTTATTCTAATATTTATAGAGGTTAATTGTATAAACAACACAATACTTGACTATTTCTCGGACAATATGTTTATATAATCCAAAACCGAAATAGTAACCTAAATTTTCCGTTTTTTTCCTTTAAACCGGTTTACAAAAAAATATTAGATTTTTTTCTCCGAAAAATTGTCAAAATATTGTGTTTTTATGCAAATAAATATGAAATAATATTTGCATAAAAAACATAATGTTTTGATCATTTTTCCATTGAATATCTTTTTATCGGCCGCAAAATGTAAACAGAGCAAAAAAAAAAAAAATTTTGTTGTCAACCTTTTGATTCAAATTTTCAAAAAAATCGAGTCTTATTCAGAAAATGTTCAAAATATAACGTCTTGCATGCAATTATCCATCTCTTTACATAAAAAAAAATAAAAATATTGATTTTTCTTGAAGACACTAGAAATATTTATATCAAATTCGAATATTTTTGTTTGACTAAAAAGATAAATAGGATAACTGATGAACAATTTTTATCTATTAGTAACCATTACATTACAATTATATTAAATTATATTATTTTATTTCATGAAAAATTGTCCTTGAATAAAAATGTATATCAAGTATAATAGGATGTTTATTTAGTCATTTCGAATTTTAATCACACTTTTTGTTTGAAATATATGCAAAAACCAGCTAGATTCTCGTTTAAAATGGGTCCAATGACTGAGATCATTATTATATAATTCTTGAAACGAAGACTAAATTGAACACAAATGGTTATTGTTCGGACTTAATTTTGTATACCCTTAATCGATATTTAGCCAACTTTCTTTTTTGTTGCAAATATTAACCGTTATTAGTTATAATTTACTAAAGACATCCAAATTAACGGTATTACAACACACTTAGTTTTTTCTTTCATGCTATACAATTTTTATTTTTACACATTTATATCAGTCCCATCTAACTCATCTTCACTTGTCAAGTTCCTAAGTACCAAAAAATATCGTTATGGTTATGTTATCATTTGTCAAAATGCATTTTAAAAATTATACTTATGATTAAACATTTTAAGTAAAATAAATCGTCACCAGAATGCTGTATGTACAAAATTTTGGTACAACTTTGACAATGCATGGGATTGCTCAATGAGAAAGGCAATGCATTGTTGGGAAAATCAAATTTGGCAACAATATGTTGGATCATATGAATGCATTTCCTTTTCTCTCGTGAACACTAAAACCCCATGTCTTCTTTTGTTACAATTATTTCACCAACCATTGTTTTTATTTGTCGGTTAATATAATTGGAAAAACTAAGAAATATCAGTGTCATTTCGTGAATGAATTATAAAAGCATGATCACTTACTCCTATATTAGTTATCAAAAAATTAGATTTTTATATGTCTTATTTAGATTCCAACATGATTATAGTCATCAACATTAAAATATTTAATCTTAGGCACTAATCTGATTATTTATCTCAGTGCCTACGTGTTAGAAAAATGTTAACCGGAAAACTGCCAAAGAACTAATGAAAGAATATCGATGCTGATACCTGTATTTGACACAGTTTCTTTAAAACAAATTCGCCTGATATGAGTGTTTGTATCTTAGGATACAACATCGTAAGACGATTCTTTTAGACCACCCGAACCGTCACTAGGCCGGATAATACATTGGTTGTAACAGGAGAACGAAGTGTATCCAGAAACTGAGAAGAAGAGAGAACTATTTCGTTGGGTATGTTCCATCAGTTAAAACGTTGTCAATTGGAGGTCGAATCAGTATTCTTAAAACTATTTTAGGGAGCTTAGGAACATATTATATGCCCATTTTTGAGCTCTAGAGACTTATTAATCAATATGGATCTTTGAGATGTCGACTCATTTGAGGAAGTGAAGTGGTTGAAAGTCGTTTACATTGTATTAAATAGAAGAAAGTTTTGGCTTCTAAAGATAGATGTGGTTTTGGTATTAGACGCCTCTATGCATTTAGGGGCCGTTTGGATGTGCTTATAAAAACTGCTTATTGGCTTATTGACTTTTTGGAAAAGCCATAAAGTCATAAGTAATGGTCTCCCTACTTATTAAAAAATGCTTATTTGCCCTTACCAAAAGTAAATAAACAGTTTTTAATAAGTAAGGAGGCCCTTACTTATGACTTATGACTTTTCCAAAAACTCAATAAGCCAATAATCAGTTTTATAAGCACATCCAAACGGACCCTTAATCGGGTGCTGATTTATAAATGATGTTGGAGATTTATATACTTTTGGGTCTTGATTATAAATCTATTACAAACCAAAATGGGGTTTTGATTTGAATATGAACCAAATGAAAACTAAATAAGTTTTGAATAATATCAATTGGTCTGCATGTGATGTCTAGCTTAGCTGGTTGATGCATCAGGGTTATATACCCACGTGGGTGGAAGGTCGTGAGTTCGACTCCGACTGACTCCATGTGGGGGATTTTCCCGGATTTGATGGTATAAAGGGGGGAGGAAATGGAGGCGATTGGGACCCGCCCGGGAACGGAATTACCCCCCCTAACGTTCCAGAGTACTCATCATCGCCGGTTCAAAAAAATATCAATTGGTCTCTTTATAGCTTCGGTCTATACGATTTGAACATAGAGACAAACAAACTCTCATTTGGGATGATGAGAAGATGTACAAAGGTGTTTTATGACATTGTCATTACTATGTTTTGGTCGATTTGGACCTTTCATAATTCTTAGGTTTTGGCATGAATAAACCAAGAAAATTTGAGTTTTTGAGAATATAATGATGCAATGATATTTTTGGTTGGTCAATATAAAAAATATATTGAAAATTAATTTATTGGTTGGTTACAAAACCCAATATGACCATTTCTTTTATGTAATTTTCTATATAGTTTAGCTTATTGCTAGTTTAATTAACGAAACTGATTTCCGTTTAGAAACACGAGTAATACTAAAATATTTGTATAATATACATAGAGTGCTTTAATGTGAGTTTCTAAGTCTTGTTATACCTTTTTTCTGAATGATCAAAGTTTTATAAAACTATCAAATGTTAGAAAAAGAACATTGCAAATTATCAACGGCTAATTTTGGCTCTTGCAACCAACCAACGGCTTCACTTTAAACTTCAATCTACTATTAAATAACCGAAAAGTAGAACGTGTAACTATCTTATAAAAATAGCATATTTCATTGGTTTATTTTGATTAAACATAATAGCATACTGATAAGACAAAATCACCCAACACATTGTAGAAGTCGCACCGCCTCAACATTTCCACTACATCCCATCAAGGCTCGATCTATATGTCTAACGAATTCAATCTTTAATCATGCTGACTTGAGGGATATTAGCTTTCCACCATCAACTTATTTGTTTCAATGTATACCATGTCATAGGGCAAAGAATAAATAGGTGATCGTGTTTCTCAAAATGAGAGTCACAAACTAGGGAAACTAAAGAATCTGGTATTGTTTGTTTTTCTCAAAAATATTTTTGATTTTTTTTTGTGTGCAGGCAGACAAATGTTTAGTACACATACTATTTGCTTTTGGAAAACCACAAACCTAAAAAGGCACGTGCGTTCTTCTTATAGAAGACATGATATAACCATTTTTCAAGTTTGTAGATATCTTCAAACCTAATAATTAAATTGTCCCTTTCTTTTTATACATTTCTTTAGATGTTAATTTTGTTTTTCTAGTTTGACAAAAAAGTTAACACCTAATGTGTTTTTTATTATTATTTAAGTTATTAAATACTTAAATTTGTCCTACTAATATCATATAACTATTTTTCCTGACAGTAAATTAAAGTCGCAACTCCTGATATCAAAACTCAAATAATCATTCTTATATCATGATGGTTAATATAATATTACTGTTAATTAGATTAGATATAATAATTTCACATTTAAAAAATTATATTATTTAATTTTAATTTATTTTAGCAGCCTGCGACTTAAAGAAACAAAGAGTCTTTTTCTTTTTTGTACATTGCAGACGTTTGGTCTATCTATTTTTCTATAAACATGGTCTGCAGATTGCAGATGTTTTATCACTTCAAACACAAAGAACACGTCAATGTTCGTGCCTCTAAGTTATACAATTATTAAATATGAATTATTATGGAACGTTAGGTAATTTGTATTTTCTTTAATTTTTTTTTGCAACTTCTTACGTATTTATTCTATCTTCTTATTTTAGCAATGGCATAACTTGAACCAATGTTATTAACAGTCACAACTTCTCATTGCAATTTTACACTTCATCTTTCTCCATTATTATAAAAAAAGGAAAATTGATAGGAATCATAAAGTATTGAAATCAAGATTTTATAGGTATAAAATTTTCAGTCAAGGTTTCCTTTGGATTTTGTGGTTCCTTATTTGAATACAAAAAAGAAAAGAAAAAGAATGGTTGCTATATGGAAATATTGATATTTTGATAGAATAACAATTTTTGTATGAACCTAATAGTTTTCAAGTGAGGACCCAACTCCCAAGTAGACAATATAGATTGAAGACATTCCTAGTACGCGATCATATTACTTCTGCACCTTTAGAGTAAGGGACTCCATGCCAGTACATTTGACTTTTTTATCCTTAGTTAACTCCAAAACCTTTCATGGCAATTTACATCCATATGATAAGCAGATAAGGGTGTGAGGAATGTCCTGAAAATAAGGAAAAACAGTAAATAAAGAAAGCCACAAATACTATTAACAAAAAGTGCGTAAATCCCCTCCTTCATAATCAATCAATATTCAAATATATAATCGTGATTATGTGAAGGCGAAAAGACCAAAATAAACATGAACCTTGGAAACTTTGAATAATGGATCAACAAAGGTATATGAATTGAACCATTAAGTGATTTAACCATGGTAACTTTTTTAGTAAACTTTGAAATGATGCTTGAGGCTAGGAGACTAACTAATTACTTATGATGGGGATCTTAAAAGTTAAAAATTTTCAACATTAATATAAAGTATGTATAACAATTGTTTATATTTTTCAACAAAATTCCGAGTAAGCAAATTTTGATATAGAGGCATGCATCTCCTTTACCTAAACTCTAATTTGACCACATAATGTTTTGATGCAAATGTTGGAAGTTCATAATTTTATTGAGTCTTTCTTGGGACCACAATAGATGATTTGGTGATGTTTGTAACATCTGCATTTTTGTGTTTAGTAGTTTTGACATTTGTAGTAGAAAAATAAAATAAAATTAATGTAAATAAAGTAAACTAAGTTCAAAAAATAGAATTAACATTGGAAAGAACTAAACAATTTAATAATAAAAGTTAAAGGCAATTAGGATGTTTAAAAGGGATCAAACATAATACTAAAAAAGAAACCTTATGAAAAAAGGACTAAAACTGTTAAACTTGAAATAAACTCCTTAAGAGCATGTTTGGACTAGATTTGAAACCTGAATTTTATGAAATCCACATTGAAAGTATAAAGATCAAATCCATAAGTCAGAATTAAGAAGATTAGACCATTTGGAGAAATTCCACGATGAGGGATTAAACTGGCTAAATCCTTGAAACTTATTATTGGGTTCAGTAAACAATATAGGGACTTGAAGGGTTTTCTAGCAATCAATGAACAAATAATAACTTATGGTTCACATGCAACCCTAAGATGATCTATGTTTTCTTCTATGAAGATAATAAACAAAAATCTTAAGGCCAACAATTATTTCTAAAGATCAAATGAAGAATAACCAACCTTTTGATCTTATGATCCTTGAAGCTAGCAGCACAAATGTCCTGCCTCAAATGGTGTCACACCCAAGCAAAGGAGGAGAAGACAAAATTCCAGAGTTTCTTTAGTGAAGGTGGCGTAGGTTTTGGGGTAGCCAGGAGTCTCCTTTTATAGCCTCCAAGGGTGACAGTCAAAACCCTAGAGGAGCCTCCTTAATGGACAAGTCTGTTGACCATTTGGACCAAGCCTTCTAAACCCTATTAGGGTTTTCGAAATCTCATGGAGGCTCTCCATGATTTCGCCAACTTTGGCCCTTCCACTGGCTAGCCAGTTATTCAACTATTGAATAAATACAAACCAGTCCCTGCACCTTTAATTAATTAAATTAATCTCTAAATTAAATCCAATTAATTCTAGATTAATTTATAGTTTCTAATTAATATATTAACACTTAAATATATTAATAAACCATTTAATTAATTCTATTGATTTATTAAACCATTAACAAATCAACCTCTTACTCTACTGAATTCTATCCTAACCTCCAGCTATGAGGGCAACCCAAATGGACTTTGCTTCAATTAATAAGATAAATATGAATATAAAGTCATGGCTTAGACACCTAATCCAACAGTCTCCCACTTGGATAAGTCTATGACTTTAATTTATCTTCTGATTAATAAACAACCTGCAGCTTCCAAGAAACTGCTGCTGAACTTTGACCCAATCAGTTCTGTCCATAGATAAGTGATCATATGATCCTTCGTCCAACAAGATATTTTCAGACACGAGACATGGATTGAGATCAATCTCTGTCCGATACTCTGTTTCCCGATTTCCGATTCTGCTTATGACTTTCGGACTTCTAATTGAACACATCAATTTAGTCCAGGCTGGCCAGCACTTTAGTCAACTTCAAAATCATCGAGCGGCCTACAGATATTTGTTTCCCATCAGGGTCAAGGAACGAATAAGCTTTGACTCATATGCTTGTGTCTTTTACTTATCAAAATCGTACACAACAATGCGTTTTATAACATCGTGTTACCGATGCGTTTACGTATTATCAATGCACAACCGACTCGTAAATTTCAACTCATATGTCTCTGCTTCAAGATCATACGATATTATCGTCTCAACATTGCTCGTGATGTAATCCATGAAGCAATCTATTGAGCGCGGGTTTATCCAATACTCAAATCTCTATTTCTAAGTACTCATGAACGTTGTAGCAGTCTTACTGCAATGTCTAACTCCCTAGACAATCTACAAACCAATTCACGACACTCTTCGTTCACGCTTACTCCCGAAAAGTGTGAGCAACTGTGGACTTTTGAATAATCAAATTATTCGGGAAGTGAAACATGCAAAATTGAAACATAAAATCTGACTGGTGGCTACTCTTGCCTAATTACCAAGTCTCCACTAGGTGATCACCAAGTCGGATTTTACATAAGACTATTATCGGTTTCTAGATTACTTTTAAACTTTTTAATTTGTGTTATGTATCTATGTCTACTTGACCTTTCACTCTTTCTATGTATTCAAATGTCATATATTTATACACTTTATCCAATCAGACATCCTTCTGATGATATTTCAATTTTGGTCATACTGTCATTCTCACTAACAGCTCCATTCTATGAACTGTGACTTTCCATGGTTCTCGGGATCTTTAGTCCACAAGACTGCACCCTAAGCCCATTTCGAGGTGTTACGATGTGCCGGTGATCCACACGCGCTCCATCGGAATGCCAATGAAACTCTTTAACCATTAAGTCCTTTTACTTATTTGAAACTCTTTTCAAATTACTATTAGCATTCACCCCAATCTTTTCTCAATGATTTCTCACGTTTGTACAAAATCCATTAAGTATTCCCAGCCAGGTCATATCCTGAATCTGACTTACTATGCTCTAAGCATTAAGTCATCAAGACATGTTCATGACACTTCTGATCAATCCAAGAAACTTGTTGGATTCGATCTAGTCATATTCCAAACTCTTTTGGAATCATAGGATTAGTTGCAATCCTTGTGTCACGACTTTCAATGACCATTTCCTTTTGGAGACTCTTTTCCATGCATCTTGAATCTTATCAAGATCATGTTTACTATGGCCAGGTCTATACTGATGACAACATCTATCTGATAGATGTCTATGTATTATGTGAGTATGCTGCACCTTCTTTATATGCCAAATCATTACACTTTGCAATGACAGGAAACTCTTTTCCTGAGCTATGCATCTTGAGTCTCATCAAGATCATTTTGGCAGAGTTTCGATCTATCTCATAGATTTTTACAACCACCTGAGTATGCTGTATCTCTATTAAGTCTTTCATAGCGATCCGTCTCTTAACACCAAGTCATTACACTTTGTAATGAAAAGAGACGTTTCTTAGAAACAATATGTAACTCTCATACGGAGATAGTAGATAACAGCAACACTCCCACTGGCTTTGACACGGTTTATAGACTATTCACAAAATCCAGAGCTTATGACACATTTTGAGAATCCAAACATTTCTGACATCTTAATGTAAATCTTTCAGCCCTTTCTCAAAATCCAATCCTTTGGCATATTTTGAGAATCTGAATATCCTTTCTTGTGAGATGCCCATGGGGTAATCCCGGGCCTATGTACCTTTGTACTGGAATATTCTTTGTGAGTCCCTATTAGTGTGCCGATGATCCACACGCGCTCCACTAACGAGTTACAATGTGCCATGCAGTATCCTTTCGGATTTCATCTTCTATTGAGAGTGCTTCTCCCAGAATCAATTACTCGACTCTGGGTATCGTCTCACTCAACCAGATGTTCTGAAGGTATATTTCTGTCCATGCTGCTTTCTTTTGATGATTCAATTGCTCCCACTGGTTTTTAGACCAGGTGTAAAAATCAATCAAAATGCCACATAGACTGTGTCTCATCCTAAGGTTCTCTTAATTGGCAGCAACCGGGCTCACCAATTCTTCCAAGTAGTTGGATTGTAAATCCGTACCAATAATAGTGTTTCACCACTATTCGGTATGTCACCCCGATCATAACTACTTATGACGGTGATCAATACTACTGGTCAAGAGAAGATTATGTCAGTATTAAAACAGAAATCTAATTTCTGCTCTAAGCCTAGTGATGACTAAAGGTTCTTTCACTTTACTAATCCTGAACTCATTCAGGACTGTCCCAACTCCCACTGTTTCCTTAGAACTTGAGTTCTTTCTGAAAGAGCTCTTTCTTTTCCAGGTATAGCGGGATAGCCAGTGAAATGACATTTCTGATTATGTTCAGGCTAGTCATGAGGTTCAGATGAACACTACATGACCCTGGACTTTCAATGTACAAGTGGGACAATCCCAACTTTACATTTCAAACAGTGTCTGCAAAACCTACTTAGTCTAAGATGCAGTTGGAATATGGTTTATATGGTCTGACTGGTTTAGTGTTTAATTTACGATAAACTTATTGACAGTGTATCTCATACATCGATGATCGAACTGTTTCGACCATTGCTCCATCATCTTTCCTAAGACACATTATAACTATTAATGTTCTTGGAAGAGAATAAATGTGAAACATTTTCCCAGTTTATGTTGTCACTCAGGTTTTTTGGATCTTGTACTTCCTTTGAAGTCCTTGAACTGTTCAAGGTTTCAATCCAATCGCTTATTCTGATAAGCGAATCCATATTCGTCATACTGAATGACAAATATTGTGAAGTACAAACAATTGTGTTCTATTGGAAGATTCGAGCAATACACAGTAACTGATGTGTTCGTTGCTCCTGATCTTGATGTCTATTACATCTTTATGTAAATTTTATGACTTTGTTAATCTTGTTCAAGACTTGCAATCTTCAGTTGACTCTAAGTTAACTAATTCCAAAATCCTATCCTCTGGATCTTTGGGTGATTCATTTCTTGCCATTTGTGCTTTATAAAGAACTTAATCATCATCTGACTCTAAGTCAAATGATTCCAAAGTCCTGTCCAACTGGATCTTTGGTTGATTCATTTCTTAACACATTAAGAACTCAATTCATCATGAGACTCTAAGTCAAATGATTCCAAAGTCCTGTCTAACTGGACCTTTGGTTGAATTGATTCTTATAACATTAACAATCATAAGGGACACAATTTCTAAATCCAAACACTTTGGATATATCAATATTCAAGTTATTACTAATCATGCATTCAACACAATCATACAACATTTCAAGGATATTTCAAACAACAAGTGCTAAAAGAAAATTGACAATTTTATTAAAACATAATCCTTGAACAATGCATTATATGATAGACAATGTCATACGCATCTAATAAGCTGATAACATGATTTCAATATCTAACTAAACTCTAAAACTGCATGAGCTTCAGATCCAATCTGAGTATGCTCCTATGCAACAACATCCCACATCCTACAGAGTCCATGCATACAGAGCAAATGTGAGAAACACATCCTGTATCAAGGAATTAAGGATCAGGTGTTCTGAGTTTTAAGATATTCCTGAGTTGCCAAACTGTTCGGCTTCAGAGCATTTTTCCAATTTTCCGTGACTGTGTCCCACCCTGTGGATTGAAACATCGAGGAACCGGTCCAGACGATCTGGATCATTTCTTGATGTGTCCTATTACTAGATTCAATCCCGAAGCAGCTGAATCAATGGAACTATGCTTCTCTATGAACAACTCATACAGAGTCAACATTGAATGCATATCCATGATTGTCTTATCTGGTTTCCCTTTTGTACATCAGAATGAACGGATCAGCGAGTCGAGCTAATGCTTTAACTCCCGATCAAGAAAGGGGGACCAAATTTATATAGTTCACCTATGTGTCTCTCAGTCTTGAGAACATGTGAATTGGTGCTACTTCCTGCACACTTCAAACTCTTTGAAGATCTTAGCTCGTCCTTTCTCAACCAGTTCATGGAACCTTTCCACAACTAGCTGTGTTAACTTATCTGACCCCAGGAATTCTAAATTCCTATGGAACTCGGGGTCAATGATCAATAGTATTAGGCAACGAACTTTCCTTGACTTGACAGTCAAGGAGTCATGCTCATCACAGGCTACTGTGTGATGTCATGTTTTGGGGAGCAGACACTCAGTCAGATATGGCTTGCCAGCAAAACAGAGAACTATTCTCTATTTATGAAGCCATACCATATAGTTTAGGCCAGTCAGCCTTACCATATGTAGCAGGTGTATTCTGAAGCTCTCAGAAATGGGTGAAGGATGAGAGGGAGGAGAATAGACACTTGATTCAGACATCTACAATAAACAGAATTTTATTAGTTTAATTTGTCCATTTAAATAATTACCCAATTTATTATTTATAAAGGCTAGGACCCAAAATGCCCCAACTATGATGTAAAGAGGGATGCCGTAATCACAACATAATGGTCATTAAGGTAGATAATACACTTATCAATTTCATCTTATGAAATTCCTAGATCTGTTGAGACACATTGAACTATTCAATGGCATGTTTAGTCTCGGATGTGCCCCACTGTTTGTGACTGGGATGCCGAGGATCACAAACCGGGCGTGAATAACCATGCAAATTCGCTCGGTACTCTTGAAGTCAATTGTCATCTCTAATTAACGTGCCGGTTAACCACACACACTCCGTTAATAATGACAAAATCGAGAAACCCATTGCAACTCTTTGCGGACCCCAGTTGGCGTGCTGGTAAACCACACACGCTCCACCAACGTTCCACAAAGTGCAATGTGCAATTTTATGGATTAGCACCAATTCACATTTTTAACCTAAAGTAACTAGATTGGGTTTTTGTTTAAGGTTCTAGTACTTTCAATTATAACATTATTGTAACACCCCAACTTTTACACAAATTTTATTTTATTTTTTATTTTTTATTTTTTTTTCCAAACTTATATTACAAATATTTAA
Source organism: Cichorium intybus (assembly GCA_023525715.1). NCBI lineage: Eukaryota > Viridiplantae > Streptophyta > Magnoliopsida > Asterales > Asteraceae > Cichorium > Cichorium intybus. The sequence goes on along the minus strand of CM042016.1, from coordinate 44,462,375 downwards.
TCATACAAACCATTTAAGTTTTTACAACGGGGTATCACAAATTTGCATCAAAACCACAGTTCAAACCTGTTTATTTTACATTTTGTACAGCAGAAATTACGGTCCCACACCCGACTCTTCTAACGCCCTTCCCGCTTACCTGAGTACATAGCATTTTAAAAACAATACGTGAGACATAATGTCTCGTGAGTATTATGGGTTTAGACCCAAAACAGTTTTTCAACAATAGTTTCACTCTTTAAATTTTCCAATATTTTATTTCCTATGAGCGCACCCATAGGTATTCCTTATTTTGTGATGGTACATTCCTACGAGCGCACCCGTAGGTTTTATACGAGACGCACCCGTATAACTACTTCCCCAATAGTATGAAACGAATTCATCTATCAAGGTAAGACAACTACTTCGCGACGGGAGGTACCATCCCAGTAGTGTCTTATTGCCACCCCTACCGCAGCAGGCAGTGGTCTTTATCCGGATACTAAGCAACTCATTTTTATGGGCAAATCACATTATTAATTCACTGTGTTTTTGATTCTCTTTCCCGTTCACATTATAAGCATATTTTTCATAAAATACTTTTTAAATCATAAAACCACTTTGACTCCAAAACATTTTAAATAAAATTTATTTTGCTATGTACCCGAAAATCCACATAACACTCACCTCGAATCACCTAGGAGTTATTTAGCTTCTTGAACTCCTTTTCCTTTCACTTGGTTATTCGTATTTGAACCACCACCTATTATTTGAAAAATATACATTTATATTCAATTCATATATATATATATATAACAATTAATTTTACAGCACAAGAGTGTCATACTATGCAACTACTGATTATAATTAGACTACAACTCTCATTATAATAACTTCCTTTCGTTTATAAATTTTCCCGAAATACGCGTATTTTACTACAGTACCCTCGGGAAGTCGTATTTCGGTTCCGACAATTTTCTACAAAGTTTTGGGCCATAATAAACCTATGTTTAAAATTTGAGGTCAAACGGACAAGTTTTGGTCGAAATCTAAAAACTCAAAATCTCACTGCATGGTCGGCTGGCGCCGCCTCGCGACGCGACCAAGGTTGTGGTCGCGACTCGAAGACTGCATGCTTCGCGACGCGACCAAGTGTCTGGTCACGACTCGAAGACTGCAACCTTCGCGACTCGACCAAGTGTCTGGTCACGACTCGAAGGCTGCAACCTTCGCGACTCGACCAAGGTGGTCGTCGCGACGCGAGCGCTGCTGATACAGACCAGAATGTCCGATTTTTGTGCTATAAACTCTCATTTTTCTCTTGTTAAGCCCTTATTGCATGACTTAATCACTAGGAAATGTTCCAGGACCAAAACCCTTCACTTACATCAGGTTTTAACCCATAGAAACAACTTAATCACACAAGTTCTTAATTTAGAGTTCTTGAGGAAAATTATCAATTCCTCTTATTCTCAACCGATTCCAGAAGTGGAATTGAGTTTCTAATGATGTTTAGAACAGGTTTGCAGGGTTAGAAACTTCATACAAACCCCACACCACTTCTGTAACCCGTTTTTGCATATTCCCAAAATCCCAAAATGCTTAAATTGAGTTATAAGGGTGGAATTCTCACCTTGAATAGCTTGGAATTCAAAATCTTCAAGCTAGTTGCGGATTACTGCTCAAACTCTCCAACACCTCCGTGAATCTGCTCAATCCTAGCTCTCTCCCGATGTTTCTATAAGTTTCTAGGAATTTAGAGAGCTTTCCCCACTATTTATAGTTCTCAAATTTTCAATTACTACCCTCAAGTTCCAGTTTTTATAATTTAGCACTTAAATTAAGTTTTTATTACATAATACTTTACATATTTTACATTATGGTCCAAAACATGGCAAATGACGAATTTTCCCTTTTTCTTAACTTTACTATTACGCATAACTATTTTATTACAAATTTTTCGCGGGTTCTTACAACCTCTCCCCCTTAAGAGGATTCCGTCCTCGGAATCTTCTCATAATTCGTAAAATTGGGATATCTTCTCTTCATGTCTTCCAAAGTCTCCCAAGTCAAATCTGAACCTGACGAGTGCTTCCACTTGACCAAAACTAAGTCAATTTCCTTATTTCTCAACTTTTTGGTTCTCACTTCTAACATGGCTTCTGGTTCCTCTATGAGCTTATTCGGGGCCGTTACTTTTAAGTCTTCCAAAGGGATAACAAGTTCACTCTTTCCAAAGTACTTTTTCAAATAACACACATGGAACGTATCATGTATACCACTCAGTTCACGTGGTAACTCTAGCTTGAAAGCTTGTTCGCCAATTCTTCTTAAGATCTTGAAAGGTCCAATGTATCTTGGACTCAGTTTACCTCTCTTTCCGAATCTGACTACGCCTTTCCACATTGATACTTTGAGCATTACCAGATCACCTTCTTTCAAGTCGTAAGGTCTCTTCTTCAAATCTGCATAACTCTTCTGCCTATCTTGTGCAGCTTTCATATTAGCTTGAATTATTTTGATCTTTTCGTTTGTTATCCTTACAATTTCCGGCCCAGTTATTTTAGTCTCCCCCGCTTCCAACCAACATAAAGGGGTTCTACACTTTCTGCCATATAGAGCTTCAAATGGTGGCATTCCAATACTGGAATGATAACTATTGTTATAAGAAAACTCCACCAATGGCAAGTGCTCGTCCCAATTTCCACCAAAATCTAAAGCACACGATCGTAACATATCTTCTACGGTCTGAATAGTTCGTTCACTTTGTCCGTCTGTCTGGGGATGATAAGCTGTACTCATTTTAATTTTTGTCCCCATTCGTTCCTGTAGTGCCTCCCACAATTTTGAGGTAAATCGTGGGTCTCTATCAGACACGATTGACAAGGGAGCTCCATGAAGCCTTATCACTTCATCTTTGTATATCTGCGCCAATGTTTCCAATTCTGTATTTTCTTTAATTGCCAAAAACATTGCACTCTTGGTCAAGCGGTCAACAATGACCCATATACAATTATGACCTCTTCTAGTTCTTGGCATCCCAACTATGAAATCCATGGTTATGTCTTCCCATTTCCCCGCTGGGATTTGCAGTGGTTGAGTATTTCCATATGGGGCTTGGTGTTCCGCTTTCACCTGTGCACAGGTTGCACATTTAGAAATATATTTGACAATTCTTTTCTTCATTCCCGGCCACCAGTACTGTTCTTTGAGATCCCGATAAGTTTTCGTACTTCCTGGATGAATGGAATACTTTGACTTATGGGATTCTTCTAGAATCAACTTTCTGATTCCACCAGCTTTTGGTACCCATACGCGGTTTTTGATTGTCTTCAATCCTTGCGTATTTTCTCCAAATACCAAATCCTTTCCCAGCTTTTCTTTCTTTAAGTCAACTCTCTCTAATACTTGCTTTTGCGCGTCTTTAATTTTTTCTATTAGGCCTGATTTCAATTCTATCCGCATCAACCTTTCTTGACTTTACTTTTCGTGAAACTTTCTGCTTAACGCGTCTGCTACCACATTTGCTTTCCCAGGGTGGTAGGCAATTTCACAATCATAGTCATTTATTAGCTCCAGCCACCTACTTTGCCTCATGTTGAGTTCCTTCTGTGAGAATACATACTGCAAGCTTTTGTGATCCGTGTACAAAGTACATTTTGTTCCGTACAAATAATGCCACTAGATTTTTAGTGCAAATACAATCGCTGCCAGTTCTAAATCATGCGTTGCATATCTTGTTTCTGGTTCTTTTAATTGGCGAGAAGCGTACGCTATCACTTTTCCCCGCTGCATTAGTACACAACCCAATCCTCTGTTCGAGGCATCACTGTACACCACGAAATCTTCAGTTCCCTCCGGTAAGGTAAGAACCGGTGCATTACATAGTTTTTCTTTCAATGTTCCAAACGCTTTCTCCTGTTCCGCCCCCCATTCAAATTTTACTCCTTTTCTTGTTAGCTTCGTAAGAGGTACTGCAATTCGTGAAAAATCTTGGATGAATCGTCGGTAATACCCGGCGAGTCCAAGGAAACTTCTCACTTCTGTCGGGGTCTTGGGAATTTCCCATTTCATCACTGCTTCCACCTTTGCTGGGTCAACTTTAATGCCTTGGATTGAGACGACGTGTCCAAGGAATTGCACTTCCCTCAGCCAGAATTCGCACTTCGAAAATTTTGCGTATAACTTCTCTTTCTTTAAGACTTCCAGTACTGTTCTCAGATGATTCTTGTGTTCTTCTGCATTCTTTGAGTAAATAAGAATGTCATCAATAAAGACGATAACAAACTTATCGAGGAATGGTTTGCACACCCTATTCATCAAATCCATGAAAATTGCCGGGGCATTCGTCAAACCAAAAGGCATGACTAAGAATTCATAATGCCCGTAGCGAGTGCGGAAAGCAGTCTTCTCAACATCTTCGTTTCTTACGCGCACTTGGTGATAACCAGACCGGAGGTCAATCTTTGAGAAATAATCAGCGCCTTGCAACTGGTCAAACAGATCGTCTATACGTGGTAGCGGGTAACGATTCTTGATGGTAATTTTGTTAAGCTCACGATAATCAATGCACATTCGCATCGTACCATCCTTCTTTTTAACAAACAGCACCGGTGCACCCCAAGGCGACACACTGGGGCGTATGAAGCCTTTATCAAGCAGTTCCTGTAATTGTGACATCAACTCCCGCATTTCGGTTGGGGCCAAACGGTATGGAGCACGGGCGATAGGAGAAGCTCCGGGTACAAGATCAATTCGGAATTCTACTTGTCTCTCAGGTGGCAAACCGGGTAGATCGTCTGGAAATACTTCGGGGTATTCTCTCACCACATCGATGTCATTTACCGTTTTCTTTGCTTTATCTTCCGTCATTACATACGCCACATAAGATAAACATCCTTTCACCAAACATCTTCTAATTTTCGCTGCACTAATCAAACTTGACATCCTCTTGGGTTTTTCACCATAAACATACACCTTGCTACCATCTGGAATTTTTACCGACACTATCTTCTTTCCACATGCAATTTTCGCATCGTTGGCCCCAAGCCAATCCATACCAATGACAACATCAAAAGTCTTCACCCCAATTGGAAGGAGGTTCAACGAGAATTTCTGGTCGTCTATACTCAGTTCGCAACCACGGTATACATGTTTTATCTCCACCTTCTTGCCACTTGCCAGTTCAACCTCACATACATGATCTAATGGTTCTAACGGTACATTGAATTTTTGGCCAAAATCGCGGGACACAAATGAACACGTAGCGCCAGAATCAAATAATACATAAGCAGGCATCTGGTTAATTAATAGGGTACCTGAGACCACGTCTTGTGTCTCCTTTGCTTCTTCCCGGGTGAGTTGGAAGGCGCGAGTTTTCACCTTTTGAGGCTCCGTCTTTTTCTGCGCAGTTGATACCATTGTCTCGCCACCCTTCTTCGGACAGTTGAAACTATAGTGCCCCTTTTCATGACATGAGAAACACTCGACTTCGCTGAGCTTCGGATAGGTACATTCCCTAGCCCTGTGACCTGTTCTTCCACAGTTAAAGCAGGCTATGCTTCCCGTCTTGCATTCACCCATATGTTCTTTCCCACACTTATCACACGTCTTCCGACTGCCCTGTTTGCTAGATATCACCACTGACTTCCCCTTTTTATTCCAACTACTACTCTCGCCACTGAATTTACGTTTATCCCCAGAAACTTGCCTCTCTATTGTTCTCCTCTTTCCCACATCCTCAACATTTCTTGCTGCTGCAAATGCCTCATCCATTGTTGCCGCCCGTTTCACTTCCAGTTCATACTCCCAAGGTAGACCTTTCGCGTAACGGTTGATTCGTGCCCGCTCCGTATTATAAATGTTGCCCACAAATGGAAGCATATCACTAAACTTCTTAGTGTACTCAACAATAGTCATATTCCCCTTCTTTAAAGTAAGAAATTCGTCTTCAAGTTGTTCTATGTCCCGAAGGGGACAATATTTATTCTTCAGGCGAGTAGTGAATTCGGTCCACGACCATTTGTAAATTACATCCTTCCCAACCAGTTCGTATAGGGTATTCCACCAGACTAATGCATCATCTTTCAACATTCGAGAGGCATAATAAACCTTGTCTTTCTCATGACACTTGCTGACTTCTAGTACTTGCTCCGTCTCCCGTATCCACCGCATCGTAACTTTGGGCTCAAAACTTCCATAGTATTCGGTTGGTTTGCACGTCAGGAAAGTTTTGAAAGAACATCTCTTCTTGTCTTCTGTCCCCACACTATCTTCCTCTGTAACAGAATCTCCATTAGTGGGTCTCCAAGAGGCATCATCCGCTGAAGGATTAGGGTGCGGTTCTCCCAGCCGAGTATTCAGCATTTGGCGCATATCTTCCCGCATTTCTGTTTTTAAATTGCTGATGAGATTTTGTATAGCCTCCAAAGTCACAGGTGGAGGTTGCGGTATTGGATTTGGGTTAGGACCCATGTTAACCTCATCATCAACGGGGTTACCCCCATGGGACGGAGTATGACTTGCTGCCCGTCCTTCACTCGAAAGGTTCTGATCACCGCTCTCTATTTACTATATAAAATGAATAAGATTTACGTTTATTATTCCACATAAGTATATTTATCAATATATATACGAAAACTGTAGCATGTAATCTTTCTATGGAACCTATGTCCCCAAGTATCTCTCTACTAATTTTCCACAACCAAATTCCTCAGGCTCTCTCGTGACTTCACCATTTCCAAGGCATATCCTGTGGTTACAATAATACGGGCCCAATATTACCTTAACCACCGATATACTTTGGCTCTGATGTTATCACAAGATTTCCTGATTCATCGGTTTCTGTGGATTCCAACATTATAATTTACCGACTCTACCCCGTTAATTAGTACCTAGTACTACTACTTTACTTATTATTAGTACACTAGTTTAAGCCTAGGATGGTTACCCAACCTAATTCGCTTAAACCATGGCTCTGATACCAAATTGTAACACCCCAACTTTTACACAAATTTTATTTTATTTTTTATTTTTTATTTTTTTTCCAAACTTATATTACAAATATTTAATCATACAAACCATTTAAGTTTTTACAACGGGGTATCACAAATTTGCATCAAAACCACAGTTCAAACCTGTTTATTTTACGTTTTGTACAGCAGAAACTACGGTCCCACACCCGACTCTTCTAACGCCCTTCCCGCTTACCTGAGTACATAGCCTTTTAAAAACAATACGTGAGACATAATGTCTCGTGAGTATTATGGGTTTAGACCCAAAACAGTTTTTCAACAATAGTTTCACTCTTTAAATTTTCCAATATTTTATTTCCTATGAGCGCACCCATAGGTATTCCTTATTTTGTGATGGTACATTCCTACGAGCGCACCCATAGGTTTTATACGAGACGCACCCGTATAACTACTTCCCCAATAGTATGAAACGAATTCATCTATCAAGGTAAGACAACTACTTCGCGACGGGAGGTACCATCCCAGTAGTGTCTTATTGCCACCCCTACCGCAGCAGGCAGTGGTCTTTATCCGGATACTAAGCAACTTATTTTTATGGGCAAATCCAATTATTAATTCACTGTGTTTCTGATTCTCTTTCCCGTTCACATTATAAGCATATTTTTCATAAAATACTTTTTAAATCATAAAACCACTTTGACTCCAAAACATTTTAAATAAAATTTATTTTGCTATGTACCCGAAAATCCACATAACACTCACCTCGAATCACCTAGGAGTTATTTAGCTTCTTGAACTCCTTTTCCTTTCACTTGGTTATTCGTATTTGAACCACCACCTATTATTTGAAAAATATACATTTATATTCAATTCATATATATATATATATATATATATATATATATATATATATATATATATATATATATATATATATAACAATTAATTTTACAGCACAAGAGTGCCATACTATGCAACTACTGATTATAATTAGACTACAACTCTCATTATAATAACTTCATTTCGTTTATAAATTTTCCCGAAATACGCGTATTTTACTACAGTACCCCCGGGAAGTCGTATTTCGGTTCCGACAATTTTCTACAAAGTTTTGGGCCATAATAAACCTATGTTTAAAATTTGAGGTCAAACGGAAAAGTTTTGGTCGAAATCTAAAAACTCAAAATCTCACTGCATGGTCGGCTGGCGCCGCCTCGCGACGCGACCAAGGTTGTGGTCGCGACTCGAAGACTGCATGCTTCGCGACGCGACCAAGTGTCTGGTCACGACTCGAAGACTGCAACCTTCGCGACTCGACCAAGTGTCTGGTCACGACTCGAAGGCTGCAACCTTCGCGACTCGACCAAGGTGGTCGTCGCGACGCGAGCGTTGCTGATACAGACCAGAATGTCCGATTTTTGTGCTATAAACTCTCATTTTTCTCTTGTTAAGCCCTTATTGCATGACTTAATCACTAGGAAATGTTCCAGGACCAAAACCCTTCACTTACATCAGGTTTTAACCCATAGAAACAACTTAATCACACAAGTTCTTAATTTAGAGTTCTTGAGGAAAATTATCAATTCCTCTTATTCTCAACCGATTCCAGAAGTGGAATTGAGTTTCTAATGATGTTTAGAACAGGTTTGCAGGGTTAGAAACTTCATACAAACCCCACACCACTTCTGTAACCCGTTTTTGCATATTCCCAAAATCCCAAAATGCTTAAATTGAGTTATAAGGGTGGAATTCTCACCTTGAATAGCTTGGAATTCAAAATCTTCAAGCTAGTTGCGGATTACTGCTCAAACTCTCCAACACCTCCGTGAATCTGCTCAATCCTAGCTCTCTCCCGATGTTTCTATAAGTTTCTAGGAATTTAGAGAGCTTTCCCCACTATTTATAGTTCTCAAATTTTCAATTACTACCCTCAAGTTCCAGTTTTTATAATTTAGCACTTAAATTAAGTTTTTATTACATAATACTTTACATATTTTACATTATGGTCCAAAACATGGCAAATGACGAATTTGCCCTTTTTCTTAACTTTACTATTACGCATAACTATTTTATTACAAATTTTTCGCGGGTTCTTACAACCTCTCCCCCTTAAGAGGATTCCGTCCTCGGAATCTTCTCATAATTCGTAAAATTGGGATATCTTCTCTTCATGTCTTCCAAAGTCTCCCAAGTCAAATCTGAACCTGACGAGTGCTTCCACTTGACCAAAACTAAGTCAATTTCCTTATTTCTCAACTTTTTGGTTCTCACTTCTAACATGGCTTCTGGTTCCTCTATGAGCTTATTCGGGGCCGTTACTTTTAAGTCTTCCAAAGGGATAACAAGTTCACTCTTTCCAAAGTACTTTTTCAAATAACACACATGGAACGTATCATGTATACCACTCAGTTCACGTGGTAACTCTAGCTTGAAAGCTTGTTCGCCAATTCTTCTTAAGATCTTGAAAGGTCCGATGTATCTTGGACTCAGTTTACCTCTCTTTCCGAATCTGACTACGCCTTTCCACGGTGATACTTTGAGCATTACCAGATCACCTTCTTTCAAGTCGTAAGGTCTCTTCTTCAAATCTGCATAACTCTTCTGCCTATCTTGTGCAGCTTTCATATTAGCTTGAATTATTTTGATCTTTTCGTTTGTTATCCTTACAATTTCCGACCCAGTTATTTTAGTCTCCCCCGCTTCCAACCAACATAAAGGGGTTCTACACTTTCTGCCATATAGAGCTTCAAATGGTGGCATTCCAATACTGGAATGATAACTATTGTTATAAGAAAACTCCACCAATGGCAAGTGCTCGTCCCAATTTCCACCAAAATCTAAAGCACACGATCGTAACATATCTTCTACGGTCTGAATAGTTCGTTCACTTTGTCCGTCTGTCTGGGGATGATAAGCTGTACTCATTTTAATTTTTGTCCCCATTCGTTCCTGTAGTGCCTCCCACAATTTTGAGGTAAATCGTGGGTCTCTATCAGACACGATTGACAAGGGAGCTCCATGAAGCCTTATCACTTCATCTTTGTATATCTGCGCCAATGTTTCCAATTCTGTATTTTCTTTAATTGCCAAAAACATTGCACTCTTGGTCAAGCGGTCAACAATGACCCATATACAATTATGACCTCTTCTAGTTCTTGGCAACCCAACTATGAAATCCATGGTTATGTCTTCCCATTTCCCCGCTGGGATTTACAGTGGTTGAGTATTTCCATATGGGGCTTGGTGTTCCGCTTTCACCTGTGCACAGGTTGCACATTTAGAAATATATTTGACAATTCTTTTCTTCATTCCCGGCCACCAGTACTGTTCTTTGAGATCCCGATAAGTTTTCGTACTTCCTGGATGAATGGAATACTTTGACTTATGGGATTCTTCTAGAATCAACTTTCTGATTCCACCAGCTTTTGGTACCCATACGCGGTTTTTGATTGTCTTCAATCCTTGCGTATTTTCTCCAAATACCAAATCCTTTCCCAGCTTTTCTTTCTTTAAGTCAACTCTCTCTAATACTTGCTTTTGCGCGTCTTTAATTTTTTCTATTAGGCCTGATTTCAATTCTATCCGCATCAACCTTTCTTGACTTTTCTTTTCGTGAAACTTTCTGCTTAACGCGTCTGCTACCACATTTGCTTTCCCAGGGTGGTAGGCAATTTCACAATCATAGTCATTTATTAGCTCCAGCCACCTACTTTGCCTCATGTTGAGTTCCTTCTGTGAGAATACATACTGCAAGCTTTTGTGATCCGTGTACAAAGTACATTTTGTTCCGTACAAATAATGCCTCCAGATTTTTAGTGCAAATACAATCGCTGCCAGTTCTAAATCATGCGTTGCATATCTTGTTTCTGGTTCTTTTAATTGGCGAGAAGCGTACGCTATCACTTTTCCCCGCTGCATTAGTACACAACCCAATCCTCTGTTCGAGGCATCACTGTACACCACGAAATCTTCAGTTCCCTCCGGTAAGGTAAGAACCGGTGCATTACATAGTTTTTCTTTCAATGTTCCAAACGCTTTCTCCTGTTCCGCCCCCCATTCAAATTTTACTCCTTTTCTTGTTAGCTTCGTAAGAGGTACTGCAATTCGTGAAAAATCTTGGATGAATCGTCGGTAATACCCGGCGAGTCCAAGGAAACTTCTCACTTCTGTCGGGGTCTTGGGAATTTCCCATTTCATCACTGCTTCCACCTTTGCTGGGTCAACTTTAATGCCTTGGATTGAGACGACGTGTCCAAGGAATTGCACTTCCCTCAGCCAGAATTCGCACTTCGAAAATTTTGCGTATAACTTCTCTTTCTTTAAGACTTCCAGTACCGTTCTCAGATGATTCTTGTGTTCTTCTGCATTCTTTGAGTAAATAAGAATGTCATCAATAAAGACGATAACAAACTTATCGAGGAATGGTTTGCACACCCTATTCATCAAATCCATGAAAATTGCCGGGGCATTCGTCAAACCAAAAGGCATGACTAAGAATTCATAATGCCCGTAGCGAGTGCGGAAAGCAGTCTTCTCAACATCTTCGTTTCTTACGCGCACTTGGTGATAACCAGACCGGAGGTCAATCTTTGAGAAATAATCAGCGCCTTGCAACTGGTCAAACAGATCGTCTATACGTGGTAGCGGGTAACGATTCTTGATGGTAATTTTGTTAAGCTCACGATAATCAATGCACATTCGCATCGTACCATCCTTCTTTTTAACAAACAGCACCGGTGCACCCCAAGGCGACACACTGGGGCGTATGAAGCCTTTATCAAGCAGTTCCTGTAATTGTGACATCAACTCCCGCATTTCGGTTGGGGCCAAACGGTATGGAGCACGGGCGATAGGAGAAGCTCCGGGTACAAGATCAATTCGGAATTCTACTTGTCTCTCAGGTGGCAAACCGAGTAGATCGTCTGGAAATACTTTGGGGTATTCTCTCACCACATCGATGTCATTTACCGTTTTCTTTGCTTTATCTTCCGTCATTACATACGCCACATAAGATAAACATCCTTTCACCAAACATCTTCTAATTTTCGCTGCACTAATCAAACTTGACATCCTCTTGGGTTTTTCACCATAAACATACACCTTGCTACCATCTGGAATTTTTACCGACACTATCTTCTTTCCACATGCAATTTTCGCATCGTTGGCCCCAAGCCAATCCATACCAATGACAACATCAAAAGTCTTCACCCCAATTGGAAGGAGGTTCAACGAGAATTTCTGGTCGTCTATACTCAGTTCGCAACCACGGTATACATGTTTTATCTCCACCTTCTTGCCACTCGCGAGTTCAACCTCACATACATGATCTAATGGTTCTAACGGTACATTGAATTTTTGGCCAAAATCACGGGACACAAATGAACACGTAGCGCCAGAATCAAATAATACATAAGCAGGCATCTGGTTAATTAATAGGGTACCTGAGACCACGTCTCGTGTCTCCTTTGCTTCTTCCCGGGTGAGTTGGAAGGCGCGAGTTTTCACCTTTTGAGGCTCCGTCTTTTTCTGCGCAGTTGATACCATTGTCTCGCCACCCTTCTTCGGACAGTTGAAACTATAGTGCCCCTTTTCATGACATGAGAAACACTCGACTTCGCTGAGCTTCGGATAGGTACATTCCCTAGCCCTGTGACCTGTTCTTCCACAGTTAAAGCAGGCTATGCTTCCCGTCTTGCATTCACCCATATGTTCTTTCCCACACTTATCACACGTCTTCCGACTGCCCTGTTTGCTAGATATCACCACTGACTTCCCCTTTTTATTCCAACTACTACTCCCGCCACTGAATTTACGTTTATCCCCAGAAACTTGCCTCTCTATTGTTCTCCTCTTTCCCACATCCTCAACATTTCTTGCTGCTGCAAATGCCTCATCCATTGTTGCCGCCCGTTTCACTTCCAGTTCATACTCCCAAGGTAGACCTTTCGCGTAACGGTTGATTCGTGCCCGCTCCGTATTATAAATGTTGCCCACAAATGGAAGCATATCACTAAACTTCTTAGTGTACTCAACAATAGTCATATTCCCCTTCTTTAAAGTAAGAAATTCGTCTTCAAGTTGTTCTATGTCCCGAAGGGGACAATATTTATTCTTCAGGCGAGTAGTGAATTCGGTCCACGACCATTTGTAAATTACATCCTTCCCAACCAGTTCGTATAGGGTATTCCACCAGACTAATGCATCATCTTTCAACATTCGAGAGGCATAATAAACCTTGTCTTTCTCATGACACTTGCTGACTTCTAGTACTTGCTCCGTCTCCCGTATCCACCGCATCGTAACTTTGGGCTCAAAACTTCCATAGTATTCGGTTGGTTTGCACGTCAGGAAAGTTTTGAAAGAACATCTCTTCTTGTCTTCTGTCCCCACACTATCTTCCTCTGTAACAGAATCTCCATTAGTGGGTCTCCAAGAGGCATCATCCGCTGAAGGATTAGGGTGCGGTTCTCCCAGCCGAGTATTCAGCATTTGGCGCATATCTTCCCGCATTTCTGTTTTTAAATTGCTGATGAGATTTTGTATAGCCTCCAAAGTCACAGGTGGAGGTTGCGGTATTGGATTTGGGTTAGGACCCATGTTAACCTCATCATCAACGGGGTTACCCCCATGGGACGGAGTATGACTTGCTGCCCGTCCTTCACTCGAAAGGTTCTGATCACCGCTCTCTATTTACTATATAAAATGAATAAGATTTACGTTTATTATTCCACATAAGTATATTTATCAATATATATACGAAAACTGTAGCATGTAATCTTTCTATGGAACCTATGTCCCCAAGTATCTCTCTACTAATTTTCCACAACCAAATTCCTCAGGCTCTCTCGTGACTTCACCATTTCCAAGGCATATCCTGTGGTTACAATAATACGGGCCCAATATTACCTTAACCACCGATATACTTTGGCTCTGATGTTATCACAAGATTTCCTGATTCATCGGTTTCTGTGGATTCCAACATTATAATTTACCGACTCTACCCCGTTAATTAGTACCTAGTACTACTACTTTACTTATTATTAGTACACTAGTTTAAGCCTAGGATGGTTACCCAACCTAATTCGCTTAAACCATGGCTCTGATACCAAATTGTAACACCCCAACTTTTACACAAATTTTATTTTATTTTTTATTTTTTATTTTTTTTCCAAACTTATATTACAAATATTTAATCATACAAACCATTTAAGTTTTTACAACGGGGTATCACAAATTTGCATCAAAACCACAGTTCAAACCTGTTTATTTTACATTTTGTACAGCAGAAACTACGGTCCCACACCCGACTCTTCTAACGCCCTTCCCGCTTACCTGAGTACATAGCCTTTTAAAAACAATACGTGAGACATAATGTCTCGTGAGTATTATGGGTTTAGACCCAAAACAGTTTTTCAACAATAGTTTCACTCTTTAAATTTTCCAATATTTTATTTCCTGTGAGCGCACCCATAGGTATTCCTTATTTTGTGATGGTACATTCCTACGAGTGCACCCATAGGTTTTATACGAGACGCACCCGTATAACTACTTCCCCAATAGTATGAAACGAATTCATCTATCAAGGTAAGACAACTACTTCGCGACGGGAGGTACCATCCCAGTAGTGTCTTATTGCCACCCCTACCGCAGCAGGCAGTGGTCTTTATCCGGATACTAAGCAACTCATTTTTATGGGCAAATCACATTATTAATTCACTGTGTTTCTGATTCTATTTCCCGTTCACATTATAAGCATATTTTTCATAAAATACTTTTTAAATCATAAAACCACTTTGACTCCAAAACATTTTAAATAAAATTTATTTTGCTATGTACCCGAAAATCCACATAACACTCACCTCGAATCACCTAGGAGTTATTTAGCTTCTTGAACTCCTTTTCCTTTCACTTGGTTATTCGTATTTGAACCACCACCTATTATTTGAAAAATATACATTTATATTCAATTCATATATATATATATAACAATTAATTTTACAGCACAAGAGTGCCATACTATGCAACTACTGATTATAATTAGACTACAACTCTCATTATAATAACTTCATTTCGTTTATAAATTTTCCCGAAATATGCGTATTTTACTATAGTACCCTCGGGAAGTCGTATTTCGGTTCCGACAATTTTCTACAAAGTTTTGGGCCATAATAAACCTATGTTTAAAATTTGAGGTCAAACGGACAAGTTTTGGTCGAAATCTAAAAACTCAAAATCTCACTGCATGGTCGGCTGGCGCCGCCTCGCGACGCGACCAAGGTTGTGGTCGCGACTCGAAGACTGCATGCTTCGCGACGCGACCAAGTGTCTGGTCACGACTCGAAGACTGCAACCTTCGCGACTCGACCAAGTGTCTGGTCACGACTCGAAGGCTGCAACCTTCGCGACTCGACCAAGGTGGTCGTCGCGACGCGAGCGCTGCTGATACAGACCAGAATGTCCGATTTTTGTGCTATAAACTCTCATTTTTCTCTTGTTAAGCCCTTATTGCATGACTTAATCACTAGGAAATGTTCCAGGACCAAAACCCTTCACTTACATCAGGTTTTAACCCATAGAAACAACTTAATCACACAAGTTCTTAATTTAGAGTTCTTGAGGAAAATTATCAATTCCTCTTATTCTCAACCGATTCCAGAAGTGGAATTGAGTTTCTAATGATGTTTAGAACAGGTTTGCAGGGTTAGAAACTTCATACAAACCCCACACCACTTCTGTAACCCGTTTTTGCATATTCCCAAAATCCCAAAATGCTTAAATTGAGTTATAAGGGTGGAATTCTCACCTTGAATAGCTTGGAATTCAAAATCTTCAAGCTAGTTGCGGATTACTGCTCAAACTCTCCAACACCTCCGTGAATCTGCTCAATCCTAGCTCTCTCCCGATGTTTCTATAAGTTTCTAGGAATTTAGAGAGCTTTCCCCACTATTTATAGTTCTCAAATTTTCAATTACTACCCTCAAGTTCCAGTTTTTATAATTTAGCACTTAAATTAAGTTTTTATTACATAATACTTTACATATTTTACATTATGGTCCAAAACATGGCAAATGACGAATTTGCCCTTTTTCTTAACTTTACTATTACGCATAACTATTTTATTACAAATTTTTCGCGGGTTCTTACAACCTCTCCCCCTTAAGAGGATTCCGTCCTCGGAATCTTCTCATAATTCGTAAAATTGGGATATCTTCTCTTCATGTCTTCCAAAGTCTCCCAAGTCAAATCTGAACCTGACGAGTGCTTCCACTTGACCAAAACTAAGTCAATTTCCTTATTTCTCAACTTTTTGGTTCTCACTTCTAACATGGCTTCTGGTTCCTCTATGAGCTTATTCGGGGCCGTTACTTTTAAGTCTTCCAAAGGGATAACAAGTTCACTCTTTCCAAAGTACTTTTTCAAATAACACACATGGAACGTATCATGTATACCACTCAGTTCACGTGGTAACTCTAGCTTGAAAGCTTGTTCGCCAATTCTTCTTAAGATCTTGAAAGGTCCAATGTATCTTGGACTCAGTTTACCTCTCTTTCCGAATCTGACTACGCCTTTCCACATTGATACTTTGAGCATTACCAGATCACCTTCTTTCAAGTCGTAAGGTCTCTTCTTCAAATCTGCATAACTCTTCTGCCTATCTTGTGCAGCTTTCATATTAGCTTGAATTATTTTGATCTTTTCGTTTGTTATCCTTACAATTTCCGGCCCAGTTATTTTAGTCTCCCCCGCTTCCAACCAACATAAAGGGGTTCTACACTTTCTGCCATATAGAGCTTCAAATGGTGGCATTCCAATACTGGAATGATAACTATTGTTATAAGAAAACTCCACCAATGGCAAGTGCTCGTCCCAATTTCCACCAAAATCTAAAGCACACGATCGTAACATATCTTCTACGGTCTGAATAGTTCGTTCACTTTGTCCGTCTGTCTGGGGATGATAAGCTGTACTCATTTTAATTTTTGTCCCCATTCGTTCCTGTAGTGCCTCCCACAATTTTGAGGTAAATCGTGGGTCTCTATCAGACACGATTGACAAGGGAGCTCCATGAAGCCTTATCACTTCATCTTTGTATATCTGCGCCAATGTTTCCAATTCTGTATTTTCTTTAATTGCCAAAAACATTGCACTCTTGGTCAAGCGGTCAACAATGACCCATATACAATTATGACCTCTTCTAGTTCTTGGCATCCCAACTATGAAATCCATGGTTATGTCTTCCCATTTCCCCGCTGGGATTTGCAGTGGTTGAGTATTTCCATATGGGGCTTGGTGTTCCGCTTTCACCTGTGCACAGGTTGCACATTTAGAAATATATTTGACAATTCTTTTCTTCATTCCCGGCCACCAGTACTGTTCTTTGAGATCCCGATAAGTTTTCGTACTTCCTGGATGAATGGAATACTTTGACTTATGGGATTCTTCTAGAATCAACTTTCTGATTCCACCAGCTTTTGGTACCCATACGCGGTTTTTGATTGTCTTCAATCCTTGCGTATTTTCTCCAAATACCAAATCCTTTCCCAGCTTTTCTTTCTTTAAGTCAACTCTCTCTAATACTTGCTTTTGCGCGTCTTTAATTTTTTCTATTAGGCCTGATTTCAATTCTATTCGCATCAACCTTTCTTGACTTTTCTTTTCGTGAAACTTTCTGCTTAACGCGTCTGCTACCACATTTGCTTTCCCAGGGTGGTAGGCAATTTCACAATCATAGTCATTTATTAGCTCCAGCCACCTACTTTGCCTCATGTTGAGTTCCTTCTGTGAGAATACATACTGCAAGCTTTTGTGATCCGTGTACAAAGTACATTTTGTTCCGTACAAATAATGCCTCCAGATTTTTAGTGCAAATACAATCGCTGCCAGTTCTAAATCATGCGTTGCATATCTTGTTTCTGGTTCTTTTAATTGGCGAGAAGCGTACGCTATCACTTTTCCCTGCTGCATTAGTACACAACCCAATCCTCTGTTCGAGGCATCACTGTACACCACGAAATCTTCAGTTCCCTCCGGTAAGGTAAGAACCGGTGCATTACATAGCTTTTCTTTCAATGTTCCAAACGCTTTCTCCTGTTCCGCCCCCCATTCAAATTTTACTCCTTTTCTTGTTAGCTTCGTAAGAGGTACTGCAATTCGTGAAAAATCTTGGATGAATCGTCGGTAATACCCGGCGAGTCCAAGGAAACTTCTCACTTCTGTCGGGGTCTTGGGAATTTCCTATTTCATCACTGCTTCCACCTTTGCTGGGTCAACTTTAATGCCTTGGATTGAGACGACGTGTCCAAGGAATTGCACTTCCCTCAGCCAGAATTCGCACTTCGAAAATTTTGCGTATAACTTCTCTTTCTTTAAGACTTCCAGTACCGTTCTCAGATGATTCTTGTGTTCTTCTGCATTCTTTGAGTAAATAAGAATGTCATCAATAAAGACGATAACAAACTTATCGAGGAATGGTTTGCACACCCTATTCATCAAATCCATGAAAATTGCCGGGGCATTCGTCAAACCAAAAGGCATGACTAAGAATTCATAATGCCCGTAGCGAGTGCGGAAAGCAGTCTTCTCAACATCTTCGTTTCTTACGCGCACTTGGTGATAACCAGACCGGAGGTCAATCTTTGAGAAATAATCAGCGCCTTGCAACTGGTCAAACAGATCGTCTATACGTGGTAGCGGGTAACGATTCTTGATGGTAATTTTGTTAAGCTCACGATAATCAATGCACATTCGCATCGTACCATCCTTCTTTTTAACAAACAGCACCGGTGCACCCCAAGGCGACACACTGGGGCGTATGAAGCCTTTATCAAGCAGTTCCTATAATTGTGACATCAACTCCCGCATTTCGGTTGGGGCCAAAAAGTATGGAGCACGGGCGATAGGAGAAGCTCCGGGTACAAGATCAATTCGGAATTCTACTTGTCTCTCAGGTGGCAAACCGGGTAGATCGTCTGGAAATACTTCGGGGTATTCTCTCACCACATCGATGTCATTTACCTTTTGTTTGCTTTATCTTCCGTCATTACATACGCCACATAAGATAAACATCCTTTCACCAAACATCTTCTAATTTTCGCTGCACTAATCAAACTTGACATCCTCTTGGGTTTTTCACCATAAACATACACCTTGCTACCATCTGGAATTTTTACCGACACTATCTTCTTTCCACATGCAATTTTCGCATCGTTGGCCCCAAGCCAATCCATACCAATGACAACATCAAAAGTCTTCACCCCAATTGGAAGGAGGTTCAACGAGAATTTCTGGTCGTCTATACTCAGTTCGCAACCACGGTATACATGTTTTATCTCCACCTTCTTGCCACTCGCCAGTTCAACCTCACATACATGATCTAATGGTTCTAACGGTACATTGAATTTTTGGCCAAAATCACGGGACACAAATGAACACGTAGCGCCAGAATCAAATAATACATAAGCAGGCATCTGGTTAATTAATAGGGTACCTGAGACCACGTCTTGTGTCTCCTTTGCTTCTTCCCGGGTGAGTTGGAAGGCGCGAGTTTTCACCTTTTGAGGCTCCGTCTTTTTCTGCGCAGTTGATACCATTGTCTCGCCACCCTTCTTCGGACAGTTGAAACTATAGTGCCCCTTTTCATGACATGAGAAACACTCGACTTCGCTGAGCTTCGGATAGGTACATTCCCTAGCCCTGTGACCTGTTCTTCCACAGTTAAAGCAGGCTATGCTTCCCGTCTTGCATTCACCCATATGTTCTTTCCCACACTTATCACACGTCTTCCGACTGCCCTGTTTGCTAGATATCACCACTGACTTCCCCTTTTTATTCCAACTACTACTCTCGCCACTGAATTTACGTTTATCCCCAGAAACTTGCCTCTCTATTGTTCTCCTCTTTCCCACATCCTCAACATTTCTTGCTGCTGCAAATGCCTCATCCATTGTTGCCGCCCGTTTCACTTCCAGTTCATACTCCCAAGGTAGACCTTTCGCGTAACGGTTGATTCGTGCCCGCTCCGTATTATAAATGTTGCCCACAAATGGAAGCATATCACTAAACTTCTTAGTGTACTCAACAATAGTCATATTCCCCTTCTTTAAAGTAAGAAATTCGTCTTCAAGTTGTTCTATGTCCCGAAGGGGACAATATTTATTCTTCAGGCGAGTAGTGAATTCGGTCCACGACCATTTGTAAATTACATCCTTCCCAACCAGTTCGTATAGGGTATTCCACCAGACTAATGCATCATCTTTCAACATTCGAGAGGCATAATAAACCTTGTCTTTCTCATGACACTTGCTGACTTCTAGTACTTGCTCCGTCTCCCGTATCCACCGCATCGTAACTTTGGGCTCAAAACTTCCATAGTATTCGGTTGGTTTGCACGTCAGGAAAGTTTTGAAAGAACATCTCTTCTTGTCTTCTGTCCCCACACTATCTTCCTCTGTAACAGAATCTCCATTAGTGGGTCTCCAAGAGGCATCATCCGCTGAAGGATTAGGGTGCGGTTCTCCCAGCCGAGTATTCAGCATTTGGCGCATATCTTCCCGCATTTCTGTTTTTAAATTGCTGATGAGATTTTGTATAGCCTCCAAAGTCACAGGTGGAGGTTGCGGTATTGGATTTGGGTTAGTGTAACACCCGACTTATTAACAAAAACACCCCAAAAATTTTTCATTTTTCAAACCAAATATTTTACAATCAAAACCATAAGTAAGGGGTATTAGTTAACAAATACGAGTACAAGTGTATCACGAAGTACAATACATAAATATTATACATTCTTCAAGCCGGGTATTACTTCAACGCTAAGTCCTTAGTCACGGACTTTGTCTTTTCCCTTTGCAGGGTCACGCTCACCTGCAGGGACATATCAAACAAAACGTGAGCTACAAGCCCAATGAGTAATTAAACAAACAGATAAACATATACAAGAGTATAATAACAATTAAACTCTTAAACAATTTCTGTCCCAAAACTCATGGTCATCATTGACCGCACGTAATCATAGCCATACAGGCTGCATATAATATCATAGCCCGAAGGCCACATCGGAGACATAGCCCGAAGGCCGCACCGGAGTCATAGCCAACAAGGCCGCATCGGAGACATAGCCAACAAGGCCGCACCGGATATCCTAGCCAACAAGGCCGCATCGGAGACATAGCCAACAAGACCGTACTATTTAATATCAAAGATAATAATCTTTGTCAACAAGACTGCACCATTTAGAATTTCAATTCAAATGTCATGTCCGTATATTACTCGGGTACTCTACCTTTGTACCTTATTCAACTACTTTAAGTAGTGCCACTGTAATCATCATATATCATACTAGATATAGTTAAGATTACTCACCTGAAATATTATTACAACTAGCTTTTGCCGTTCCTTGCTTTCCGATATGATCCGTAGAATTTTGTCCCGCACCTATAATTTAATCATTTACAATATGATTATAGGTTAATACCCATTACAATTAACTCTAATACACTAGAGTTCAATAAAACATTGTTATAAACAATGCCTAGTTAATAAACTTTCCGTTTACTAACTTTATACAAATTTTACTATTCACCGGGACATTCGGATCGGTCTACAGTGCCCCCGAGGGGTCGGAAACCCAATCTAAAAATTTTCCCAAACTTTTCAGACCATAACGGTCCTATGTTTCAAATTTGGGCTAAATCGGACAAGCAACGCAAAAGTTAGCGTTTCAAAGTTCCTGCCTGGCCACTGCCTTGGAGGCGCACTGCGCCAGGGTCAGGGCGCACTGCGCCTGGGCGCACCCCGCCTGGCTTCTGGGCGCACTGCGCCTGGCACCTGGGCAGACCTCCTGGCCAGTCGCGATTTTCTACTGTAGCACGCAGATTTCTCATATTAAGTGCTTATTTTCGTTCTTAAACACTTGGGGTTCATTCCCAGGTCAAAACCCTCCATAAAAACAAGGTTTTTAAGCATTGAAAACAACTCAATCATTCAAAGGGAAGATTAGGGTTCTTAATTCTAACAACCCCAATTCTTCAATTTTACCACTTATAGCATCTTACTTCCATTTGATTGAGTTAAGTCTTTGTTATAAGGACTTAATGGAAGTATCAAATCATTCTAATCACCCAAACACAACTGAAATTATAGTTTTCGCGTTTTACACAACTCACCAAGAACAATAATCAAGAGCTTGGAAATTTACCTCAAACTCTTCCAATTATGCCCTTGTGAATGCTATACTCAAGCTTGCTAATTCCAAACCTTCAAGAACCTCAATCTTCTGCAGAAAATCAGCCAAGAAACTTACTCCCGTAACTCCAAATTTTCTGCACAAGTGTTTCTTATATACTTCCAAGATTTGCACTTTGGTCCTTGAAGTTGCATATTTCAAAGTTTTGCCACAAATAACACAATTCATGACAAATAATCAACTTTTATAACATTTTAAGTCCAAGACTTAAAATATTATTACATAACAAGTCCTTTTCTGTCCAAATGACCAAATTACCCTTTTGGGGTAAAATGACCATTTTGCCCTTTTTATTATAATTATATAATAAATACATTTTGGCGTTACAAATTCTCCCCTCCTTTAAGAGATTTCGTCCCCGAAATCATACAAAAAGTTGAGGATATTTCTCCCTCATCTCACTTTCGGTCTCCCACGTCATGTCGGAACCTTTGTGATGACGCCAAAGGACTTTCACCATACTGATCTTCTTGTTTCTGAGCTGTCTTGTCTTGCGGTCTAACACTCGCTCAGGTTGCTCCGTATATCTCAGCTTTTCATCCACCTCGATTTCAGCGAGAGGTACTTGTTGAGATTTATCAAACAACGTCTTCCTCAAATGGGACACATGGAATACATCATGTATACCATGAAGTTCATCAGGTAACTCCAATCTATACGCCACGGCTCCAACTCTTTGGGATATTCGGAAAGGTCCAATGAAACGAGGACTCAACTTTCCTTTCTTCCCAAAACGAATTAAGCCTTTCCAAGGGGATACTTTGAGCATAACCATATCTCCCACTTGGAACTCTATCGGTTTCACCCGCTTATCTGCATACTGTTTCTGCCTATTCTGAGCTACCTTCAAGTTTTCACGTATCAGTTTGATCTTTTCTTCAGTCTGGGCAACAATTTCGGGTCCAGCCAACGGCTTTTCCCCAACTTCAGTCCAGCAGGTTGGAGTACGGCACGGTGCTCCATACAAGGCTTCATACGGGGCCATCTGAATGCTGGAATGATAGCTGTTATTGTACGCGAATTCCACTAAAGGCAAATGATCTTCCCAGCTTCCACCGAAGTCAATGACACAAGTTCTCAACATATCTTCCAAAGTCTGGATTGTTCTTTCACTCTGACCATCAGTCTGTGGATGATACGCGGTACTCATAAGTACTTTTGTACCCAATTGCTCTTGAAAACTCTGCCAAAAATGGGAAGTAAATCTGCTGTCTCTGTCCGACACAATCGATGCTGGTACTCCATGCCGACAAAATACTTCATCAATATAGATTTTTGCCAGTTGATCTACTCTGTACTTTTCCTTATATGGTATAAATTGTGCCGATTTGGTAAATCGATCTACAATCACCCATATAGAATCATAACCTCGTGGTGTCCGCGGCAACTTTGTCACAAAATCCATAGTAATATGGTCCCATTTCTTCTCTGGAATCGGCAATGGCTGTATTTCTCCATACGGTTTCTGATGATTTGACTTAACTTGCAAACAAGTCAAACATTTTTCCACGAATCTTCCAACATCTCTTTTCATTCCAGGCCACCAATACATCGGTTTTAACGTCCGATACATCTTAGTGCTGCCCGGATGAACTGCATATCTGCTAAAGTGGGCATCTTCCAGAAGTAATTTCCGCACCTCTCCCTGTTTTGGGACCCACACACGTCCTCTGAAGGTCTTCAATTTCTGAGCATTTTCTTCCAGATGCTTCAAATATCCAACCATTCTTTCACTTTTTACATTCTCCGGCTTACACGCTTCCTCTTGGGCCAAACGAATCAATCCTGGTAACCGGCTCACTACACCCATACACGCGGATGTAACTTTCAGAGGAGTTTCTTTTCGGCTTAGAGCATCTGCCACTACATTTGCTTTGCCAGGGTGGTACTGAATTTCACAATCAAAGTCTTTCAACAGGTCCATCCACCTTTGCTGTCTCATGCTGAGCTCTTTCTGGTCAAAAAGATACTTCAGGCTCTTATGATCAGTGTAAATGACAAATTTTACACCGTATAAATAATGCCTCCACAGCTTTAATGCTAAAATCACCGCAGCTAATTCCAGATCATGGACTGGATACTTCTTCTCAGCATCTTTCAATTGGCGGGACGCATAAGCTATGACCCGACCTTTCTGCATCAGAACACAACCAAGACCAACTCTAGAAGCATCGCTGTAGATCACATACTCTTCTCCGCTTTGAGGTAGTACTAACACCGGCGCTTCACATAAAGCTTGTTTCAGTTTCTGGAATGCTTCTTGTTGCTCTGCAGCCCAAGTAAAATTTTCACCTTTCTTAGTCAACTTGGTCAACGGGACAGCTATCGAGGAGAAATTCTCGACAAATCTTCTGTAATAGCCTGCCAAACCAAGAAAACTTCTTACTTCAGTGGGGCTTCTAGGCGGTTCCCATTTCATCACGGCTTCAATCTTTGCTGGATCTACTTTCACCCCTTCAGCATTGATTACATGGCCAAGGAATTGGACTTCTCTTAACCAGAATTCACACTTGGAGAATTTAGCATACAGCTTTTCTCGGCGAAGCAACTCCAATACTTGTCGCAGATGCACTTCATGTTCGGCCTGGCTTCGCGAGTACACCAAAATATCATCTATAAACACGATCACCGAGGTATCAAGGAACGGTCGACACACCCGGTTCATAAGATCCATAAATACGGCTGGAGCATTGGTTAACCCAAAAGGCATTACCAAAAACTCATAATGACCGTATCTCGTTCGGAATGCCGTCTTCGGAATGTCTGACTCCCTTATCTTTAACTGGTGGTATCCTGACCTCAGATCAATCTTGGAAAAGTAGGACGCGCCTTGTAGCTGGTCAAACAAGTCATCAATTCTGGGTAGCGGGTACTTGTTCTTCACCGTGATCTTGTTTAGTTCCCGATAGTCAATGCACATTCGCATTGACCCATCTTTCTTCTTGACAAATAGAATAGGGGCTCCCCAAGGCGATGTACTCGGTCTGATGAAACCCCTGTCTAACAATTCTTCCAGTTGCTTCCGCAGTTCCACCATCTCCGAAGGTGCTAACCGGTATGGAGCTCGGGCAACAGGTGCAGCTCCCGGGACTAGTTCAATCGTGAACTCAACCTGTCGATCTGGTGGCAACCCTGGAAGTTCGTCTGGAAACACATCTGGGAACTCGTTCACAACATTCACATTCGCTACCCCCACTTTAATCGGTTGAGCTACCGACACATAAGCCAAATAGGACATCCCTCCTTTACTGATACAGCTTCGGGCTTGAGCAAAGGAGATAACTGGCATTCGTAACCGAGGTCGTTCACCTTGAATTTTCATCCATTCCCCTTCCGGTGATAACACTGTAACACTTTTATTTCTGCAATCCACGTTAGCATAATTCGTTGCTAACCAATCCATCCCCACTATTACTCCAAATTCGTTGGTAGTCATCGGCTTCAAATCTATAGGGAAAACGGTCCCGTAGATTTTAAGCTGACAACCTTCCATATGTTCAGAAACCCAGACATATCGGCCGTCTGCTATAGCTACTTCTAGACTTTCATCCATCGGGGTTAAAGGTACATTCAGGCGAGGCAATAAGGATTCCGATACAAAACAGTGGGTGGCTCCCGGATCAAAAATAACATATACAGGTATGGTATTGAGAGTGAAAATACCTGTCACCACATCGGTCTTCTCACGGGCTTCTTCCACAGTCATCTGGAAAGCTCGCGAGGCTATCGGTCGTCCCCTGTTCTTCGGCTCTTCTTTCTTCCCGCCCTGTTCAATCCTGGGTCTGTCACTGATCGCTATAGACTTCAACTCGGGACAATTCGGGCGAAGATGATCCGTAGCTCCACACTGGAAACACCTACGTTCCGCCCGACAGTTGTAAACATCATGCCCCGGTTTTCCACAATTTCGACAACTTGTGGATGTAGTGTTGACCCGACAACTCCCGGAGTGCCATTTTCGACATTTTTCACACCATTTTCTATCGTCCCTTTGACTTTTACCCTTAGACCCGGATTGCTGTGACTTCTTCTGAGGCGTCCAACCTTGGTCTTCCGCCTTTCGTTTTGTTTCCAAGACTTTCTTCTCGTCCTCCTGGCGCTTCAGTTCTGTTTCTCTTTCTGTGGCTCGATCCACCACTTGTCGAAAATTAGTTAATTTCAACGGTTGTACAACTTCTCTAATGCGGGTTGTCAACCCCCGAACATACTTGTCGATCTTTCTCTTTTCTGTGTAGACATGGTGTTCCGCAAACCGGGCTTTCTCCAGAAAGCTAAGAGTATATTCCTGAACAGATCGGGAACCCTGTTCCAAATGCAGGAATTCATCCTCCAGCTTCTGAATAGCTACTTCTGAGCAATATTCTTCATTAAACTTTGTCTTGAATTGCTCCCAAAGTATTGATTGGGACGAATCAAGATCCAGTGACTTATAGTAAGTTTGCCACCAATGTAAAGCACCGCTTGTAAGTTGGTTCGTAGCAAACTCCACTTTATCATCATCCGCACACTTACTTACTCGGAACACCTTTTCCATATGCATGATCCATTCCATAGCTTTGACTGGATCATCTGTCCCCGAAAATTCCTTTGGTTTACAACCAAGAAACAATTTATACGTACACCCAACTTTCTTTACAGAGGCTTCCCCACCTTGTGTTTCTTTCACTGCCCGGGCTCGACTTTCTCCCTGGCTTTCGTTTTCCGGCTGCCTGTCATGAACGCTTTTTGCAGCCTCCTCAGTAGGATCCGGATTTGCACTTGGATTGGGATTGCCACTCGGGTGAGGGTTGTTTGATAACACAGGCATCATCTGCCTAACCACTTCTTCCACAATAGCACGTATATCAGGTGGATTTTGTCCCACCGGTTCTCTCACTGGTGCTCTTCGCCCATTAGAGCCGCGTGACCTAGCTGGTCCACTTCTTGCAGTTCCACGTGAATTCACACCAGTAGGATTGCTTCGTGTATTTCTCATACTTCAAGATTTCAACACACCGTTAGCTTACATATATAATGACAAGCTTATACATATCTAACAGTCCATTTATCTGTGTTTCTCTCAGGTTTAAGTCCAGGGATCTAATCTAAGACACCTAGTTCACTTAAACCACGGCTCTGATACCAACTTGTAACACCCGACTTATTAACAAAAACACCCCAAAAATTTTTCATTTTTCAAACCAAATATTTTACAATCAAAACCATAAGTAAGGGGTATTAGTTAACAAATACGAGTACAAGTGTATCACGAAGTACAATACATAAATATTATACATTCTTCAAGCCGGGTATTACTTCAACGCTAAGTCCTTAGTCACGGACTTTGTCTTTTCCCTTTGCAGGGTCACGCTCACCTGCAGGGACATATCAAACAAAACGTGAGCTACAAGCCCAATGAGTAATTAAACAAACAGATAAACATATACAAGAGTATAATAACAATTAAACTCTTAAACAATTTCTGTCCCAAAACTCATGGTCATCATTGACCGCACGTAATCATAGCCATACAGGCTGCATATAATATCATAGCCCGAAGGCCACATCGGAGACATAGCCCGAAGGCCGCACCGGAGTCATAGCCAACAAGGCCGCATCGGAGACATAGCCAACAAGGCCGCACCGGATATCCTAGCCAACAAGGCCGCATCGGAGACATAGCCAACAAGACCGTACTATTTAATATCAAAGATAATAATCTTTGTCAACAAGACTGCACCATTTAGAATTTCAATTCAAATGTCATGTCCGTATATTACTCGGGTACTCTACCTTTGTACCGTATTCAACTACTTTAAGTAGTGCCACTGTAATCATCATATATCATACTAGATATAGTTAAGATTACTCACCTGAAATATTATTACAACTAGCTTTTGCCGTTCCTTGCTTTCCGATATGATCCGTAGAATTTTGTCCCGCACCTATAATTTAATCATTTACAATATGATTATAGGTTAATACCCATTACAATTAACTCTAATACACTAGAGTTCAATAAAACATTGTTATAAACAATGCCTAGTTAATAAACTTTCCGTTTACTAACTTTATACAAATTTTACTATTCACCGGGACATTCGGATCGGTCTACAGTGCCCCCGAGGGGTCGGAAACCCAATCTAAAAATTTTCCCAAACTTTTCAGACCATAACGGTCCTATGTTTCAAATTTGGGCTAAATCGGACAAGCAACGCAAAAGTTAGCGTTTCAAAGTTCCTGCCTGGCCACTGCCTTGGAGGCGCACTGCGCCAGGGTCAGGGCGCACTGCGCCTGGGCGCACCCCGCCTGGCTTCTGGGCGCACTGCGCCTGGCACCTGGGCAGACCTCCTGGCCAGTCGCGATTTTCTACTGTAGCACGCAGATTTCTCATATTAAGTGCTTATTTTCGTTCTTAAACACTTGGGGTTCATTCCCAGGTCAAAACCCTCCATAAAAACAAGGTTTTTAAGCATTGAAAACAACTCAATCATTCAAAGGGAAGATTAGGGTTCTTAATTCTAACAACCCCAATTCTTCAATTTTACCACTTATAGCATCTTACTTCCATTTGATTGAGTTAAGTCTTTGTTATAAGGACTTAATGGAAGTATCAAATCATTCTAATCACCCAAACACAACTGAAATTATAGTTTTCGCGTTTTACACAACTCACCAAGAACAATAATCAAGAGCTTGGAAATTTACCTCAAACTCTTCCAATTATGCCCTTGTGAATGCTATACTCAAGCTTGCTAATTCCAAACCTTCAAGAACCTCAATCTTCTGCAGAAAATCAGCCAAGAAACTTACTCCCGTAACTCCAAATATTCTGCACAAGTGTTTCTTATATACTTCCAAGATTTGCACTTTGGTCCTTGAAGTTGCATATTTCAAAGTTTTGCCACAAATAACACAATTCATGACAAATAATCAACTTTTATAACATTTTAAGTCCAAGACTTCAAATATTATTACATAACAAGTCCTTTTCTGTCCAAATGACCAAATTACCCTTTTGGGGTAAAATGACCATTTTGCCCTTTTTATTATAATTATATAATAAATACATTTTGGCGTTACAGTTAGGACCCATGTTAACCTCATCATCAACGGGGTTACCCCCATGGGACGGAGTATGACTTGCTGCCCGTCCTTCACTCGAAAGGTTCTGATCACCGCTCTCTATTTACTATATAAAATGAATAAGATTTACGTTTATTATTCCACATAAGTATATTTATCAATATATATACGAAAACTGTAGCATGTAATCTT
The DNA here is from genome assembly GCA_023525715.1 of Cichorium intybus. NCBI lineage: Eukaryota > Viridiplantae > Streptophyta > Magnoliopsida > Asterales > Asteraceae > Cichorium > Cichorium intybus. The sequence goes on along the minus strand of CM042016.1, from coordinate 44,432,921 downwards.
TCTATGGAACCTATGTCCCCAAGTATCTCTCTACTAATTTTCCACAACCAAATTCCACAGGCTCTCTCGTGACTTCACCATTTCCAAGGCATATCCTGTGGTTACAATAATACGGGCCCAATATTACCTTAACCACCGATATACTTTGGCTCTAATGTTATCACAAGATTTCCTGATTCATCGGTTTCTGTGGATTCCAACATTATAATTTACCGACTCTACCCCGTTAATTAGTACCTAGTACTACTACTTTACTTATTATTAGTACACTAGTTTAAGCCTAGGATGGTTACCCAACCTAATTCGCTTAAACCATGGCTCTGATACCAAATTGTAACACCCCAACTTTTACACAAATTTTATTTTATTTTTTATTTTTTATTTTTTTTTCCAAACTTATATTACAAATATTTAATCATACAAACCATTTAAGTTTTTACAACGGGGTATCACAAATTTGCATCAAAACCACAGTTCAAACCTGTTTATTTTACATTTTGTACAGCAGAAACTACGGTCCCACACCCGACTCTTCTAACGCCCTTCCCGCTTACCTGAGTACATAGCATTTTAAAAACAATACGTGAGACATAATGTCTCGTGAGTATTATGGGTTTAGACCCAAAACAGTTTTTCAACAACAGTTTCACTCTTTAAATTTTCCAATATTTTATTTCCTATGAGCGCACCCATAAGTATTCCTTATTTTGTGATGGTACATTCCTACGAGCGCACCCGTAGGTTTTATACGAGACGCACCCGTATAACTACTTCCCCAATAGTATGAAACGAATTCATCTATCAAGGTAAGACAACTACTTCGCGACGGGAGGTACCATCCCAGTAGTGTCTTATTGCCACCCCTACCGCAGCAGGCAGTGGTCTTTATCCGGATACTAAGCAACTCATTTTTATGGGCAAATCACATTATTAATTCACTGTGTTTCTGATTCTCTTTCCCGTTCACATTATAAGCATATTTTTCATAAAATACTTTTTAAATCATAAAACCACTTTGACTCCAAAACATTTTAAATAAAATTTATTTTGCTATGTACCCGAAAATCCACATAACACTCACCTCGAATCACCTAGGAGTTATTTAGCTTCTTGAACTCCTTTTCCTTTCACTTGGTTATTCGTATTTGAACCACCACCTATTATTTGAAAAATATACATTTATATTCAATTCATATATATATATATATATATATATATAACAATTAATTTTACAGCACAAGAGTGCCATACTATGCAACTACTGATTATAATTAGACTACAACTCTCATTATAATAACTTCATTTCGTTTATAAATTTTCCCGAAATACGCGTATTTTACTACAGTACCCTCGGGAAGTCGTATTTCGGTTCCGACAATTTTCTACAAAGTTTTGGGCCATAATAAACCTATGTTTAAAATTTGAGGTCAAACGGACAAGTTTTGGTCGAAATCTAAAAACTCAAAATCTCACTGCATGGTCGGCTGGCGCCGCCTCGCGACGCGACCAAGGGTGTGGTCGCGACTCGAAGACTGCATGCTTCGCGACGCGACCAAGTGTCTGGTCACGACTCGAAGACTGCAACCTTCGCGACTCGACCAAGTGTCTGGTCACGACTCGAAGGCTGCAACCTTCGCGACTCGACCAAGGTGGTCGTCGCGACGCGAGCGCTGCTGATACAGACCAGAATGTCCGATTTTTGTGCTATAAACTCTCATTTTTCTCTTGTTAAGCCCTTATTGCATGACTTAATCACTAGGAAATGTTCCAGGACCAAAACCCTTCACTTACATCAGGTTTTAACCCATAGAAACAACTTAATCACACAAGTTCTTAATTTAGAGTTCTTGAGGAAAATTATCAATTCCTCTTATTCTCAACCGATTCCAGAAGTGGAATTGAGTTTCTAATGATGTTTAGAACAGGTTTGCAGGGTTAGAAACTTCATACAAACCCCACACCACTTCTGTAACCCGTTTTTGCATATTCCCAAAATCCCAAAATGCTTAAATTGAGTTATAATGGTGGAATTCTCACCTTGAATAGCTTGGAATTCAAAATCTTCAAGCTAGTTGCGGATTACTGCTCAAACTCTCCAACACCTCCGTGAATCTGCTCAATCCTAGCTCTCTCCCGATGTTTCTATAAGTTTCTAGGAATTTAGAGAGCTTTCCCCACTATTTATAGTTCTCAAATTTTCAATTACTACCCTCAAGTTCCAGTTTTTATAATTTAGCACTTAAATTAAGTTTTTATTACATAATACTTTACATATTTTACATTATGGTCCAAAACATGGCAAATGACGAATTTGCCCTTTTTCTTAACTTTACTATTACGCATAACTATTTTATTACAAATTTTTCGCGGGTTCTTACAATTATACTTTTAAGAGGCTTAGTGGTTCTATCAAACCCGTTCGGCTAACGACACTCGACTGACCAGGAGAGCGGTGGGTAAGAGTGGATACCCATTAGACTGCCATTTTATAGGCAGTCGCCTTATACCCTCTTTATAGGACAGTTTTGTAAATGAGGCCTACTGACGGTAAGACTAACCATTTAATCTTATATATAAATATTAACTTTTAATCATAAATATATAAGATATATTTTAATCTTATTAAAATATTTTATAATTAATTTTCTCATAATTTTCGAGAATTTCTATCTAATTTTCGAGAATTTTAATTAATTCTTTAAGTTGATTTAATTTATCTTTTAATTAACAATTAATTAAATTAAATAAATCTAAGATATATATTATGAAATTAATCAAATTAATTTTTCTATCTTGGTCCCTAAGTGATCGAAAATTACAAGCCAAACAAAAGAGTTCAAGTTATTTAATTAATCCAATTTACCAAAAATAACAACATACTTTTATGGCAAGTAAATCAAGCAAATAAGGGGGACCATGGGACTTGGCGGCTAGGGTTAGGAAACCCTAGCCTAGGCAACGAAATTGGCCTCTTTCCAAGAGATGTTTTTCGCCAAAAACACTCAAGGCAAAATAATCCAGGCAGTTTATATCAATTCATAAGAAAACAACCTATGCTCTGATACCACTGAAGGGTTTTCTAGCAATCAATGAACAAATAATAACTTATGGTTCACATGCAACCCTAAGATGATCTATGTTTTCTTCTATGAAGATAATAAACTAAAATCCTAAGGCCAACAATTATTTCTAAAGATCAAATGAAGAATAACCAACCTTTTGATCTTATGATCCTTGAAGCTAGCAGCACAAATGTCCTGCCTCAAATGGTGTCACACCCAAGCAAAGGAGGAGAAGACAAAATTCCAGAGTTTCTTTAGGTGAAGGTGGCGTAGGTTTTGGGGTGGCCAGGAGTCTCCTTTTATAGCCTCCAAGGGTGATAGTCAAAACCCTAGAGGAGCCTCCTTAATGGACAAGCCTGTTGACTATTTGGACCAAGCCTTCTAAACCCTATTAGGGTTTTCAAAATCTCATGGAGGCTCTCCATGATTTTGCCAACTTTGGCCCTTCCACTGGCTAGCCAGTTATTCAACTATTGAATAAATACAAACCAGTCCCTGCACCTTTAATTAATTAAATTAATCTCTAAATTAAATCCAATTAATTCTAGATTAATTTATAGTTTCTAGTTAATATATTAACACTTAAATATATTAATAAACCATTTAATTAATTCTATTGATTTATTAAACCATTAATAAATCAACCTCTTACTCTACTGAATTCTATCCTAACCTCCAGCTATGAGGGCAACCCAAATGGACTTTGCTTCAATTAATAAGATACATATGAATATAAAGTCATGGCTTAGACACCTAATCCAACATGACTAATATTTTTAAGAATAGTTATTTGAGGGTTAATGATGAGAATTCTATGTTAGAAGTTAGTGTTGGTATCTTTTCGAAACAAATATTAAAATAGGGACTAAAAGTGTCAAATGTGCCAAAGTTGGTTTTGAACGTCTTTGACTTAGAGTTTGACTTACATGTAAAGTATCGTTTTCTTAGGGTTAATATGTAAATGAATAAACCTATTTGTCTTATGGGTGTTTCATTAAGGGAAAATAGGAAAAAAAAAAAACTTAAGTTGAGGGGTTTAGTTGTTATTTGACCACAAATTTAGAAGGTTAGTTATTTCATCTTCTTCATTCATTCACATTGAACGACTTCTAGAGAGGGTGAAACACTTTCATGGAGATTTTAAGCATCTTTTTTATGTGAATTAAAGCGAAGATACAAGTTCTAGCATTAGGATTGAGTTCATGGCAACTAGAAGGTATAATCTCTTCATCGTCTACACCTATAATTAAGCTAGGGTTTGGTGAAACCCGCATTTCCGAAAATATATCATATTGGATTCATTTCTTTGAGGTTTTAGGCTACTTTTAGTCATTTTATTGCTAATCTAAGTTTATTTCTATCATCCATGACTTAATTTTAAAGTTAAATGAGATTTTGAAAACCTTGAAGCTTTATCAATGGTGGAATCTGAATTTCTAACAATTGCTATGAAAATTGTGTTGATATCGAACTCACATCAATGTTCCTAAGATACTTTGAATTAAGGAATCCATTATTGGTTTATGACTTCATGATTTGAACGTTTAAGGAAACTTCATTCTCTAACCTAGCTTCAATGGATTTCTCTAAATATAACTTTGAATTGATTCAACTTTTGATCCATTAACACTTATTTCTTTTTAAGCAAAATTGATTCATTAAGTTAAGTTGATGTCCATTTTATTATGATTTAGTTATACTAAAGGTGTTGAAGTTGTTTCGAAGCTCATATCAAGTATATGGAGCTTAATCGATGTTGTGTTGTGCTAAAACTTCTAGATCATCATAAATGCAACTTAATTCATACTATGTTGATGCTTTGAAATGTATTAGTGTTATTATGTAAGTTAGAAGTCTAAAACTACATCAATAATACTTAAAATTAGACTTTTAGAAGGTAATATGCAATAGGAGCAAGTATTGGGGCCAAATGTGGAAAAATTTGGAATTGTGTATGTAGTAGACACATGAGCCATGTGTTTTCCTTCGTAAATTCACATGAGACATTTTGTGTTCTGATATAAGTTTACATGTTAGTTGTAAGTTGAATTTGGCTTACTTGCTTGGCCCTAATTGTTTCCATTGCTCATATAAAGATAGGAAACAATTAGAGCATAAGATAGTTACACTATTCATGTAGGGGTATTTTGGTCATTATGTAACCCTTTGCTAATATCAATAAATGGTAATTAAGAAGTATCATAATTTGGAAGAAAGAAATAGCAAAACCAGTTGTTAAAGTGAGTAAACTCCAAGGATACATGTCCTTAAACCCTATATTTTGGTAATGTGATCCTTAAATATACTCATTAAAATTTGTGTTCTATGTGAATAATATGAACTGCTTGTTGCATTCACGAAAATCGTATTTTGGAAATGACTTCTTTGGAAAATTGTAAATTTGGTTGTAAACGTGTTTTGATAATCCTTTATGTCCCCTATATTGAATCCCAATAGATTCATCATATTAGTATGTATTAATAACACCATCACAAAATTAGAATGGTTAATAAAACAACAATATTATGATTTCATGTTTATTATTATAATAAAATGAGATTGCGTGAACTGCTAATCACATACACCAACATGTTTCACTTGTGATATAGACGGTGATTGTGCTTAGATTTTTAGTCTCTATTTTGATCTGGATCTCTAATTCAACCTATTTATATCTCTCAACCACTTTCTTTCTTTAATCATAAACTCTTACTGTTTTCATATATCCTAATCAGCTTTCTTGATAACATTTTTTGTACATTCTCTCAATATGTGGGTGTGTATCTCTTGATCAAGAAGAAGCAGGTGGGGGTGGTGAGGTTCAAACGGATGAAGCCAATCCCACTAATTATAGTATATAACATTTATCAAATGTTATATTACTGTTCTTAGTGTCAAATCCTTGCTACAGTTGTTTGGACTCTGTTTCCTCTCCAAGACACGCTTCCAACCCTGGTACCATCATCTCTCTCTCTCTAAACCATCGCACCAGTATTGCATAATACCAAAAACATTTAAAGCTCAACCCATGCATTCATTTATTTATCCTTTTCTACCAAACCACTTGCATACATAATACCAAAAAACATTTAAAGCTCAACCACTGTTCCCAATGTCAAATCAAAAAGAATAGTTACTTCAAAAGGTTTTTTACATGCCTCAGCGTACTTTCCTTACATATCACACATTATATTTCTCTCCACCACCAAAAACTTTTTTAGCCATTGCCACCACACCACCACATGATAAGAATAGTTCGGTCAATTTCTCACATTAACAAAAAAAAGCGACCAACAACTCCTCCACTTCAGCATGACGATGCCACCACCGCCGGCACCGGAGATTGGGTCGGTAATGAAAGCTATATCAAAAGACGAAGATGAGAGAAGCTGATGATGGATTTTTAGACGGAGGTAGGTAAGTTGAAAGAAGCGATTCTGAAAAAAAAAATACTTCCGACTATCGTCGCTCATTCTCTCTTCAAAATAAAAAAAAAACGCAACCTCATCTCTGATCTCATCTCTGGTAAAGGCACCTTTATGTATGTTCTCTCTCTCCATCAATAGCTTTGCGGATCTATGTCTTTGGATTAATTTTTACACTATTTGATTTTGAGTTTTCTACAGTACCACACTGATGCTCTTCCCGTTTAAATCCAAAGTTCTTGAATTGAAGCCGCATAATCTCTCTAAGCAACGTTGCTTTCCCTCACGACCACAACAGTCAGTCAACCTGTTGAACGTCGACCACCACCCTTTTACTAATGTCAAGTGATACGGAGCTTCGATGTTCCCTTCCCCCATCGGAAACGCTTTTCCCAGGTAACAAGATTAGTCTCTTCTTTTTGTTCAATGAAACGAGGTTAAGTTGGTTGTTGAAATTGTTACGTTAGGTTCTGAAATTGTTTCCCCATCGGTCGGCCTGTTCCACGCGTTTATGATTTTCAATAATCAATTCAATTTTTAGGTTAGGTTTTGAAATTGTTTCTTTCTTTGATTATTTAGGGTTTACAATTGAGGAACATTATTGGATTGGTCTTAATTTATATTAGTAGGATATGTGTATATGGGTTTTATCCTACAATATATAACAAAATACCCTTTCATTGCCTTATAATTAAATAAACAAATGGCTTCATGAGTACAGAAACAATAAAATTAAGACTTAACGGTCACCATTGTTATAGACTTTGTAAATATTACGTGCATATCCCTTTAGATGTATCATGAGTTTAGTCAACACCATAACCTGTTCATCATCTATGTAATGAATACCGAACACGAAGTTTCAAAGTAAATCTTATATTTGATCCAAAAACTCTCAAAAATGTTAAACGAGCTTTGTTTCAAAGGTGAATTGGAAATCAGACTTGGCCTGTATCAATATGGTGCTCATATTGTGCAAATAATCTCACTAGGTAAGTCATTTATTTCATTATATTGTGGCTTTGACAATCATATGCTAATTATCTTTAAAGTGCAATAAGTTGTTAATGCCTATGGTGTAAGTTGGAGTAAGCTATGGAAGAAACAACACCAGGTAATTGACTATCCTTGGCTTCTTTTATTTACTGTGATAAAAGTATACATACAAGGGCAACAAAATAAGAAGAAAACTGAAAATGGAATTAATCTTCTTCTTTACAATATTTTAATAACAAATATTTAAGTATGATGTTGTAATAAAAATATGTTATAATTTCTTGGATTATTTAGTATTAATTTTTTTTTTGTTTTAACCTGGAAAGCGAACAATTGTACCCCAAAAAGAAACCAAAGGTGCAAATTTGATTAAATTGAAATTTCAGCAACTAAAAAAACCCATGATTATGTTAATAATGTTATATGAAATAATTATTACCATATAATTGGGACAAAGCATGAAATAGATATTGTTTAAATATTTTTATGTTATTTGAAGTCGTAATAACTAATACATCTAATTAATGAGATTGTGAAAATTTTTAGTTTATTGACAAATAAATAGGTAAACTAACATTTATTTTCTGCATATATTGTCATATGTCGTTTACTAATAAACTTTGATCAATTCAGGGGCCTCATTCTAACAATTAATTTTATTTCAATATCAACATATTGTTTTTAATATTTAATTTATGATTAAAAAGGGACAATATAAGAATTTTGTATTTTTTTAGAAAAAATCACTTTTGTTACATTTAGTCTTGAATCAAAAAATGACTATTTTAGCTGGTTTTGATTTTTTAGATGTGGGATTTGGTTTCGAAAACAACTCTACAAGAAAAAATAAAACAACTTCATCTTTCACCAAACCCCTACCGTTTATCTTCTTTTTTATTTTGTTTTTTTAATATGGGGTTTTAATTGTTCACCAAGTTTATAGATTCTAGACAAAATTACAGTTTTCGTTCCTGATGTATACCTAAAATTTCAAGCTGGGACAAACTATATGAAAATCATAGTTATGGTCATTAAAGTTTGCAAATGGTTTCAAATCAGTCCATAAGACACATAAAAAGACTGAAATATCATTTTTATTATCTTTTTCATTTTTTTTAAAATATTATTTATTAAATCAATTTTAGAAAAAAGAAAAATACATCCCATCCCATCCTCACCCCACCCCACCCCACCCCACCCCACCCCCTATCTCTCTCTCTCTCTTAACCACCAGCCCCGCCTTTATCTTCATCACCCACGTTCTATCCTGCTTCATCATTTCATCATCTTTCCATCAAGATCATCTCTATCTTCATCACTTAACCTTCCATAAAGATCAACTCCTCCCCAAAAAGATTTCCCCGTCCTAACAATTGAGACGAATTTGACAACCATCGCTAAATCCAAAGGGGTAAGAAACAGTATGTCCACGACCGCCACCTCCGCCTCTATAAACTCATTAAAACGATCACCGGAAAAGAATCACCAGCTAAAGAGGAGAAAACAAGCCAGCACCCCATCTATTGGAAAATTAACAGCAACCAAGCGGTTGACCAGCAACAACGAACCAGATGACCAAAACCCACCACCTTAATCAAGAATCGTGAGCCAAAGTCGAGCGAGATTCCTGGAAGAATGACTGAAGAAGTATAACCAAAACTCCAAGACACCAACTTCACAGTATAAAACTTTTGCCGCCAGGGGAAAATTTGTCAAAATCATGGAATATAACATCAATTCCACCGACGAACATGGAATCAGGGGAAAGCCACCAAAGAAACTTTATACTCCAACTACAAAACGAATTCGAAATTTTTGACCAGGAGGAAAACACCAGCCCAGCTTTAGAATCATATTGACTAAAGTCTTAAAAACCTATATTGACTAAAGTCTTCAAAAACCTCGAGCACAACTCCAAGAAAACCAGAATTCTCCAAGAAAAAAAATCAAAAAGGGTATACCTATAAAACAAAGAAACCACACCAGTAAACTTGATGATACGGCTAGATACCTCTACAGTAAGCTTAGCTTGAAAATTTAAAATCGAATAAAAACTTTAATTCTATCCGCACTCAATGATCTCCAAGACTCCAACTCATAAAATGGTAAAAACGAAATCTAAGGAATAAACCCATGAAAGTAGCAGTAAAGTAGTTGAGATTTGTGAAAGCTGCGGGACTAGAAAATAAATCGAGCATACAATTGAAGAATAACGAAGGAAAAGAATCGAAAATTGGGATGAGAACTGAAATATACAGAAGTAGCAGACTTTATTTATCAACGGGGCGGCAGCGTTTCCGACAATATCACGAGCTTTCCGATGGCGATATGTGTTTATTCAGGTACATCAAGAAAGAAGAGGTGTTAATTCTAGCACAATTAATCAAGAGCAAAAGACCAACAAAACCAGAAACGGAAGTGGAGGGGAAGATCAGAAGATCAAAACCAGGTGGTGGCGGTGGTGTGAAGGTTAATGTTGAATATGATTCAGATCCGGAGGTGGAAGTGTTGAAGAGAAAGAGGGGAAGTCCGCAGGTTGGGAAACATTCCGGTGGTGGTGCGGAGGTTAAGATTAAAGACGAGTCATGGCCGGAGGTGGTGAAGGTGAAGAGAAAGAGGGAGTAGCCGCCACTTGAGAGAGAGAGAGAGACGTAGGGGTGGGGGTAGGGTGGGTTGGGGTGTATTTTTTTTTTTTTTCTAAAATTGATTTAATAAATAATATATTAAAAGAAAAATGAAAAAGATAATAGAAAGGGTATTTCAGTGATTTGAAACCATTTGCAAACTTTGGTGATCATTACTGTGATTTTCATATAATTTGTCCCAACTTGAAATTTCAGGTATACATCAAGGACCAAAACTGTAATTTTGTCTAGATTCTATTTAGGTTCACATGATTTTGGTTTGAGTTTGCATGTTTTGTTTTATATCTTCAATGAGTTTGACTTTGCGGGTTTCAATTTGTACAACTAGATCACTGGGTTTACATTTAAATGATTTTGTTCTTAGGTAAAGGGAGTTTCAAGCTCATTGGTTTGGAAATGCTTCATTTTGGTTGGTGATTTATACAATTTGCTCCCAAAAACGTCATCTTACTTGGAAATTAGACTAAAGACATTACCAAAATCTCAAATAAGGAATGCAATTGTAAGAGAGAAAATTTTGGGACAAATATAGTAAGAGAAAAACTCTGTGGTCAAATCTTAAACTTGGGGAGTATGTTATATATTTGGTCCCTTAGCGTAATTGTTTTTCTCTATTTTGCTTCAAAAATTTATCTCCTGCAATTTTGCTTTATATTCCAGATTTTTGTGACATATTCAACCCCTGTTAGTACAATGACTATATTTTTGGGACTACAAAGGATATTCAACAAAATAGCGTAAATCTAATTTGTTAGAAGTTCCACCGCAACGCGCGGTAGCCAAACCTCGTTATTAATATAACGTAAAAAACATATATTATTTTAGGCATTAATGTCATTTTACATGGGTCTGTGACGGTTGTTGAAACAAAATCCATTTATAATGGAAAAGTTGGGACAAAAAAGGTTGGATTGGACCCGTAATTTTTTAGTATAATATAGGGATCATTTTTGTAATTTAATTTTGTTATTGTTATGAAACAAAAGCCCACCCCTTCTAGCTAAGGAAGTGGACATTGATAACAAGTATGATCGATGAACACTAGTAAGGTCGAAGCTCGTAGGGCTATGGGGTTCAAAAGCAAAGCTTGAGATGAGTGGTGGTGGATCTATTTTTAACTAGGGCTGGATGCAATGTACAATTATTTCTCTTTAGTGCCTCACGTTAAATAAATTACATTCCATCAATGTTCTTCCGCAAAAAATATAAAATCATGCAATTTATATATAAACTTTCTTTTGGTTGTTTTAATCATCAGGCTGTATAAAACAAGTAAAACATCTTTATTAGAAACCATGTAAAAATGGTTCACAGTCAGTTTTATAAATTCGTGAAATGATCACAACTTATACAAACAAGGATATATAAAAATTTATATTAAATAAAGACAAGTAACAAATAATTTAAAAAATTTTGCAAAATGATTTTCATATGCCACTAACATCTACACCAATAAAATATTTAACTACTTACTTGAAAATATTATGTGAAACCTGGTCTATCAACCTCTTCGTGTTCTTTTTAAAAAAATTCAACATAGTGTTTAGAAAAAGAAAAGATGACAAACAAATTTGAAATAAAATATCTTGGTCATTTAAAAGAATATTGTAAATATCAAAAGAAATCAATTTTATCATAAAATCACTTCACGCAGGGTTGTTAATGTCGAAATTTTATCCATGATTGTTTTACGATTTGCAGGATCTGGATATTAAGATCGAAATATCCTACTAAATGAACTAGTACTCCGAATGGACAAAAGCCTAACGGAGCAATGCTGTGTGGAGGTAGAAGGCCCACATATAAGATCTTCATGATCTAAATTATTAATTCGTTGCAAAATATTGAGATCCTAAAATCCTAGTATCAATATTTTTGACATCATTGACTTCACAAGTTCACAAAGTATTTATACTAATTTTGTTGTATATATTGAAAGTTAGAAACTGAAGACTTTATAGTCAACTTTTTACTTTTTAGCAAATAGCTGCCTAGTTTTACACGGCATACCCACAACAGAGAATAAAACCCGACCCGCTGCACTCGTGATTAAAAGATATAAGCTGTTGACGTGATAGGAAACCAGAGAGAGAAATAGGCAAAGCGAAGTGTACACAGATCTGTTCGTCCGGCCGGCAGAACCGACCTACCGGATCTCAGCGCCAACAAGAGATCAAGAAACAAAGAAGAAGTAGTGTCCAGATCGGTATTATATTTTTTATATAGGGGAAGGCAAGATGATGTCCGGAAATTACACAACCATTGACAACCAGAATGTTTCTGGATCTGTTCCTGTAAAACTTCTTCTCTTCTTCTTCAATTATACTTCATCACTTCGATACTAGATCTGAACCCTAATGTACCGTTTTAATCGATTCGCAGGCTGTATCGGATACTCCAGGACAAGTCTCTGTGAAATTCAATGGTACCTTTACGGACTTTTATGTTAAATTCATGTAGATTTCTTCGTTTCTAGCTGAATTAAGTTGTAAGCATTAGTAAATTGGTTGTTGCAGATACAACTCTTCAAACCTTTCCCCCATCTGGAGCACAAGGCAAGATCTCAGGCGCTGCCGGACCACCTCGTGATGCTGATGGTGTGTGCTCTAAATTCATGAAGCATCTTATTTGTTTTAAACTTTTACTACAATCTGCTAATTTAGTTGTCTAGGCTATCACATGATGGATCTCATTTAGTTCAATTAAGTAGTGAAATCCATATAAACCTCATCGAGTTTTTAGGTCCTAGATTGCTAGCCTATTAAGTTTCTTCTGGATTCTTATCTCAAATTTAGGAGAATAAGCTGTAAGCAAATGCAACATGACTTTGTTTTTTTTAAGACTAAATCAGAAACAACCCCACAAGAACAAAACCAATCTAAAACCTCATTCAATTGGAAAGCAATTCTCATGTTTTCAATCCTCCAAGCTACCAACAATGAACAGATTTACCAATTAGACATACGGATGCCAGCTTTTGTTCTAGTTTTTGTTTACTTCAAGAGACAATAACAACACTTGTATCTACAGATACATTCTCAAAGCCAGTATCAGGTTCATCAGAACCACAACAAAGTGGTGGTTGGTTCAAGATATTCACCATTGCTGCTTACCAGCCTTACTTTGATGTTGACACATCCGATGTTTTAGAAAGGATCAAAGATTCCCTCTTACCCTTTGGAGGAAGCTTCAATGAAAAAACCGCTAGCAACCCAGATTTGTAAGTTAATTCCCCTAAACATTTTACCTTTTTTAAAATTCTACCCATAAAATTACATTCTTAAAATCCTTTTATTATTAGGTATGGACCATTTTGGATATGCACTACCTTAATCTTTGTGGCAGCTTCTCTGAGTACATTTGTGACTTACTTGGCTCACAAGCTACAACATAAAGAGTGGAATTATGATATCAATTTAGTAACATGGTCTGCTGGTGTCTTCTATGGCTATGTGCTTATTGTTCCTTTATTTTTGTACATTATTCTCAAGTACTTCTCTGCACCTTCGGGCCTTGTTCAGCTCTTCTGTCTATATGGCTACTCCCTCTTTATCTTCATTCCAGCAATGGTAAGTTCTTTTTCCTCAAATCCATTCATATCTTTTAAGTTTCATAAGGTTAAATACGTCTTTTTACATTCACTTATAGACAAATTGTGGGGTTAATATGCAGTGCCTATCGGTTGTCCCAATGGAGATATTCAGGTGGGTGATAACGGGTGTGGCGGGGATAATGTCGGCATTGTTTGTGTCACTAAATTTAAGAAACCACATTGTGGCGGCGGGTGAGCGGTGGTTTCTGATCGTGGCGGGGATTTTTCTGTTGCAGTTGGCTCTCTCGGTTGTACTTAAGATGTATTTGTTCAATGTGAGTGTGTAGTTTTTTTTTTATTTCATTTTAACAGAAACCGGTAATTGTAATGGTACTGGAAATTATAGAGGGGTTAGGGTAAATGGAGTTTTGTGAACCCAAGGACAATTCGTTAAGATTTAAATGTTCCCCATGGACAGAAACTATATTCTTTTTTTTTTTTTTTGTTTTTGGATAGATACAGAGATTGAAAATGTAGTATTCGGTAACAAATAAAGTGATGATATTAAGCTACTTTGCAAGTTCGTTTTTGTAATCTCCATCTTGTTTTTGGGTAGTTTAATTTGATTTCTATTTTAGAGAAACGTCGTGTATCAATAAATCGATATCAAATTTAATGGCTTATGTTATCATCTAATTGGGCGAAAGCCCGTGTGTGTATGTAGTGTTGACAAGATGTCAGTGTAACCAACTATAAAACAATAATTTTTATACTAAGTTAATATATAAACTTGTAATTAGTGTGAACTATATGATAAAAGAGATAATCTATTAAAATCACATGGTCTTGATGATTTATACCTGTGAGTTATAAATGATAAGGTTAAATATACTTTTCGATTTAGGTTTATGTTTAACACCATACTTAAATTTATAAATTAAGTTGTTAAGTCAAAAGTTGTCATATTAGTTTAGGAGGTCAGCAGTTCGGTCCTAGCCGAAGTCAGAATGATCGAGGAAGCAGCTTCGTTTCGGTCCGGACTTTGCAGTAGAGTTTTCACATGGGTTGAATTTGGACAGTATAGATGTTGATAAAAGGGAGAAGTCATGTCTGATGTTGTTAGAGAGTTGGTCAGTATAGTTTGTTCCATGCCTTGTCCCATTAGCTAGCCTGTTGCAAAAAGTAAAAAGCTAGAAGATTTGTCATCATCTCAGTTAGATCTCTTTACTCGATATAAAATTCTATCTTAGTTGTAACAATGAGAACGTCAAGAGTGTGAACCAAATTGAGAGAAGAGTGCAGTAAATATTGTAGATTTGTATACCATTGTTTTGCATTCATCTCAAAGAAATAAAATGGCAAAATGACACTGTAGCCCTATGATGTTTTTGAATTTGGTTTAAAAGGTCCCTTAACTTATTTTTTTGCTTTCTAAGGGATGAAAGTTATGTTTAACCTGTCTAAAAGGTTACTCGACATGTTACAGCCGGTTTCACATGCTTACATGTCCTTATTTGCCCATCATCACCCTAATCGCATGCCACTGTGGCCATTTCTTTGTGATTTTTGGGTTGGATTTCTCGTTTATTCATCTTCAAAAGATCAAGCTCACGAGTCTTTAATGATGGACACACAGAGAGAGGAAGTTGGATGGTCGGAACACGCACAGGAAACAAGCGAAGCTTAGGAAATCTAGATTTGGAGAAGAGCCAATCGTCAATCGTTCTATGAAACCCTTCTCCTAAACCAGAAACAAATCTATTTTCTACGCATCTAAATGTCGATCTTTTGGCTGGTGATGGATCTTGCAGACAAGAATCAGAAAATAAAAAGAAATTATGAACAATAGAGAATCACGTGATGAAGGAGATACGGTAACCATATTCCCGACACTGAATCACGAAGGAACAAACACGCACATTCAACACCAATAATTTAGGTAATCAGTTACAAAATCTCTTAATCATCTGTTGTTAAAATCATAAATACCAAATCCCTTAATCATCGGGATTACCCTAGAGGGGGTTAACAAAAACGAGTTCTTTCAAAGAGGACCGCCGGAGCCAGCAATCGGCCACCAACCTTCGTCCTCGGCTGGTTTCAATTACAGGAGATCTGTGATTGGATGAAGATATACTCCTTGGTAGTGAAGACCGTCGGAGCCAGCAACTGGCATCTATTTTGTTTTTTCTTCTCCGATTATTTTTCAAAATCCCCTTTGTTTCTCGGTTCCAATATTTTCGAAATTCTGTCTGTGTAATGTGTGTGTGTGAGGCGGGAGTACGAGACAACCATGGGTTTAGAGAAATCATAAAAAGGGTGGAGAACTGCTATATGCTCTTTTGACGTGGCTTTTTGAGAAATTCAGGAAGTGGTTTTGCATGGTTTTGCATCCCCAGGTTGCTCAATATCGAGAGAACTACTTGAATCGATTGGCTTTTATGTAGAATTGTTGTTGGAAATTAGGGCTTACAGTATTTGCTGAATCATCGAACACATAAGCTTACATGTTGGACATAATAATAGTAGTCACTATACATGTAGGACGTGATGTGTCATTTGTTGTGACATAAATGACACAAAAACCGGTTAGAAAGGTTAAAATGTCCAAAACAGCAGGTAAAAGTCAAGTTCATACCCCTAGAAAATAAGAAAAATACTTTAGGGACCTTTTAAACCAATATAAAAAATGTTGTTGGGCAACAGTGTCATTTTGCCAAATAAAATCTCTCTAGTTCATACAGTGCACGTAGCTTGATCAATCTAGATCGAGTGAACCACTTTAAATCATTGTGTTCTTTGTTTTGATTTGTGTTTCCTCTTGCCGTTTCCTTAAGTCATGATTAATTCGTGTAGTATGATCATGTGTCGAGGTCCTTAGTTCTTAATAGTATTTCCCTTGGAAATTTTAAAATAAATCATATTTACTTCTTCTATTTTTAACATCAATCATATTTAGTCGAATACGGTAAGTTCCAAATTAATTATTCAAATGTTACACATTTCAACGATATTGAAATCATTATTGACAGTTTTGTATGACTGACAAACTCGATATGTTATTATACGATGACCCAAATTTTTATAGATTTAAAAAGCATTTATGTGGCAATTATTTTATTCTTACTAAAAGTTTAGATTTTGTGTATATTTATCATTTAGTTATTTTATTTATTATATTACTGTATTATATAACAAATTTCTTTTAAATGACTAGAAATAGATTATTGGTGGGCATCAACCATTTGAAGAATGAGAAATTTAATTAAATGAAAAAAATTGAAAATACCATGATTATCGAAAAAAGCTATTAAATTACAGCTTCTCAAAATTTTTGATACAAAAGGAACAATATTTTTCGTAATCCACCATAAAAGTGTTTGTCAAATCATTAACCATTTCACTAAATCTAGTGCATAAACATGTATATAAGTATAAATATCTATCGTTTGAACATTCATGGAAAATACATTATCCATGTACATCTATATACATACATACATACATACATACATACATACATACATACATACATACATACAAACATACATACATACGTACATACAGACATACATGCATGCATACGTACGTACGTACGTACATACAAGTGGACAGATAGGCAGAGATATCCGTACACATAATTGTTGGATATAAAAATAAATCTAAAGTTCAAAATATCTTATGAAGATTCACAAAATAAATGAAGAAGATTTAATCCAATAAGATCTTAAAATGACAAACAAAACGTGGAATGATATATCAAAACTATTCAATAAAAATAAAGAAATGAGAAGAAGAAATTTTCCATTGATAATAATTGAAACATTCAAAGTTACAATGAAAAATATGAAGAAATAAGAAGAACGAATGAAGAAGACGAAGAGAAATTGAAGATATATGTTCAAATTAATGAATGCAAAAGGAATATTCAAAAGTGATTATTCATATCTTCAAGTGGTGGGGGAGGAGCACTTTTTGAAATCTATAAATCGTGGTGTATGGAGAGAATTTTTTCAAAAAGGTTAAGAAAACATAGGTAGTGGATAAGGTATTTATAGAGTATAAGAAAATGTCCACCAATAGAAGGTTGATATGTGTCCTATAAAGGAGTTTGCTAAAATGCACATGGAATCTTGATGGGAGAGGCTAAAATATACATGAAATAAAGAAATATTCCGTTTATTTTTTGTTGGGATAGTTAACGATGTTAGAAAAGTGAGGGGGTTGGCATCAGTTTTCGCTAAACAGATCCAAGCTTTTCATTGATCCTTGTTCAGATATTGCTGACCCTGATCTCAGATATTGCTGATCTGACTTTAGATATTGCTGATTCGACTTCAGATATTGTCGATCCTTGCTGAAAATTTTGCTAATCAGCCACTTGGATTTTTGCTTATCAGCATCTGACTTTTCGCTAAAGCAATGTCTGATCCATCAATTTTTAGCTAAAACCTGTATTTTAAACAAAACTAAAAGTAGACATTTGTAGATTTGGTTAAGAGTTATTTTTCGCTTACGCTAATTAATAGAAAACTTAACATATCTACTAAAATTAATTTTAATTTAATTCCTAAAATATTTTTTCAACAAATGGTCACATAAATTAATTTTCAATATTTTCCCCCTATGTGATATTTTGGTGACAAAATATTACAACGAATTGAATTCTTTACTATAGAGAATATATAATTAACTAAGAAGTTCTCACAAGATATATGAATTAAGATAGAGAATTGATAAAAATGGATCTCAAATGTGTACTTGTATAAAATAGCTTTCAAAGTGTAAACACATTAAGATACAAAAATTTCAGTCATAAGGCAATTAATAATACAAAACATCAAATGCCAACAAAAATATGCTTCATTGACTGCTGGCACTTTCCAGGAAACTCAACTCGATCACGAACGTACGAAAGGCAAGATGCCATTTTGACGTTGTGGGGCTCATCTAGAATTGTCAGCCGTTTGATCAATTGTTGAATGACGGTTGTTGGATATCTCTGTATTTCATCTAGACGAAAGAACCTGGTTTCACCGTTGGCTACATACACTAAACCTCTCTCCGGATATACCATGTGGAATCCATGATCATGACCTTCGGCTGGAGTGAAGAAAGGATTGGGTTTTTGTATTTTGGAAAGTGTAAACCGGCTAAGTGCTAAGTCCATGGACGCAAAATCTTTAACCAATTCCATAAAATAATAGCAAAGACGATCAAAGCAATTTAAGTATGATGAGAATGAGCTTCAGATAGTAAAGTATAACAGGGGAATCAGATCATATTTGTCCATAATGGGAAAATCTGCATATGAAAAGACATGCTCGTTTCCATCAGACCTTTTGACTATGAAGGTAAAGAAAGGTTTACCATCATAGAGATTCATCCTTAGACTCTCAAGGCTGCGGATCATTTTATCAGACAATACATCAGTTTGACTCAAGCTTGTCTCCTTGTAAAACTTCTTAAGTCGTAAGGGGAGATGTCTGAATTGATCTACGTCAGCATTCTTTTCCATTGCACAAATGTTGAAACGAGAAGCATGAAGCGGTGAAGGAATATCCCACTGAGTTTTTTTGGCGACTGATGGCTTGGTTGATTTGACCGGTTGGATATTTGAGGAGTAGCCATTTTTTTCATAAATCGTGATCGGAGTGAGCACTCGGCCATTGATCAGATCTGAATTGAAGACATTAAGCGTGATCAACGACTTGGGTTTTGGAATTTGGCTATACGGTTTTGTTCGGTGCTTCACATTTCTTCTTTTTCTATCCTGAGCTTCTCTTCAATCTCATATTCTTCAATAATTTGCACGCCAATTAGGCGGGCTTAGCATTGGATTTTTTGATTGGATTATTTATAAGCTCTTAAACCGTTTTGAAGACTTAATCTTCCTTGGCTGACATCACTGGTTGAGATTGAGGAGTAAGATGAGGTTGTCTTGGGGCTCGAGGAGTTGAGGAGCTTATAGTGCCTTTCCGTTTATCGGTTTGGAAAGTTCGAGATTGACTACCTTCAGTTTGGGGAGATTGTTGACGAGCACGAGGAGTAATTGTTTGTGCCTGAGGGATGGGAAGCATTCGGATTTGCATAGATTTCATATCTGTAAGTCTTCGATGATAAACTTCTCGATTAAGTTCATGTTGTGGAGGAGCTTGAGGGGGAGGAGGAGGATTTGGATCAGAGGGAGGCGGGGAAGGATCCTTGACTGGTTCAGATCTGGGAAGGGATAGATGTTGTTTGGGTGAGGAGGTGTCTATGGAGGTCAGAAGTTAAAGCAATTCTTCTTTAAGTTCCTTCAAAGCTAACTTTGAGGGTTTTGTAACTTCTTTGACCATGGTGTTTGAATCTTGCGTTGTTTTCGTTTGGAGAGCCTTGGTAGATTCAGAAAGAGTCTTCACTTGTGTCTTGACTCCATTAAGTTACTTCTGTAGATAATCTCTGATATGAACAAATGGGTCTACTACATGTATGGGTGCTGGAGTAAGCCAGACAGTTTTTTCCAAAATATCCAACTTGCTTTTCGACACTTCTTTCAGATACGCTATCTGAGACTGGTTGTCGAGGATGTCTTCAGATTGATCTTTAATAGTTTGATCAAGGGTTGCAATCTTGACATTCGCTTGTTCCAAATATTTATCTTTTTCAACAATGAAGTCATGGAATTGTTTTTCCATTTTTCCCAGATAGGACTTAACGTTGTCTGAAAGTTGGGCGAAAGCTTTATTCAGGCTTGTTTGCTCTCCATGAATAACATCAACCTTGTCGCCCAAGGACTTGCTTAAACAATTCATCTGGTCTTGCAACGAGTCTTAATACTTTTCAGTGTATCGAGAGGGATTGATCCAGAAAAAGAAGAGATTTCTTTGACATGAGCAGATTCTGGATCAAGAAATGTAGAAGTATGTTCAGGAGGAGCTTCAGCCTCGATTTCTTCATCAATGTGCTCAGCAGATTCTTCAACAGTCTCTTCAAAACTGAATCCATGTTCATTGTTGAAGAACGATAGAGGGTCCTCTTTAGAAAATAATACCAATGCGGTATTAGGATTTGGTTGATCTTCAACATCAACAACAAAATCAGTGTCACTCGCCGGTCCAAGTGGAACACCTACTTTTATGCCATCATATTTTCCTTGGGTTGAGAGGTTCCGGGAGGAGTTTAGCCTGTGGTTGAGAAACATCATCGTCTAGTGGAGAGAAACGAACTCGAGAGGGTTCCTGTTGAGGATCTTGTTGTTGAACATCGGGTGGAGGACTACCAGGAGATTCTTGTGTCTCAGGCTCTAGAGAAGGTTCTTTTTTAGTTTGAGCCTACCGCTCAGCCTTATGCGCTTTCTTTGCTACTCTTCTGGCTTTACGTTCCTCTTTTGTTTCACCTGAGTGGCGCTGTTTCCTTTTTGATGACCAAATAGGTGTGTTGGTTTGGGTTGGTTCTGCTCTGGTTCCGTCTAGGCTTTCGGTTGTGGCAATTGGACAGCTTGAGCCATGAAACTAAAGTAGTTTACCATAGATGAACTATTGAGCCCTAGTCCTAAAAGAGTGTGTTCCGGTATAGGCAATGTCTAATCAAACAATGATTGGTCTGTAGGATTGAAACAAGACATTTTTTGAATTTTATGGGTTAACCAGATGGCATTTTGAGAGACATGGACTTGTAGCACCCGTCTATAAAGATAGACCACCAATGATGGTAAGGCAGTTTGCCTTTGACCACCTTCTTGGTATAAAACAAGAAATCTTCCCATAAGATTTTTTCTACATCAACTTTAACATTGTAAAAGATTCCATACATCAAAGTCTATAAAATTTTGTTTCCAGCATTAAGTCCTTCCAGGGACTTGAGTAGGACTTGGCTTAGATAATGCCTACTCATCAAGGCAGGACCAACAATACCCATGGCATACAATATATCACAGAGTTCTAATTCAGTAGGCTCAATACATGCACAACTGGGTTGTAAATGTAAAATTTGACAGAAGAAATCTTTAGTCATGAAAGTGTCATCATCTTCCATTACTTTAAATTCAATCCTGTCACCAACAACTCTAGCCGAGGAAACGATACTATTTAACAGTTCTACAGGAATATCTCTACATTCAGTCAAGGAAAAGCACATATAATGATTTCTCAAGTAATCGGCTATAACATGCACTTTTGGGAGTGACTTGACCTCAAAAGTACCGACGTGATTGCAGCCACCGACATCGCTAAAAACGGGTTTCAGAAAAGCTTCTGTAGCCGAGATATTTGTTGAGGATATCGTGTCTTCAGCCATTTGGGCGAATGTAGAGAGGTTGAGGAAGACAAAGAGATAGAGGGGAATTAAGGAGGAAACGTAGAGGGAAAGAAAGAGAATTAGGAGTAAATCCGTAAATTTAATTACGGGAATGGGGAACAAAGTGACGTGGCAAGAGTGGATTGGGGAACCAGATGGTGGGCAGTGAGGCATGAATGACGTATCGTAACACAAAGAAAAAGGAGAGAGAAAAAAGGTGATACAAATTTCAAATGAAATTTACGGGGGGAACATTTTTGCGGTACTCGACTTGGACTAAAAAATTGTAGGTAGTACAAGCCAAACACTGTCTAAACAGATTGATGATATCTAAATCGAGGCCGAATCTCGGCCTTAAAGCACACCTGAAAGAGATAATAGAAGAGGTTGGAAGGCTAGATGAATTTGATTTCTATGGAAAACCTTGATGTTATGCAAAAAGCTAAGATCAAATGGGAGGTGGAAGGAGACGAGAATAACAAGTTTTTTCGTTGTTTTGTTAATCACATGAAGAAAAAATGCAGGATCAACGGCCTTATGATAGATGGCAAATGGATTACTAATCAGGAGAGAATTAAGACATCTATTTGGAATTTTTTTGCCAACAAGTTTAATGAAAGTATTCCTAGAAGACCCACGCTTATAAACACAAATATTTCTTCGTTGTCGAGTGCTAATTCGTTTTTTCTTGAAAAGTCCTCTTTACAAGAAATTGATGAAGTAGTGAGTATGTATGGTGGTGATAAGGCCCCGGGCCCGGATAGTTTCACTTTTAAGTTTATTAAAGAGTTTTGGGATGTCATAAAAAAGGATACACTTTTATTTTTCAAACATTTTGAAGAGTTCGGGAAATTTAGCAAAGGTTGTAATTCCTCCTTCATTTCTCTCATTCCTAAATGTTCGGATCCTATGGCTATTAAAGATTACCGCCCCATTAATCTTGTTGGATGCATGTACAAACTCGTGCCCAGAGCAATCTGCATATATTGATGGAAGAAGCATCTTAGACGGCCCTCTTATTCTCAATGAGGTCATTTCATGGGCCAAAAAGATTAAAAAGAAGGTGTCAATTTTCAAAGTAGATTTCAAAAAGGCTTTTGATTCTCTAAATTGGAGTTTTCTTGATTCTATTATGGAGCAAATGAATTTTGGTGAAACTTGGCGTAAATGGATCAACGAATGTCTTTCTTCGGGTAGAGCTTCGATCCTTGTTAATGGTTCCCCCACGAAGGAATTTGACATTAAGAAAGGGGTTAGGCAAGGAGACCCTTAATCCTCTTTTCTTTTTGCGATCGCCATGGAGGGTCTTAGCATTTCTATGAGAAATGCATGTGGTAATCAATTTTCAAAGTAGATTTCGAAAAGACTTTTGATTCTCTAAATTGGAGTTTTCTTGATTCTATTATGGAGCAAATGAATTTTGGTGAAACTTGGCGTAAATGGATCAACAAATGTCTTTCTTCGGGTAGAGCTTCGATCCTTGTTAATGGTTCCCCCACGAAGGAATTTGACATTAAGAAAGGGGTTAGGCAAGGAGACCCTTTATCCTCTTTTCTTTTTGCGATCGCCATGAAGGGTCTTAGCATTTCTATGATAAACGCATGTGCTAATCACATTTTTATGGGATCAATCTTTCTAATGGTCCTACTCTTTCTCAAATTTTATATGCAGATGACATGACTTTTATTAGCGAATGGTCGGAGGCTAATCTCGTTAATCTCAATAGAATTCGTAGATTCTTTTTTGTGGCATTAGGACTAAAAGTTAATCTTCATAAAAGCAAAGTTTTTGGAGTTGGAGTTAATGATGTTGAGCTCTCTAGATTCGCAAGTATTATTTGTTATGAGCCGGCTCGTTTCACTTGCACGTTCCTCGGTGTTCCTATCGGAGCGAACATGAAGATGTCAAAATTCTGGAAACCTATTATCGATAAAATCCACTGAAGAATTTCCGTTTGGAAGGCTAAGTTATAATCCTTTGGTGGTCGGGTTATTATTGCTAAATCGGTTCTTAGTAGTCTTCCGTTTTATTTCTTCTCTTTATTTATTCAAAGATCCTTTTACAGTCGTCAAGGCCATTGAGCGGATAAGAAGAAACATCATTTGAGGTGGAAATGATAGTGTGAAGAAAATTCATTGGGTCGCGTGGGATGTCATGGTTAGGCCTAAGCACTTGGGATGCCTTGCAATCGGGTGTCTCAAAGATATGAACTTGGCTCTTCTTTCTAAATGGTTGTGGCATATGAAAGTTCAACCTCATAGCTTTTGGTTTTCTTGCATTAGATCGATTCATAAGATTAGTAACATGGATGGAAAACTTATAACTTTAAAAAGTATCAATGGTGTTTGGAAGTCGATTTAGGAGATTGATGAGCATTTTTCACTTCGTGGTATCCCTTTTAAGGAGTCCTTCATTAGAAAAATTGGCAAGGGGAACAATACGTTTTTCTGGAAAGATCGATGCTGCAACAATGTTGTCCAAAATGAGGTTCTTCTAAGGTTATTCTTGAGCGATTCTAATAAAAACTGTTATGTTTCTGATAGATCATTTGATTCTCAAGGAGCTAGATGGAGTTGGCAGCGTGGTTTGCGAAGCGGTCTAGAAGCCTAAGAGATCGAAGATCTTAACAGATTGATGGAGAACATGGCTTTTTCCGATAAAGACGATTTATGGTCTTGGAAATTCAGCAGCAGTGGCAATTTTTCTATCAAATCGATGAGGAATTTCATGGATAAAATAAGATGGAACGATTCAGAGTCTGCTTTTAAGTGGTGTCATACAGCTCCGTTAAAGGTCAACTGTTTTTTGTGGATATGTACTCTTAATAGAATCTCGGTGGCGAGAAATCTGTTGATTTGAGGCGTCCCCTAGTTCCAATTTTTGTCATTTCTACCTCAAATCCATCGAAGATACTAATCACCTTTTATTTGGCCACTCTTTCTCTACGTCGGTTTGGTGTCGAGTGGCTAAGTCGTCCAACTCATTGCCAAATTTTCCTGTTGATGTTAACAGTTTGTGCACCATGTTAAAAGCTAATGGAACTACAAGAGGTTTGCTTAAATTTTGCACGGTGGTTATGTTTGCTACGGTTTGGTGCATATGGAGATCTCGCAATGGTCTCGTGTTCAAGAAGATAGCTCCTTCGGTATCTAACACGGCGGATGATATTATGTTAGCTTTGTTCAATTGGTTTAAGTTTAGAGACAAACGTAGTTATTTTAATTGGGACGCTTGGTGTATGAATCCTTCTATGTATTTCATGTAACTGTTTCTTTCTGCTAGCATCTCGCTAGTTTTTTTTAATGATATCTGCCGTTCTAAAAAAGTACAAGCCAAAAAGCATTGTGTCAGTTAAGCATTGTTCGAGTGACACGTGAAGATGTGGGACCAAACATTTAACGCAATACATGACCAATGTTCCATGCAGAATTTATAGTGGATCGGAAAGCAAATTTAAAAATATTTTACGGTAATATTTTGGCGGTCAACTTTAAAAAATTTGGTGTATCATCTAGTTAAAAGAAAGGCGGTGGTCTAAACAAAAGTTAAGGGGGGGGGGGGGGGGGGGGGTGTTCTAGCTGGGACATTTTTGCAAATTAGGACCTTTTCAAATTTAAATATTTTTCCACTGTTTGATTATTTTTGCACTTAAAAAAATTATTTTTAAAATATAAGAAATTTATGGACCAAGATGCTCAAAACTTTTAAATGGTAAAATCTTGCAGATCTTGTCTTGATCCAAATATTTACGGATCGTGAAATTATCCGAGCAACTTTTTGTGTATCTTAACTAAGTCAAGCCTTAAAAATTTTACAGTTTCAGGACTTAGGCAAGAACAAAAAGTTATAAAATTTAGAAATTCAAATCTAGCGCTTGTGAAAATATATTTTCAATTATTGAAGCAGAAAATTTAAAATTTTGATACACAAAGAAATGTAAAGAATGAAATCACACAATATTTTTGTATTTTTCAAGAATAAATTTTAAAGTCTCTTAAAGGAAAGAATATCATAAACCATAGCTAACATTGAACAAACATTTGAACGAAATACTTTAATTATATATTTTTAAAAACTTCGCAATCACTTTGAAAGAGCATGACACGATTTACTTGACATATAGGTCGACTAAAATTTTGAAAAATTTGTTTCCGAATCAAAGTCTTAAATTCACTTCCGCAGGGTAACCGTCTATGTGTACCAAAAAAATTCCTTAAAGGTTTATGACCGAATTTGAAAGAAGACTATATATTAATATGATCTCGTTCAGATGGACTCTCTTTGGATTGTATATTACATTCACTGATACAGTAAGTTGGCATCGTAATACTAAAGATGAGTATTATGTCTCACATTCCTCTCACGCTTAGTAGACACCTAAGCATACCTTAATATGAACTTATACCTATACTAGTTGTGAGACCCGTGTATTACACGTAATGATACAAAAAATTGTTAAATAGGAAAATCTAAACATTAATAATTTTACATAAGAAATTTTCGACAAGATATAACGAAATTGTTGGATATATACGTAATTAAATTAAACACTAAAACACAATCTATTAATTAGAATACACATTAATCCATAAATTAGAATACGCATTTTTTCACCTGTAAGGTTGCTGTCAAGAATGGTGTCAAGAAACACCAAGTAATAGCAAGGTACTGTTATTTTAAATATATTAAAAAAACTAAGTTCATGTAACAAATATATGCAATATATAATTAGTGGGTTAATTAAAACAACATATTAGGATATTGATTTTATAAAGAAACAAAGAAAAGTAACTCAAGTATCAAATATGTAATACGAATGTTAAATGTAAAGCATAACTCATCGACTTCAATTGTACTATTTTGATTGTCTATGGGCAAATTGCAAGAAATTAAAAGCATACATGACTATTTCATCAATATAGGCAATGTACTTTACCTAAACATTCATCACAAAAAGCTAATGATGTTAGGTGGAGCTAGTAATCAATTAAGCAATCAACCACCCACAAGATCCCATAAATTATGTCAACCAAAGTGAAATGATGCACTTAAAATACCAATAATTCGCAAATAACACCTTTAATACCCCCCAAAAAATGGAAGAGAAACATATTGAATAAGAAGCTAACTATATTGAATTTGTTTTGCTTGTTACTGTTCTTGTTAAACATTAATATCAATTTTACAATTGAAATAGATCCTTTTAACATCAAAGCTAAATTGTTTTCTTAAATCCTAATGTACTCCTTTGAATAAGAATATTGATTTCATTCAAGCATTTCATCAAACACTTCATGCACAACTAAAACCGAAACATATTATAAGAATTATTCATAAACCGATGAACTGAAATAGAGTCAATATTTGATAGAAAGACAACTGCAACCAAAGGGAAAAAAAGCCAACACGTACCTTCAATATTATAAGTCGAGATCACCGGGCGATCTCTGTGAGCAGTTCCATCCTCAACTCTACGTCCTCGAGTTTTCTTGGCTTCATCCAACTGTTGGACAACATACAAACCCCAAGTTACAAATACTTTATTAGGTTAATAGGGGCAGTTTGGGACGGGAATCGGTTGAATTAATCGAGCCTTGTTTTTGAATTCCAAACTACTAATTAGTGACAAGCTCCCAAACACACTCGTTACATCAATAAGCAAACAGATTTTCCCTAATTTTCACCGTGTTACGTAAAAGAGTAACATTATAAAGTGCCCCATTATGAAATAAAAGGAAGCAACGACGTCTTTGGAAAAAAAATAGAAAATAGATTTGGAGAAAGAATGAAGGAAAGAATGTCGGTTCACCTGCTACTGCGATACAAAATTCATCAACCTGGTTGGCGGAGGGAAACCTTCGTCCGTCATCTGTGTGTGTGTTTATCCCTCTCCCTTTGTCGACCGTTCTTGTTGTGTTAGAAAGATTCTTCAACATCTGTGTGTGTTTATCCTGTCTGATACACGATCCGGTGATGAAGCGGTGGTGCTATGGCGACATTTAGGGCTATCAGCTCCTATATTCTCTTATGATCGGTTGATGAAACGGTGGTGGCATGTGGAGTTACATAGTGGTGGAAACGGATGGAAAAAATCAGGAGAATTAAAGACGACCATTAAGGATTCAGCAGTAATTTTAGAGAAACTATCAAACAATATATTTTTTTAAGATATCCAAAATTATGTGAAAATGACATGTCGCCAAATCAATGAGGTGATGACAAATTTCCTTTAGTTTTTTTATTTATTTGGATAGGATGTGTTAGTGTGTTACTGTTAGCCACTATAGTTTCATTTTAAATGATCGACCACAAAGGACTAGGGATGCGACATTACTCAAAGGGTTTCTTCATTCATGTCATTAATGTCCACACTCATCTCTCCGTCGGTAAATATCGTAGAGGGGTTTAACTTCACAATATTGGAATATACTGTGGGTCTTCGATAATGTATGCTGAGTTGCATATCTTCAGATGTGAGAGAATCTAGAATGTCTTCTTTGAATTTTAGCAACAATTATTTCCCTATGGTTCATCTACATTTCTTGATGTATTTCTTTGATGCGTACAATAATGTCATCTTTGAGATCTTTTGATCTTTTCTTGAATTTGCATTTGAGAAGGCATTGTGTTGATTTTTCTTGAATTTACGTCTTAAGAGTCTTCTTGAAATTTTCGATTGAGCTTTGAGAGACTTCCGGGATCTTGAATTTGACGTTATAATCCATAATATTCATTTTCTTATAAAATTTATTGGAATATTTTTATTTGATTTTTTTAGAGAATTATCTTCCTAGATGAATTAGAGGATTTTATCGTGATTGAATTCGTCTAAGTCGAGCATTGTGGAATAACTTCTGGATATTCAATCGTCATTCTTGTAGGAGTTTAATCTCCAGTATGTGGCTAGGGATAAGGTGACATATATACCATATGTATACATGTTGGAAAGAATCATCCTTGATCATTTTGACATTTGTTCAATGAAACTAAGACAACAAGGTATATGAATGTAATCCCTATGAGAATACGCATAAATGCCTGTGCCCATAAGAAATGAAAAACCACTACTTGATGATGAGGAGACACAAATATAATCTCACATGTGTTTTTGTTTCCATCTGAACCGTCTAATCTTAAGTCCCTAGATAAAATCTTGATTTCATGAAATAGGGCTAAAAGGAATACGATTTGACACATACGAGGAATTATGAAACTTGACAGGATACCATGCTCTAGGAGCTTGCTTGAGGCCGTAGACTGCCTTCTGAAGTTTAAAGTTATGGGTAGGAAAAAAAGAATCTTCGAAGCCTGGAGGTTGTTGGACATAAACATATCTATCGATCTCACCATTCAAGAAAGCGAATTGAACTTCCATTTGGCAGACCTTGAAATTCTTATGAGCAGCACAAGCAATAAAAATTCGAAGAGCTTCGATTCTCGCGACACGAGCAAACGTTTCATCATAGTCAATTCCCTCCTGTTGAGAGTATCCTTTGACTACCAATCTGGCCTTGTTTCTTATGATAACTCCTTGATCGTCGGTCTTATTTCGATATACCTATCTGGAGGAGTCGGTACTAAGTCCCAGAAATTGTTCCTTTCAAACTCTTCCAGCTTGTCTTGCATAACTTTCATCCAATCTAGATCTTCTAGAGCTTCCTTGATACCTTTGATTTTGTCATTGAGAGAAAACTAGCATACAAACATTCATTTTCAATGGCCGATCGAGTTTGAACACCAGAAGAAGGATCACCAATGACCTGATCAGGAGGATGACTCCTAGTCCATTTAGTGAGACGGGTGTCGTCAGGAACGGGTATGGATGTTTCAAACTGAGATGACTCATTGCCATCTGGGAAAATGGGTTCATCTTCAAAAGTTGAATTGATAGGTACATCAAAAAGATCAACTTGAGGTGAATCTCATGGGATGGAACCATGAGCGGATGGTTTCTCCTCAACTAGAGCATCAAGATAGAAAGGGTTTGAGGTTCGAGTTGGTGTAGATGTAACTTAAGGTTCTAGAGAGGAAGAGGTAGATAAAATAGGTTGAGAAGGTTGATGGGTTTTAGGATTAGAAGGGTAAAGAAATTGTTCTGAATCGAGAGCGGTATCAGGTTGAGGAAATAGAAAATCAAAGTCAACTTCGAAATTTATCATTGGAGGGTTGGTAACGATTGGATGATTATAATGATTGGTAACGATTGGATGATTATAATGCTTAATCATTTAAAAGTTAAAGTGCTCAGAATCCAACTTCTTAATGTAATATTCACCGAAATGAACATCACAAGTTTCTTCAATGATACGAGTTCATTTGTTTAGCATGCGATAGGCGAAAAAATTCAATAAATAACCAAGAAAGATGCCTTCATTAGATCCTGGCTCAAACTTGCTCAAATGATCCTTCTTGTTCTTTATAAAGAAACGACATCTAAAAATGTGAAAGAACTTTATGTTGGGCTTCCGTTTGTTCATTGCTTCATAAGGAGTAACAGTTAATCTGGAGTTGATTAAAAAACGATTTTGAGTGAAGAAGGTTGTTGTAGTAACTTCAGCCCAAGTATTGTGGAAGATTAACGAATATGAGCATAGATGTGAGTTCTATTCAGTATTTTAACAACGTCATTATGTTGAGGTGTGTATGGAGCAAAGAAGGTGTGATCAATACCTCAAGAAATGAGATACTCATCAAACAAATTGTTATTGAATTCTCTTCCATTATCACTGCGAATTGCCCTGAAGATTTTGCTAATACGGATCTCAATATATTTGATGAAGTTGATGAGTTTAATGGCTGTTTCAGACTTCTGGTGAAGAAAATACACCCAGGTGATAATGGAAGAGAATTCACGAAAACATTATCAAATCATTATCAACAAGCAATGAAGCATCAGGTCTCACGAAAACAGATTTTTTAAAATAAGCAACCTTTGAATAGACAAAAGCGATGTTAACTAGACGTTTTGAACTCTCCTCAGAATAATCTTTAAAATTTTCACTTTCACCGGTGATCTAAATTCTTGGTTTTTCTAGTCATTTTTGGTTCACTCAAATCTTTTAAATAAATATTTTTCTGAGATGCTAAGGATCACAACTATGAATTTTATTTGTTTCTATTCCTCCGAAGGTGTTTGGGAAACACCTGCGGGATCTGATTCAGGCCTAGAGGAAGTATTCATCATAGACATAGTTTTAACCTACATATGTTCCATGTTGGGCACAGCGGAAAAGGGGTTTGCACAAACACACATGACCAAGTACTTTGACAGACTTTCATACAACTATCTAGACAAGTGAGTAATGCGAAGGTTGGGAATGAGAAAACACAAGGATATAAAGTGGTTCACCCGGCTGGGCTACATCCACTATAAGAAACGAGAGAAACTTTCATTGATAAACTTCAATGATTTACAAGAGAGAAAACTATGACTACTATTTTAGCAATTTTAAACATGTTACATTGACTAGCCAACGGGATGTATAAATAGTGGGATATGGAAGCTTGAACACGCAAGGTCTTGGGCGGGAAAGTGCAAAAGGATAAACTCGTCCTTGTCACTTTATCTGAAAAGGTGACTGCACCATGCTGCTTCTGACAACGGTACTATTCTTTGTGTGTTCCCAAGATTCTTCTGACCGTGATAGTGACAACACCAATATTGGGTAACTGAAGCCACGTCTTTGGTTGCAGAACCCCTATTGGTCTTTAGTTGAGATCTTGCCTTCAAGTTGTGACTGTCCGACTTGTGCTTCTGCACCTTCTGTCGAACTCCACTTCGTGCAAGGGTCTCTTCCTTCAAGAACTCTTCTGTCTGAATTTTGCATTCCCCAAAGGATACTGCTGACTCATATTGTCCTGCTGATGATATGTTCACTATTGTGACCATAGCACGAGCTATTGTTGTCAATATGAACTGTGATTACACAATTTGCACGATCGTCAATGTTCCTGATCCATACCAATCAGGAATACAGATCCAAATCTCATGTTAAATATGTGTTTCACTATCACCATTATTCACTAAGACATTCTTTACGAGTCGACGACGCACTGAGCAATACCACTCACTGCTGAGACAAAACAACTTGTTTTGTTGATTCTCATTGGTACACCACAATGAATATGAAGCACTAACAACTTTTCTCTCAACCGAACCTTGAGTTTTCTACAACATCAACTTCTAGACACTTTGAGCTAAACCACTCAGAGTCGAGAGTTACAAATTCTGTGCCGATGGTTAGATTGCATACTGTAATCTATCACACGCACCAATCCATTCTCAACCACCTCTATCTTTATGATGCAAGAAATAGACAACTCATTATTCAAAACCAAATGATGATGATATTTCGAAAATCTATGCCAGTGATCTTTGCTACAACACTAGTAATAAATGTGAGGCATCGACAACCATTCTTACCTAAAAGTCTTCTAATTCAAGAGTTGGATGATTCAGTGTAATAAACCATACATTGATGACAATTCGAAAGTCTAGCCGATGGGTATATCTCGAACCAAGATATATTACACGCTCATACCACTCCTAACCCACTTTTCTTCTAATAAAGATGTTCGTGATTCAATGTGGTTTTACATCGCATTGATGAAACATCGAAACTCTGGGTCAGTGATCGCTGTTGATTACCACAATAGCTGTGAGAGCCCAACATTTCATCGGAACCAAAAATTGGCACCAGGATGGTACACTCCGCAGAGTTTGGATACCATTGAACGTCTCGCCAAGAGCCAAGTCAACTTGTTGACTTGATAACTGCATTGGGATCTTTGATCAAGGATATGCATTGGCAAAAATCAAAACGGCCACGAGTAGTTCTCCGATACTCAAACAATCGCAGTGCGTTCCTCCGGGTTCACACAGATACTGCGAGAATTATCCTCCTGAGCCAAGGCTAGGTCCTTGAACAACTGTGGTGAGAATCTTCATGACTCTGTGATCCATAGGATTTTCGGTCATCGTTCGTTTCGTGAAGCGCTAGTGAAAGACAATTCAAGAATTTCGAGTGATGGTTCGTGTAGTGATATTCAAGAGTTTTAACACAACATCTTATCCCCAGAAGAAAGGTGAAGCGTAATTTTATGTGACAAGTTGCATTGAATTCCTCCTCAAACAGTTCGTTGCTATATTTATACCTTAGTGATCGAGAAGTGAAGAAGAGAAGATTCAGACTCCAGTACGAATCAAAGTCAAATCAAAAGTTGGATGTACTGATTCAAGACCTATGCTAAAGCCTTACACCAATGAGCGTTCAAAGTCAAATCTAAAGATAGTCCAATCCTGAAGATGAAGTTGTCCCTGCAATGAACTGAAAACTATTAACATCTACACCCAATACTCGTTTAAGGGGGAGATTGTTAGAATTTTCTGCAGTGTCAACCGAAGGCCTAGAACCAGATGAAGACAAATGAAAGCATTAAACCAAGGGGGAGATTGTTAGGTCTCAATTTAATATGGTTTAAGCTTTGCATTTATTGGGCTTAAAATAGAATTTATGGGCTGCTTTAGGGTTTTCGGTCCGGACCGAAATCACCCCAGGTTCTCGGTCGTGGTAACCGAAATCCATTGGGATTTCGGTTGGGACTTGCTGGTTCTCAGTGGGCTTTTGCTGATGTGGGCTTAGGGTTTAGCTAGGAGTAGGCGTAGGTATAAAGGCTCCTTGTAGCCGTCATTTGTACAAGTTGGTTGCCTTGGAAATTATGCTAGCTAGAGAGAATATTCTTCAAGCAATCATCATCACCTTATGTACTAGTCTTTTGTTAATCAAAGAGTGCATTGAAGGTTGATTATTCTCCTTGTTCTTATTGTTTTGATTCGATAACTTGTTTGGGATTCTGCACCATTCAAGTTTGTGATCGATACCAAGTTGATCTAGTGATTATTTGGACCCTACAGGGAAAGATATCCTAGGTGACAATACAGATTTGACATGGTCACCTGATTTTGTAGCAGAATGTGTTCAAGTGGAAACAACTTTGTAGACACAAAAGAGATGGAGTAGTGATGTAGCGGGCGGTTCAAGTGGAAGTTTTTATAATTCAAAACCTATAGCAACAGATTTTGGAGATGGGAAAATCCAAAGATGTGAAGAGGCAACCAAACCAAAATAAACATTTGCGAGGAGGACGACGCTGGATCCTCGCCACATGCACCACATTTGCGAGGAGCACGACGCTGGATCCTCGGTTGTTCAACATTGATTCCTTGATCATCATTTGCAGAATTGTCGATCGATTGAGACATCTTGTTGTCGAAGAAAATAACAATGATGAAAAACCTTTTATCTTGAATATTCATTAGAAAGCTTCACAACAATGGAATGAATAAATATACAAACGAAATGGTTTTGACCAAGTAAAACATAAACAAATACGTTTCTTGAATTCATGGGATTTGATCACAGATTACTTAATTAAAAAAATGTTAAATTACCTAATTAACCCTACTTAATATCGGAAATAAAAAAACAGAATATATATATATTATATATATATATATATATATATATATATATATATATATATATATATATATATATATATATATATATATATATATATATATATATATATATATATATATATATATATATATATATATATATATATATATATATAACCCTACTTATACACACACACACACATACACACATCAATTTTAAAAATCTATTATTTCAAATTTCAATGGCTTATTTTTATATTTTTTAATCGACAACCTTTACAATTTATAATTTTTATTTTTTTGACGTGTTATCAATAATTTCTGTAGTATGCTATTTATTTTGTTGTTTGTAATTTCAAACCAATTTATTTCACAATAGTAAAAATCAAAATTTAGAAACCTATATCCATATTTAAACATGGGAATGCTGACTCCGAGATTGGTTTTAAAATATTAAAAACCGATGTAACCCGTTTTGAGGATAGGTTCCAATATTCCATGAACCCCCGATTTCGACTTCATGGGCTCATTCGAGCCCTATTAAAAGTTTGAGATCGCGAGGCCAATCGTTTTTTAGGGTATATTAGTAAATCAGTAAATTAATTATTCATTAAACGAAATCGATAATCGTGATTACCTATAATTAAGGGATATGATCGTGATCGTTTCTAAAATCTAGGATTCTGATTGTTAGTTACAAAAAAAAAAACTAATAAATTAATTTTTATTTTTTAATAATTTCAAATTATAGATGTCACTTGTTTTTTTACTTATTTTTTATTTTATTTTATTTTATTAATAGATAGTAATAATCATTTTTCCGTCAAAATATTTTTTCCGTTGTATCATTTGATTCATACGATTTCATTCATGAATGATTATAAAGCACAATGCAAAGATAAAAAATAAAGAATATTTGTGATCATGAACGAATAAATCACAATGTAGATATAAAAGAAATACGTATGTAATCATAAATGAATAAAAAATAATATATAGATTAAAAAATCAACTACAATTGTCATCGTAAATGAATATAGAACACAATATAGATAAAAAAAATACAATGCAATTATAATCATAAACAAATAATGGGCACCCGTCAGGCCCGTTCCTGACGGTGGTCAACACTGGCGACCAGGGCCCATCGTCTTAGACGGCCCAAAAATTGTATGTCCAATATAATATATATGTATGTATTAGTCTTCTAAGAAATACAAGTTGTTGAATTTTTTTATAATTTTTTAAAGCAAATGGTACTTCAAGGATGAGATTTTTTAATGAATTATTAGATGCACAGAAATTTTTACATCTTATTATGAATTATATAACGGATCATGTTATGACAGTAGTTCCAAATATTGAAAGAAAACACCAAGGTATTAAACAACGACTACTTGTAATTGTTATGTCTATATGTATTTTTAAAACTATCATTATGAAAAACCCTCGAAAATATTGTTTTTATAAATAGTTTTGCTAAATTTCTTTAGGGGCCTTTGTTTCTCCTCTCGCCCTGGGCCCTAAAAAAGTTTGGATCGGCCCTGGTACCCGTGATCATTGTTATTCTTGGATTAACACCTGCAAAATCGAGTTCAAATATATTAAAAAAATTATTACAGACTATAATATTGTATACATATTCACTAATGATTATAAATTATTATAATTGTTCTAATCATTTATACAATCATATATTTAATCATGAATGATTAGAAATTATCAAAGTTGCAAAAAGTTATAATCGTTGATGATTAACAATAGCTTTATATGTTCATGTTTTAATGATTAATAAAAGTGGTTGTTATAGTGTTAATCATTAATGATTAACACTATTCATCAACGATGATTATTATTACAATAATAAAGTAGGATGCCATAATTGTATCAATAGTATCAGAAATCTATGTAAGTAGGTAAAAAATGAGCTTAAGGTTCAATAATCATTTATGTTAAAAACACCTACTAAAAGCAACATAGTTTAGGTTTTTTCTTTTAAAACCATCGTTTATGTTAAAAATCCTTAAAAGAATTGTGCACGTATTTTCCAACAACTTAACACTGTTAGGTAAATGAAGACTTGAATAAGTCCAATTCAAATATGGTGGGTAAAGAAATGAATTATTTATTCATTAAGTTGGTGAAAACAATCTATAAATAGCCTTCATCTCTCACAATCAAAATGTACCACAACACAAATAAACACAGAAGCAATATACATTCCTAGTTATCCGCCGTGGACGTAGGTCATTTTGGACCGAACCACGTTAAATTCTTGTGTTCTTAATTTGTGAGCCGAGTGTGTGAGTTTAGTGTTCGTATGCTAAGTGTCTCGATCCTAACAAGTGGTATCAGAGCCTTGGTATAGCTCCAGAGAGTGATTTTTTGTATTTGGGTCGAAAATTTTTTGTCTCAAAAACGATTTTGGTTTACGCCGTTGAAAAGGTCTCGTTCCGCAGATTCCGAAAATATATTTTTTGGAATTTTTCGACCACCGGAAGACCTCCAAATCGCCGGTCAAACGTTCGCCGGAATAGTGACAGAAGAAACCAGATCGCCGGAGAAGACGACACTGTAGCGCCGGAGTCGCCGGAGAAGACGACACTGTAGCACCGGAGTTTCGCCGGAGAAGACGACACTGTAGCGGTACTGTAGCATTTGCATAACAGGTCCCTGAAGTTTCAGGAATTGCAAAACAGGTCCCTGAGGTTCCAGAAGTTGCAAAACAGGTCCTTGAAGTTCCAGAATTTGCAAAACAGTCCCTGAAGTACCAGAATTTGCAAAATAGGTCCCTGAAGTTCCAGAATTTGCAAAACCGGTCCCTGAAGTTCCAGAATTTGCAAAATAGGTCCCTGAAGTTCCAAAATTTGCAAAACAGGTCCCTGAAGTTCCATAATTTGCAAAACCGGTCCCTGAAGTTCCAGAAACTGCAAAACAGGTCCCTGAAGTTTCAAAAAATTGCAGTTTAGCCCCTGAACTTTCAGAAAATTGTAGTCAGGTCCCTGAACTTTCTGAAAATTGCAGTTTAGCCCCCGAACTTTCAGAAAATTGCAGTTTAGCCCTTGAATTTCAGAAAAATTGCATTTTCACCCTTAATTTCTGAAAGAAAAGTGCAATTTGTCCGTTAAAATGGCAGAAGACGGTAAAATTAAAATTGAGAAGTTTGATGGTACCGATTATGGATTTTGGAAGATGCAAATTGAAGATATGTTGTATCAGAAAAGTTTGCATTTTTCTATGTTGGGCGTACAACCGGATGACATGTATGATGAAGATTGGAAGTTGTTGGATCGACAAGCCTTGGGCGTAGTTAGGCTTTCATT
Organism: Cichorium intybus; assembly: GCA_023525715.1. Classification (NCBI taxonomy): domain Eukaryota; kingdom Viridiplantae; phylum Streptophyta; class Magnoliopsida; order Asterales; family Asteraceae; genus Cichorium; species Cichorium intybus. Next base: position 44,395,201 of record CM042016.1, on the reverse strand, counting down.
GGCAAAGAGTGTTGCGTATAACATTGTCAATGAAACAACTACTTATGGAGTATTTAAGGCTTTGTCCAACATGTACGAGAAGCCGTCCGCTTCAAACAAAGTGTTCCTCATCAAACAGCTGGTTAACACCAAGATGAAGGAAGGCATGTCGGTTACCGCTCACATAAACGAGTTTAACTCGATTATTTCTCGTTTATCCTCAGTTGCAATAAAGTTTGAAGATGAAGTACAAGCGCTCCTCCTTTTATCATCTTTGCCCGACAGTTGGTCAGGCACAGTCACAGCTGTTAGTAGTGCATCTGGCACTACCAAACTCACTTTCGAGAGTATTCGTGACTTAATTGTAAATGAAGATATCAGACGGAGAAGCAATGGTGAGACTTCTAGTTCTAGTTCTATATTGCATACAGAAAGTAGAGGAAGAAAGAACGAAAGAGGACGTGGTCGAGGCAGATCAAAGTCCAGAAAAAGAGGACAGTCAAAAACCAGAAAAGACATTGAATGCTGGAATTGCAAAGAAAAAGGTCACTTTAGAAGCCAATGTCCAAAACCACAAGCTGAAAAGAAAGAAGTAAACAATGTATCCTCTGAAGAATCGGGAGATTTTCTCATATGTTGTGTTGAGAATTCAGCTGAATCCTGGATTATGGATTCAGGTGCTTCTTTCCATGCCGTCTCATGCCCAGATATGGTCAAGAACCTACAAACAGGTGCTCTTGGCAAAGTTCGTTTGGCTAATGATCAAGTGCTTGATATTACGGGCATTGGAGACATAGATTTGAAGACCTCCTTAGGAACCACGTGGACATTGAAAGATGTCAGGGTTATCCCAAACTTAAGGAGAAAGTTGATTTCAGTTGGTAAGTTGGATGATGAAGGGTTTGATGTTCACTTTGGGGGTGGACAATGGAAAGTGATCAAAGGCAACTTGGTGATTTTCTTAAAAATAAATCTGATGTATTTGATACTTTTAAGATATGGAAATCTGCTGTTGAAAATGAAACTGATTTGAAGGTAAAATGCCTGAAGTCGGATAATGGTGGTGAATACATAAGCAAGGAGTTTGTTGACTATTGTGCCAAGCAAGGGATAAAGATGATCAAGACAGTCCCAGGAACCCCTCAGCAGAATGGTGTAGCTGAGAGAATGAATAGAACTCTGAATGAAAGGGCTAGAAGCATGAGGTTAAATGCCGGTTTACCTAAGACATTCTGGGCTGATGCAGTTAACACTGCAGCCTACTTGATCAACCGTTCACCGTGTGTTCCCTTGGATCTTAAATTGCCGGAGGAAATGTGGAAAGGGAAGGAAGTAAGTCTCAAACACCTAAAAGTCTTTGGTTGTACTGCTTACAGTTTGTTAAAAGATGGTGACAGGGATAAACTTGATTCAAAGACCAAGAAGTGCACATTCATTGGTTATGGGTCAGATGAAATGGGTTACAGGCTTTGGGATAGTGAAAGCAGAAAGATAATCCGAAGCAAGAATGTCACCTTTAACGAAGCCGAATTATACAAAGACTGGAACAACAAAAGTCCAGAAGTCCAGAAGGAGTACGTTGAATATGAAGGTGGTGAAAAGAAGAAAGAAGCTTCAGTTGAAATCCCTGAATCTGGGGATGATTCAACTGACAGTGGGAGCTCAAAGAATGATTCCAGAAATGACTCTGAAGATGAAGAAACCAGCCCTCCAGCTCCAGAGTCCCCAGCCACACCGCAAGTTCAACCAAGAAGATCTTCCAGAGTCATCAGACCACCACAAAGATACTCACCATCTGTCAACTACATTTTTTTGACAGAAAATGGTGAACCCCAGTGTTACTCTGAAGCTAAAAGGTTGAAAGATTCATTGCAGTGGGAGCTAGCAATGAAAGATGAAATGAAGTCGCTTGAGAAGAACAAGACCTGGTTTCTAACGAAGCTTCCATCCGGGAAGAAGGCTCTTCAGAACAAATGGGTTTTCAGGGTCAAGGATGAACATGATGGTACCAAACGGTACAAAGCAAGATTAGTAGTCAAGGGCTTTCAACAGAAAGAGGGAATCGATTTCAATGAAATATTCTCTCCAGTAGTGAAGATGACCACTATCAGACTTGTTCTCAGCATTGTAGCAGCAGAAGGTTTGCATCTAGAGCAGCTAGATGTCAAGACAGCTTTTCTACATGGTGACCTAGATGAAGAAATTTACATGACACAACCAGAGGGTTTTCAGATTAAAGGCAAAGAAAACTTGGTGTGTAAATTGAAGAAGAGCTTGTATGGTCTGAAGCAAGCGCCCAGACAATGGTATTTGAAGTTTGATAACTTCATGAGAAGAGTTGGTTACAAGAGATGTGACAATGACCATTGTTGTTACATCAAGAAGTTTAAGGGTTCTTATATCATTCTACTACTCTATGTAGATGATATGTTGATTGCAGGCTCAGACATGACAGAGATCAAGAAGTTAAAGAAGCAAATGTCTGAAGAATTCGAGATGAAAGACTTGGGAGCTGCAAACCAAATACTCGGGATGAGTATTTTCAGAAACAAAGAAGATAGCTCTTTGACACTCTCTCAAGAGAAATACATTGAGAAAGTATTAGAGAAATTCAGCCTTAAAGATGCCAAGATCAAAAGCACACCTTTGGGAAGTCACTTTAAGCTTTCTAAAGTTCAGTCACCCAAATCAGATGAAGACAAGAAAGAAATGGCTAAAGTACCTTATGCATCTGCAGTTGGTAGTCTCATGTATGCAATGGTATGCACGAGACCAGATATTGCACATGCAGTGGGAGTTGTTAGTCGATTTATGTCCAAACCGGGGAGAGAACATTGGGAAGCAGTTAAATGGCTGCTAAGATATTTGAAGGGGAGTTCAAAAGTGGCATTGCATTTTAAAGGGAAAGATGTCATTCTGAAGGGTTTTGCAGATGCAGACCTTGGTGGTTGCAAAGACTCATACAAAAGCACTACCGGGTATGTCTTTACAGTGGGAGGCACTGCAGTGAGTTGGATGTCTAAACTCCAGAAAAGTGTTGCCCTTTCAACCACAGAAGCAGAATATATGGCAGTTGCTGAAGCAAGCAAAGAGCTTATATGGTTGAAGAACTTTCTTGAAGAACTTGGCAAGGAACAAGTTGATTGTGCACTATTTTGTGATAATCAAAGTGCAATACACCTTGCAAAGAATCCGGTCTTCCATTCGAAGACAAAGCACATACAGCTGAGATATCACTTCATCAAAGAAAAAATTAATGATAGCACTCTGAAGTTGAAGAAGATCAAAGGAACTGAAAATCCAGCTGATATGTTAACTAAGGTTGTCACCTTAGAGAAGTTGAAGCTTTGTATAGCTTCAACTGGCCTTCAGGATAATTGAAGAGAAGGTCAGGGTAACTAGGAAGGAGCTAAGATCAAAAGTGTTTTTTTTGGAATGCACAGTTGAAGCGCAGGTGAAGATTGTTCCGTGGCTTCAAGTGAGAGATTGAAGAATTGTTGCGAGAATTGGATGTTAGAGAAAGACTACGTTGTTCAAGCCTTCAAGTGGGAGATTGTTAGGTAAATGAAGACTTGAATAAGTCCAATTCAAATATGGTGGGTAAAGAAATGAATTATTTATTCATTAAGTTGGTGAAAACAATCTATAAATAGCCTTCATCTCTCACAATCAAAATGTACCACAACACAAATAAACACAGAAGCAATATACATTCCTAGTTATCCGCCGTGGACGTAGGTCATTTTGGACCGAACCACGTTAAATTCTTGTGTTCTTAATTTGTGAGCCGAGTGTGTGAGTTTAGTGTTCGTATGCTAAGTGTCTCGATCCTAACAAACACTATATTTGGTCAACATACTTCTTACCACTTAAAACATTTGTGTTATTTAAAGTCAAAACGTAATCATCAATGATTAAACCTAAGAAATTTTATGTTAAAGTTATACTTAGTGAATTGTAGTTACCAATCACCACTGATTAACAATACATATATCTTCTATCACTTAGTAATCATCGATGATTACTAAAGAAAAAAATCTCTCAAGTTTCAAGAAATATAGATATAATATGCAAAAAATCTCTCAATATCCAACATCAAATCTCATGATAGTGCTTAGATTCTTCTAATATGTAGCCTTCTTGTTTTGCACAATTCTTTAGAAATGGTTAGACGTAAAGCAATAAATAATTACAAGGGAATTACCACTTTGAGTTATGATAATCCATGGAATGGGTGATAAGTACTGATCCCATTTATTTTAACTCTTGACCAATGATCGAACACTTGGTGTGCACCACTAGCCAATATTGAATCAAATCCAGGGACAACTATAATTCATAAACTCCACTGGGAACTTTGTCACTAAAGCGGTAAATATATCAAAATGAACCAAGCACTGTATGCTTAATCACAATATTTCAGGTTAAATATCATTTGCAAATGTACAATAGAAAACATATTAGCCACAAACCTCTTCTGATTCTCATAGAAAGCGGAAAAGCATTTGGTTTAGTGTGTACCTTTTAGAGTTGATTCAAATCATGAATTTACTAACCTCGTTTGATTTTGATAGAACGAAGGAACCTCTTCGTTCACTGTAAGGCTTGTATCAAGTTGTTCTTCCATTGCGTAAACCCGAGATCAAATCAGTATCTCCTTCGTCGATGCTTACGACAATTAGGTCCGATCTTCTGTTCCCATTTGTAACAATTGAATCGACCGAAGAAAATGATAACGAATGACGAATTGAAGATGATTTCTAGGTTTATGCACTGAGAAAACAGGGGAATCTGGCTCTCTCTTTATCTTTATTTCCAACCGCTGCACACCAGAAGAGGAGATGATCACGGTGATGATCGAGGGTGAATTTCTGGTCACGATGATGATCGAGCGTGATGAAAACGGCTGGTGAGGAGGGGAAGCTGTAACCCTATTCAGAGAAAGATATATATATATATATATATATATATATATATATATATATATATATATATATATATATATATATATATATATATATATATATATATATATATATATATATATATATATATATATATATCTATCTTTTGTAAATTTACTTACAACAAGATGATGTTCTTTTGTTACGACATGTATTATTGCAAATGTGCAAATTTCATATATGGTGTATTCTTATATAATTCTGTAAATTTTTCCTCAAATAGCGTTAGTTACATCTCACATAAATTATGATTTTTTGTTCGTTTTAGCGAAACATCGAACCAAACCGCATGATGTTCTCCTTTAACGTTTTGTGTCCCGCCGCATTGCGCGGGTACACAACTAGTATATATATATATATATATATATATATATATATATATATATATATATATATATATATATATATATATATATATATATATATATATATATATATATATATATATATATATATATATATATATATATATATATATATATATATATATATATATATATATATAGGGTTAGGTTCTTTTAAGAACTCAAATATTCATAAGATCTTGAGAACTCAATGTCATCCATTAGATCATTATCCAAATAAAAAAGGGCTTGATCGTCATTTAATAAATTTAATTTAATTTTGATTTTTTTTATTTTTGGCAACAGACTATCAATTCCTAAAAATAGGCCTAATCAATTTCAAATTTCAAAATTTAAAAATAATAAGATTTTGTTTTATTAAAATCAGAATTTTCGAGATTTTTGTTTTCTTAAATATCAGATTTTTCGAGATTTTTTTAATTTGATTTTTGGAATTTAAAATACACACATTTTTTTCGTAATTACAGGTGCATATATAATTATTCGTAGGTGCATATATGCATATTTTCTGAATTCATATATAAAAATTTATGTATTTGCAATGTGCATATATGCATATACACAGGTGCATATATGCATATTTTCGGAATTTATATACACATATTTTGTACTTCTAATATCTTAAAGCAAATAATAAACACACCAATTTATTAAAAACAATTATAATATACAAGTGTTTTGAACCACACATACATAAAATATTTAAAAAAATACAACAAAAATTTATAATATCTTCATTGTTTCTTCCTTGATCGTCAAGTTTCTTCACTTTTATCAATTTTCACCTCTTTAATTTGATCGATAAATTTTGTAAAATCTGCAAAAATGGTAATAAAAGTGAACATACGTATATGCACATATGTAGAGATACTGATATATACAAACACATACGTATATGCGTATATGCACACATACATAAATGCACATGTGCACATATACATATACACATATGCATATATGCACACACATGCATATATATTCAATACACATATGCACATACATTCAGTACACATATGCACATATATGCGTATGTGTATATGTACATTTTATGCACATGTATACCTTTACAACAATGCAAAAACATGGATATAAATATAAACAAATTATCATTTATATGCATATATGCATATATGCACGTATGTATTTATGTGTATATATGCATTATGCATATATATGCATATATGCACATGTCTTTAGATGAACATATACAATAATAAATCTATGCACAAACAAAAACATATGTATACAAATTATAAACGAATTATCATATGGATACATCTTGGCACAAACATGAATATAAAGAAATTATCACATATGCACATACACACATATGTATATGCACATATCCACATACGTGTATGCACATATGCACATACGTGTATGTGTATATGCATATACGTGTTCTTAAAACAGGTTCTTGATGCATGATCTAGTGATGTCAAACCTGATTGATTTGAGAGATTGAAGCTGTAAAAGTTTGATAACCACAACCATGACCACCGCCACATTGAAGTTTTTAATATGAACCGCTCAAAATTGAACCAAAATTGATATAAAACCCTAAAAAACACGAACCGGATCAATCAAACATTGAAATTCAACATCACAGTGAGCGCAAATAAAACAGAAAACAGAAAATTACAAAGAATGGTGCACGAGGCCGCGTTAATTTAATTTCGTGACTATACCCGGCTTCAGAAACAATGACGCATTAGTGAAATTGAAGAAAAATGGTAGGATCAAACTCTCATTTGAGATCATACGTAAATTATGAAGGTTTTCATAATTTAGTATGCAAATTTTTGTTTTTTGTGAGGCCCATCTTCTAAAATATAAACCAAATCAAAAAAAGATTTAGTCTTGGTGTTAGCCATTTTAGAAGAACACGTGTAGCTTGACAAGAAAAACATACATCCTTTCTACAAAGTTTGATCACGCAAAAATGTAGTATTGCCGATTATTTGATAGTTTGTTTCTTGTCGTTATTATCATCAATTCCAACATGAATTTGACAATTAATTAATTGGAATAAGAAGTAATAAGCACACCTTGTTTTTTCACAGCGACAATCTTCTTCGTCGGCTGGGATGTTGCGACCTTGCTGGTCAGACTTTTCAACAATCTGCTCCGATGGAAACAAAACCCCATCAATATTCTGTAGCGATCTTCTGTCGTCGGTGTAAATATCGGGGTCAAACAAACACGCCGACATCTAGGGTTTTCAGAGAGGGAAAGTCGATGAAGATGGTAGATGAAGAAGAGAAAGATACGGTCAAGACTACGAGGGGGTGAAGTGAGAGAAATTGAGATTTTTTTTCAGTTTTTATTGGAATGCAGCCTGATATATGGAATTTCCATTTCAGCTTCTTTTCTTATTCCAAAACTATCCCTGAAAGTTAATTTAAAAAGACAATTATATCATTAAACTTAATGTTAATTACAAAACTGCCATTATCGATCCTAGCCATTTAATTTTTTGATCTAATGGTCCAGATTTGGTTCTCAAGATCTCAGGAATTTTTGAGTTCTCAAAAGAACCTAACTCTATATATATATATATATATATATATATATATATATATATATATATATATATATATATATATATATATATATATATATATATATATATATATATATATATATATATATATATATATATATATATATATATATATATATATATATATATATATATATATATATATATATATATATATATATATATATATATATATATATATATATATATATATATATATATATATATATATATATATATATATATATATATATATATATATATATATATATATATATAGGGTAAAGTTCAATTGAGAACCTAAAAAAGCCTAGGAACCTAAGAACCCATTTTATGAACTTTTTTTCTACATAATATTTTTCAAAAAAATATATACCAAAAAAACCGTTATTGTGCGACTAGAAGATTTAAAAAAAAAAAATTTCAAAAAAAATCATTTTTTTTATTTCTTTTTCATATGCACATTTATATGCATATACATATAAATATGCATATGAAAAAAAAATGTTTTTTTTTGAAAATTTTTGTTTAAATCTCTTATACGGTTCTATTCCGTCATTTTTTAAAAAAAAATTTGAAAAAAAGTGTATATATATGCATATGCATATACATATGCATATACCGTGAATTTTATATAAATATGCATATAAAAAATAAAATATGCATTTTTTTGAATTTTTTTTTTGAAAATCTCTTAATCGCATATATTAAAAAAATTGGGTGCTATTTTTTTTGAAAAATATTGTGTAGAAAAAAAGTTCGTAGGTTCTTAAGGTTTTTTAGGTTCTCTCATGATCTCGACCCTATATATATATATATATATATATATATATATATATATATATATATATATATATATATATATATATATATATATATATATATATATATATATATATATATATATATATATATATATATATATATATATATATATATATATATATATATATATATATATATATATATATATATATATATATATATATATATATATATAGGTAGAAGTTCAAATGAGACCATGTAAATTTTGTGAGACCGGGAGACTCAATCCTAGCCACTCATTTTAGAGATCAAAAAATAAAAAAAAAATAAAATAGGCTAAAATAATGAGAATTTTCAAAAAAAAAAAAATTTCTACTTAATTTCGCTACTTATACAATCTAAAAAAAATTAAAAAAAAATTTAAAAAAAAAATCGAAAAAAACCTGGAAAAATCAAAAAAATATTCTATTAGAATGTTGCTGGATGTTGCATATTCTAATAGAATATTACACTAACTAGTGTAATATTCTACTAGAATATGAAAAAACTCTAATTTTTTTATTTTTTATTTTATTTTTTTTAATTTTTTTTTGAATAAAAAATGACGAAAATAATAAATAAATATATTTTTTTTCAAATTTTTTCATTTATTTTGCATTTTTTAATTTTTTTTGTTTTATACCCAAAATGAGTGGCTAAGAATGCGTCTCCCGGTCTCACGAAATATAATGGTCTCATATGAACCTAACCCTATATATATATATATATATATATATATATATATATATATATATATATATATATATATATATATATATATATATATATATATATATATATATATATATATATATATATATATATATATATATATATATATATATATATATATATATATATATATATATATATATAGTTGGGATACAATAAGAAGTAATATTTTGATAGAAAGGTAAAAAATCAGTAATTAAGGTATGAATGGTTATAATTAAGGTAAGAATGATATATTTTTGTAACTGATTTCAGTTCATTTAATCTTACATATATATACACAAAAAAATATGGTTGCATCTTAAAAGACATTATTATGATTTGATGAGTGATGAGATTCCTTCCTACCAAAATATTATTTTTACTAGATCCCAATTCTATATATATATATATATATATATATATATATATATATATATATATATATATATATATATATATATATATATATATATATATATATATATATATATATATATATATATATATATATATATATATGAATAGGTTCAAATGAGAACCATTAAAACATTGAGAACTAAAAGAAGTAATCTAAGCCACATATTATTTTGATCCAAAGGTTGTGGGGTTTGATCGTGTACAACGCGTTCACACTGATTAACCTCTATGTATATATATATATATATATATATATATATATATATATATATATATATATATATATATATATATATATATATATATATATATAGTAAAGTTCAATTGAGAACCTAAAAAAGCCTAGGAACCTAAGAACCCATTTTATGAGTTTTTTTTCTACACAATATTTTTCAAAAAAAAATATACCAAAATTTTTGTTATGATGCATCTAGAAGATATAAAAAAAAATTTCAAAAAAAAATCATTTTTTTAATTTTTTTTCATTAGGGTATAGGGTTTAGGGTTTAGGGTTTAGTTTTAGGGTTTAGGGTTTAGGTTTAGGGTTTAGAAATCTCTTAGACACTTTAAATAAAAAAATTAGATGCAAAATAATCATTTTTTTTATTTTTTTTCATATGGGTTTAGGGTTTAGGGTTTAGGTAATGGGTTTAGGGTTTAGGGTTTAGAAATCTCTTAGACGCTTTAAATAAAAAATTTGGATGCAATTTTTTTTTTAAAAATATTGTGTAGAAAAAAAGTTCCTATGTTCCTAGGCTTATTTAGGTTATCTCATGATCTCGACCCTATATATATATATATATATATATATATATATATATATATATAGAGGTAGGTTCAATAGAGTTCTCTTAAAAGGTAGAGAACTGGAGGCCAGATCTTAGCCATCTATTATTCTTAGCCATCTATTATTCTAGATCTAGGGCTCAAATTTAATAAAAATTATGTAATTTTTACTCATTTTAAATTCAATTTATTTGAATTAATAATAAAAAAGGGTATTATGGTCATTAATTCTTAAGCTAAATTTATCAGTTTTTATCACTTCCTAAAATATCTCTGTCACTCTCTCTCATATTTCTTTCCCTTCTCTCTATTTATCGGCTTCATCACCAGATTCAAGAAATTTAAACCCTAATATTCATACGGCTTCATCACCGGATTCAAAACTCTCGATTCTGCAATAAATATTAGTGAAGATTTTAAAAGGGCTCGCTGAATGGAGAAGATTGAGATGGCTGAGTTGCTGAATTGATTCTTACAGATGGAAATCTTGACGAGATAAAGCCTTGGAGATCGAAAATCAAATCAAGAAATCGACAATTGCCCGGTACGGATTCAAAGCCGCAGGTAACTAAACTTATGAGTATTTGGTTGAACGACCAAACTAATAAACAAGTTAGTTTCAATTTCAATTGCATTTTTGTTTATCGTCTATTATAAATTTTGTTGATTTGAACCTTATCTTATAAACCCTATTTTTATGGATTTTGATTGATTACATGTGATGGATTTTAGAAGTCCTAAGAGTCCATTGCAAACAGGCCGGTCGTACTATTTTCAAAAACTAAAAACACATATGTTGAAACTTTGTGACTAAATTATTTGTTTTTAGTTAAAAAATTTCTCGTTAGACCTCACTTATTTTGAATCATCTCTTGATAGTCACATGCTATATCTGTTTTGCAATAATTATTATTACACAGGAAAGTTTGTAAACATTCTACTTCAAAAAATGAATAGAAAATTCAAGTAAGAAAAGTGTAAACGTTCTTTATCAGGCGCTTAATGTTTACATGGAGCTATGTTTCCCATTTCTCTTGCTTTAATTTTTAATTTGAAGTATTTAACAATTTATTTATTTGTATACAAAATGATTTTTAAAAAAGGAATAACATATCCATATAACTTTGTAGCTTATGTGTTTTGTTTGAGAAGGCAATTTTACAGGAACATCATGGGTGAATCACCGGAAAATATGCCGGAAAAAGACCTCAAGAATCTTAAAAGCAAGTTAAAGAAAGACTTTATCACGATTAGATCAAAAAAAGTATTTTACTCTTCGTAATTCATTTATTAAAACTATTACTAATAGTAACCTAACATTTAATTTTCCCACTAAATGTGCAGAATGAACTTCTATTTGCTGAAATCGAGTATATGCAAAAACGAGTAAGTAATCATGTGCTGGCATGAGCACGATTAGGTAGTAAACTAGCTGGACTTGGTAATAATATTCAGGGACAATCACTGATGATTGATTGAGAAACCAATCATTCATGATAAACTTATGAATTATATTTTTAATGCTTTAATGTCAATTGTTGTATGTTTTGTGTATAGGAAATTGAACGGACAGTAATAGTGTTTTTGTAAAGTTAAAAACAATGAGTTCATTCATTGAAATTGCAACAAATATGATTATTCATTGATGATTGAGGCAATTTTCTTGCTGATTTAGTTGTTGTTTTTTGTTTAAATAGTTAATCATTCATGATTACAATGTTTTATTCATTCATGATGATTACAATGCCTTATTCATTCATGATTACAATTCCTTATTCATTCAGATCTATAACAACATTTTGTTAACTTTCTGTATAAATTTTTACAGATGTTATCTGCTCAAACCACATATTCTTGCTCAATTTCAGAAGATTTCTGCCAAAAACGTAAGCAAATCAGGTCTGAAGCTGCCGATTAGAGGAAATGCTGGTGTATTCATTGATGATTAGGGGAATTCAGTTATGATTACGGGCGTATTCATTTATGATTAGGGGCGTATTCATTTATTTCCATGATTAGGGTGTATTCACTTATGATTAGAGGTTTATTCATTTGTGATTACAACTTAACAATATCTTTTATTTCCATAATTTCCTTATACATTTATGATTACGAATGTATTGAATTTTTTATATTTGCTTTATTCATTTGTGATTACAACTTAACAAGATTGTATAGAAATTATCTCCAATTTGTGCTTTATTCATTTATGATTACAACCATATTGATATATGAATACAAAATGTGTCTATTCATACATGATTACAAATATTCTGATAAAATAATAGATTTTCAATATCATTGATACTTTGATTTATAAAAAAGAAAAAAAAAAACGTTTTTTTGAAAAAAGAAACACATTAAATGATAATTTCTTAATTTTTGGTAATTAAAAAATGGAAAAATAATTAAAAAATAATTACTTTTTTGGGTAACTATTAATCAAATCCCTAGATTTTAGAAAATTATCAATTAATTTATTATATTATAATTTAACTAAAATACACAATTACTAATATGCCCTTATAAAATGATTGGTCCACGTTTGGCCTCTAGTTCTCCACCTTTTATTGGTCTCTATATAACCTCTCCCTATATATATATATATATATATATATATATATATATATATATATATATATATATATATATATATATATATATATATATATATATATATATATATATATATATATATATATATATATATATATATATATATATGGCGGTTTGGTTTCGCCTCATTTGACTGAACTAGGGCGCTGCAAGGCGGATTCGAGAGTCCATGTTGCTATTCCGGCATCTAGAGGGGAGTACGTTCGATGGAATGCCCAGCTGCGCCAGGGAAAAGAATAGAAGAAGCCTTCTTTGCCAAAGTAATGGGGCCCTTCCAATAGGAAGGAGGACGCTGAGACAAGGAACTTCCAGTGCCGGAAGGTCAAGGAAGTTGGTGACCTGATGACAACGGCATCGCCGTATGCTCCACTTTTGTTGCCCGATTTCATATTCCAATAAACCCCGTAATCGTAAAAAAGTAGGTTTTTTATCTATCGGCCTAGCAAAATAAAAATTGGGAGCCCACACAAGATTGTTGTTTTTAATTTTCATTGAATGGTATTTTTTTTTTCAAAATGCTGGTTGTACAAATATTTTTTTTTTAATTTTTAATTTTATATTTTAATTACATTTCTCCCAAGCAAACATTGAATTTCTTTTTCCATATTTCCAATGTCTCTTATAATGACTATAAGTGTTTGTTTGGATAGATGGGTACAATTCAAACTTAAGTCATATCCAATATGTACCAACAATTCACAATTCAGTTGGATTGGTTTTTACTATCCAGATTTTAAAAGTTGAGACACTTTGAAAATATATAAATTAAATATTAGTCGGCTCTATAAAAATACAAGAAGAAACTATTTAGTACTGAATTAAAAATGTATAAACAATTACCAATACAATAACATTCTAGTTTCATATTGTACATATAAAACTGAATTAAAAATGTGGATAACGAGGTTTCTCGATCCTTTTTTTAGCACACATCGACTAATCTACCATGAGAACACAAAGCTATAAATACAAATGTGTAAGGGTGCGAACGTGTCTCAATGGATTATCCACCACATATTAAGATTTTTTATAGTGCGAGTCATCTAATCTTTTCAATAATGTAGTAAATTAATAACGCATAAAGATATATATTAAAAATAAATAGTATATTAAATAACTAATAGATTGTTGTTTGATTTTTTGGGACTGTTCAATTCTTATCCAACATCCGAAATAGTAATTCCATTTGGTTGAAAACCAATGAAAAATATATTGAACCATATAATGCAATTCAAATGGATAAATTGGATAACCTCCTTAGAGTTAGTCGTTGACCAACTTTATATTTTGATGGTTTTAGATGTACTTGTTGAACGATATTCTGATCTTGTTTGTATGGTTTGTGTTCAGAGGTAACTGCCACTTTTGTTAGTTATCAATGAACAAAACTTATCATCTCTTTATATGTTATCTATTGTATTACCAAATATCCAAACATTAGAATATATGAGGTACCGAAATTCAGACATGAATTTCAGTTCATACTTCAGAAGTTTGGAAGACAGAAGATTTGCAAGTTCAAGAAAAGACTTAAAGAAGACACCGAAATTAAGACATGAATTCAGTAAAAAGAGATTCTCGAAACATCAGCATATTGGAAAAAACTCATTGCTGATTCAACCAACTTCAAGAGTCATCAAAAGATCAAGTCAATCAGCAACTCACATCCGAAATTCCACTATGCCGAATATCACTCCTGATCTTCGGTTACATCAGAAGATTATATCACGTTCGAAAGTAAAGACAAAGTGAAGATAAAGACAAAGATAAGCGGATCTGATTATATAGCGCTGTTAGGCTAGTAATTTCATGTTCCCTAAAGTCATATGGCGCTTGTACTGTTCCGTTAGAGAACATTCAATCATAGGCCATCCTAGTCTGACTTTGTACTATTATCCTTAGAACAATCTGAAGTGGACTGGTCTGTAGTCCCTTCAGTCTGTAGGTCCTTATCTGGTGGGATCTCTCTTTGCACTATAAAATGAGAGATCCACCACACTTTATCCTCATGGTTTGGAGAAACTCATCTGTAACACTTTCTATATTATATAAAAGATCTTCATTCCATCAAACACTTTGTTCTTCATGTTCATATTATTGTTCTTACTTAAGTGTTATTAATTTCTGCATTTTGATCTTAAGTCTTTTACATTTCCGCACAATTACTTGTTTGTCTTTAAAATATTGTTGAGCATAAACGATCTTTCAAAGTTATTCTTAAAGTATTTGTAACTTTGTATTTTCCAACAAACCTCAAATACAATATCTATGTACATGTATTTCCCATGGAATTGTTAAAAACAAATCATATATTTTTTTTAACATCAATAATATTTACTCGAATACGGTAAGTTCCAAGATTCAAATGTTACACATTTCAACGGTGTTGAAATCATTATTGATAGTTTTGTATAATTGACAAAACTTGATATGTTATTATGCAATGGACCCAGTTTTTATAGATTTAAAAAGTCATTTATATGGAAATTATTTCATTCTTACTAAAAATTTAGATTATGTCATTATTTATTATTTAGTTATTTGTATTTATTATATTACCGTATTATATAACAAATTTCTTTTAAATGACTATAAATGGATTATTAATCTTTTGGTGGGTATCGGCCATCTTAAGAAGGGGAAATTTAATAAAATGACAAAATAAGAATATACTACGATTACCCATAAAAAAGCTATTAAATTAAAGTTTCTCAAATTTTTGGATACAAAAGGAACAATATCTTTTGTAATCGACCATAATTGTGATTGTCAAATCATTAACCATTTCACTAAATCTAGCGCATAAACATGTGTATAAGTATACAACTCTTTTGTTTGAACATCATATTTCTACCAAGCAAAAAGTATTGAAAATTTCTTTGAACACTCGTCGCCATGGTCAACCGCATAAGAACATATGCCATTATTTTGTGCTTAATGTTTCTAACATTGTTTGTTGGTCACGATTGTAAGTTTAATCTTTATAGCTTTTCAACATTCATCGAAAATACATTATTCATGTACATATACATACATACATACATCCATACATACATACATACATACATACATACATACATACATAAATACATGTGGATAGATAGGCAAGGATATCGTTTACACCATAATGCCTAGATTATTGTTAAATTTATCATTTTTCCCTATCATGATATATAGAACGATATAATTGAGTATGCATATCCTCATATATGTTCAAATGAATGTAGGCACAAGAGTTGCAAGCAAAGAGGGAAACGAAGTTGGAATTTCAGAACTACGAGATGAAAAAATAGGGTGGACTATTTGCAACGCGTATAATGCTAATCCGGGATTGAAGTGGTGTTGTTGTGATGACCAAATAGAGTGCTTCATTACTAAAGAATTATGCATGCAATTTTGCCCAAAGAGACGTCGTGTGTGTGACGAATGAAAACATCCATGATATTATGATGGTATCATTAAATGTAGCTTTGCATTTATCATATGATATGACTGTCAAACTCAAAATAAAATCTTGCCCACTTGGTAGTTATTTTGAAATTAATAGAAATTTAATTGGCAATTATCATCTTTTGTTCTTTTGTCCGGTTCTTATATATTGCTATGATAGCAAAGGCATGTGTAACAAAATATGTCCACAACATGATCCGCACAACAATAAATCCAACAGCAACCGACGATCAGAAGTTCAAGACTTAGACTATATAGGCTAGAGATAGGGCTGTACTTTTGTAATACTTTAATATTATTTGTTGTACTTAGGATCTGTTAGATATTTTCTCCTCCTATAAATAGGAGGTTTGGGTCATGAAGTCAGGTGTGAGACTCTAGAGAGACTGTGGAGGAAATTATCACTCCAATGTAGTCTAAAGGAATTGGAGGAGGGGCTGGAGAATTCTCTCCAGCCACCTCAAGAACATCCTCACTTCTCTTCTATTCTATTCTAGATCTCCATATCTTTCTATCCTTTCTTCTACTCTAGATTTTCATGTAATTCACCTTAGACTAAGAAGTGTGTTTGAGATTAACTTCTAATATGTAACACATTTCTTAATATCAATAAAAAATACGAATTACATCATATCGTTTAATTATTGTCTTCTAATTTCCGAACTTGTTTTTTACGATTTATTTAATATTTCGCAACTTTACATTTCTAGTCATTTTTATTTTCCGCCTCGTTCCTTTACAGATTAGCACTATTTATTTATATATTTTTGTTTATTGTTGAGCGAAAGATCTTGGACCCGAAAACCCTCGAATTTTCGTATATTTTTAATTTTCAACAATTTTCCTTTTGAATTATGTTAAAAGGTTTTGATTAGTTTTATGCACTTTCATATTAAAATCCATCGAGTTAAAAGTATAATTAGATTTATATTTCATTTTTTTTATTCTTATATTTGACCAACAAGGAGAACCTATGAAAATGAATTCCCTCGTAGAAATAATTTGGTTGTAAAAATCAAGTCGTGTATCACTAAATAAATTAAAGTGTTTTATTTACTTTCTGTAGGTGCTATAATAAGGTCATCTATCGTTTGCTGAACCAAAGAGCCTTTTTTATTTTCTTTAATTACTAGCTACAAGTATTCAAGTATATGTTATGAATTAGACCATTCAATAATGAATAAATTTTGATGTATCTGAAAGTGGCCTTAGAAGTTAATCCCATAAAAGATGTATTTGGTCCTTTAAAGAGTTTATATCTGAAATAAAAAGGCATCTTAATAGAGTCTAAAATTTTAGATAGAATGAGTTGGTGACTAAAATATAATCACACGATTATTCAAACGATTGGAAATGAATTAACTGAATATCCGAAACTTATTTAAATTGTAAAAACTCTTTAAAGTTAAATACATAAACAAAACCAATATCAATCATTAAATATAAA
Source organism: Cichorium intybus (assembly GCA_023525715.1). Taxonomy (NCBI): domain Eukaryota; kingdom Viridiplantae; phylum Streptophyta; class Magnoliopsida; order Asterales; family Asteraceae; genus Cichorium; species Cichorium intybus. The sequence goes on along the minus strand of CM042016.1, from coordinate 44,377,117 downwards.
TAACTAGGCGAATGCTCGCGCGTTGCGCAGGTTCAAATTAGGTAGTTATAATTTTGACAAATATATGTGGTTGAAATTAAGTATGTTATTAATATTAACTACCAAATAAAAATTATTACAGTAAGTTGATACATAAAAATTTTGCAATACAGTTTACGCATGAATAAAATCAAATATAATTCTTAATATTGTGTTACTTTTACCTATTGTTAGGATTAATTAATTTAAATTTTACTTATTTGATAGAGTATAGTTTTTAACTATTATTATGGTTAATTGATTTAAAAACTTGTTTTTAAAACTTAAGGAAACGTATTTACATGAATTACCTCAAAATTTAAATTGTAAGAGAAAATAACACATATAGGAATACAAAAGTACATTATTTGAAACATATTATTATGTGACATTACTTCGTAAGTCTCATCGAGAGTAAAAAAAATAAATTTTTAGAATTTTGTTAGGTACACTTGCATGCTGATATAATTTGAAATAAATAATTTGAAACATTTGACATAAATGGCTCATGAATGTTTTTGATAAATATTGATCAAATTAAAAAAATCATTTCCGTAACATACTAACATATAACATGTTTGATGCTAGCATTTTATGACTTAATCGTATTTTATCAATCACTCAGTATCATTTGAGTAAATAACTTATTTTTTGTATTCAATACTATTTTTAAATAATTTAAAAACTAGCTCTTTTGAAAAATTTTGTTATCGTAGAAAATAGTTCTCTTCAACTTTTTGTTAATTTGGTATTTCGGTTGAGGTTTATATCTAACATTATATTTAAAAGAATAGACTTTAAACATTTTTTAAAGTTTATTTGGCATTTTAATTTTATATTTTGAATTTAACACCAAATTTAAATTAACAAATTAAATGTTTTAGTTAAAAAAATTAAATATACTTCAATTGTGTATTGAATTTAACGTCATATTTTAATTAACTAATTTAGTGTATTATATCAAAAAAAAAATAACTTTAATACTAAGATTTAGAATAAGAATGAATTAATGTATTACTTAAAAAGAAAGTTGAAGTGTTGGGGGTTTCAAATGAATATAGTGATAGGAAAAATGCCTCTTGTATAAGATACTAGGCGTATTCTCGCGCGTTGCACAAGAGTAAAATAATATAGTAAAAAATATATTGACCGATCAAATATAAATATAAACATTTTGGATTTAATCAAAACATGCAAAACTAAAAATAAATCAATCATTTGACATATATATATCAATATTAATTTTTCATCCAAATATCAGACAAAACAAAACATAATCATATTTTTGTAGTCAATTATCATGGATGGTCCAACATTAAAAATATGTGGAAATATATTTACATAAATTATCTCAAATTTTAAAGTAAATTTAAAATAAATATACTAACAACACCATACAGTAATTAAGATATTAAGTATATTATATTAATAATTCAAAAGTCTATCTTAATGATAATTTTTTATATCTAATAAATTAGTTAATGTTGGAAGTTGAATAGTTAGGAGTTTCATATCAATATAGTGAAAGTAAAAATGCTTCAATAAATATAAGAAAGAATTATAAATCGTTAATCACAACAGATATTTTCTATCAATAATATTGTTTTTAACCAAGAGTCGAACAAAATAATGTAATAATCTATTTTAAGTCAATTGTATACGGACAATCCAATATTAAAAATATAGCACAACATATTGACATGAATAATAATACATACATTATGTTATTTGAATGTATTATGTAAATCAAACTTTAGTTAAATTAACATATATAATATTTCAAATTCTCTTTCTAAAATAAAAAACAATGAAATGTAAATAAAAAATAATAATAATAAAACTAATATAAATATAATATAAATTACAACTTATAACCAAAATTTAAAATAAATATGCTTTAATAAAATAAATTTTGATATAACTTATAGTTGCATAAGACATGTATAAATATGCTTTAATAAAATTTTATTTCCGCCAGTTTCATTCCCTTAATTATTTTTCCTTAAAATGATTTCTAGTTGATTTTCATTTTTCGTAAATCTTAGTAACTAAAAGTTTTATGATGATTTACTACTAAATGTCTTTTCTTACATTTATGTAAAGTTATTTTTAACGTTTCGAATGTTTAACTTCTTACATGACAATAATGTCACAACTTTTATATAATTTTCTTTGCAAAATAATGCTGATCCTAAAAATTATTCTACAAATCAAATGACAATATATACCCACTTATTCAAACAATATAAAACCATTTATTGGTGAATATGGATTAGAAAATATCAAAATACTATATATATATATATATATATATATATATATATATATATATATATATATATATATATATATATATATATATATATATATATATATATATATATATATATATATATATATATATATATATATATATATATATATATATATATATAAAATACATATTTGAGGATCAACTATAGACTCTCAAATCATAAAAAAAATTACTAATTACAATGAATAATCAATCTATTATACATCTTGCTATCCTTATATTGCGATAGAACCAATATGCACTTTGTTTGTTGTCTTGCAACTTGTAATTTGCTTTGACATCTTCACGTTTCTCCTTCCTAATACAATATAAACATATATACCTTCAAAATATGTGCTCTCAACCATGCCGTTTTTCACTTTCCCTATGACTTGTAATTTGTTATACATTCTTCACGTTTCTCCTTCGTAATACAATATAAAATATGCAACTTCAAAGTATGTGTGTTCTCAAATCATCTCTTCTTCCATCTTATTCTCCAAGCTAGAATCAAATTTATATGTGAATTATATGTAACTCTTATATTAATTAGGTGTGTTAAGTACCAATAGTATCGTAGGTTAAAAAACTCTTGAATTGTATATGTTTAATTACTTGAAAGTTGTAAAGCCTTGTAAGTTTTAAATGAATATAATTCAAGATATTAGCCTATCTTGAACCACATTCATTTGGATGGCCTCTATTATAAGATTTATACAGATATAGATATAGATATAGATTTGAAAATTATGAAAATTTCAATATATGATATCTTTTTTCATAATAAACAAGTGTTAAAATTTTAAAATACGACATTTTAAAAACATTATTTCCACACATGGTTATCTAGAGTGCATAAAAATGAAAAAGAATGTTCATATTGGTAAAGATCTTTATGGTCTTTTCTCTCTTTCGGTATACATATCTATGTCATTTAGTATATGTTTTATTGTTTTAACTTACATATTTTCCATTGATATGATATTTTATGATAAAATACTCCCCATGTAGAAATGGTATAATTCCTTAATGGGTTCTTCTTTTGAGTTCTTATTATTTTTATATTATTAACTGGATACCAATACAAAAGTTGTACATGTAAGTTCAAGTAAAATGGAACACAACTTCACATCTACAATGACTAGCATGTTGTATAATTTTCTGTAGTTGTGAAAATAAAGGTAATGGAATGGTTGTGTGTGCGTGTTTGTGTGTAGAACTATGTGTATATGTGTGTCTATATGTATGTGTATATATATATATATATATATATATATATATATATATATATATATATATATATATATATATATATATATATATATATATATATATATATACACACACTCATTTATATTTTATTGTTAATAGTGCTAAATCATAAAATGTAATACATAATAGATTAAGAACTTGAAGCATATTATTGACGATGTTTAATTGTACAACATATAAGGCATTAATGTTGTTTTTACAGCATATAAAACTAGCAAGTTTTCCGATACAATGATAATGGTTTTATATATCATCTTGGGTTTTATAATTATCATTAACTTATATATATATATATATAAACCAATCAGTTTAAACATCTATTATTTCAAATTTGAATGGCTTACTTTTACATTTTGTAATCAACAACCTTTAAAATTTATAAATTTTATTTTTACGACGTGTTATCAATAATTTCTATGGTATGCAATTTATTTTGTTGTTTGTAATTGCAAATCAATTTATTTCACAATAGTAAAAAATCAAAATTTAGAAACCTATATCCATATTCAAACCTAGTAATGCTGACTCCGAGATCGATTTTAAAATATTAAGAACTGATGTAACCTGTTTTGGGATAGGTTCCAACATTCTATGAACCGTCAGTTTCGACATCAACGAGCTTATATATGGAAATGACCAAAAACTCGTAGGTACATAAATTCCAACATATTTTAAATACATAATTGCATTCCAACGCAACACACGAATATGAGCATTGTTTGTGTATGTGTGTGTGTGTCTATATATATATATATATATATATATATATATATATATATATATATATATATATATATATATATATATATATATATATATATATATATATCCTATCCTATCCTAATAAATAAGTAACTCAAAGCCACATGTCATCTCCTCATTGATTTTGACACATGTCATTTTCTCATAATTTTGAATTTCTTAAAAAAATTGTTTGAATTGAATGTATTTAATTCTAATAATTCATAACTCAATAAATTAGGAACCTAGCAATTTAATTAATGGATTCTAACAATTTAATTATCACTTAAATGAAATGACAAGAGAATGCAACATATTGTCATTTTCTTCTCATCGATGATACATATGTCAATAATTTCGGAAAGATAGCATGATGATTAATGGATTTTTTTCGAATGCCATAGATCTTTAATGCAGGTCCAAAAACAAACATAAAACTACATTTACGTTTAAAAATTTTATTATACTAATTTTATAATTAATATATCTTATATAGTTTACTAAGTTTGGATAACCTTTGATTTATTATGTCTATTAAAAATATAATAACTAATTTCCATAATAGAATTAAAATATTTAACATAATAATTAAAAAACACGGCACACACGCGCATGCACGCACGCACCAGGGTCGGCCTTAAGGGTATTCAAAATGCATGAACGCAAAATTTTTACGTTTAATATATTAGTGATGGAAAATCCATCGGTAAACCTTTACAAATTCCGTCGTTAAAAAGTTTTATTGATGGCTATTTTTTACTATTCACTATTATTGATCAGTTTCGTATAAATATATATTCTAAAATGAAACATGTTATATTCATAAATGAATACAGAAATTCTAAAATATTTTATGAAACGATATATTATAATAAGTACACAATATATTCTAATTGAAAACTACATACTTTAATTTTAATTGAAAACATCAACATACTAATGTCGTCGTCGCATTGTGCGGGTATACACCTAGCAGTGAAGCAATATTATTGGGTAATCATGTTATAGAAATAGATATTATATCTTGAAATAATATTGGAAATCGTACGTTTATTCCAAAAATGTCTTTGACGCCTTTATATAGAAGAATTTCTTTCAAATTTCAAAGAAAACAATTTTCATTGACTGTATGTTTTGCAATGACAATAAATAATAGTCAACGGCAATCTCTATCAAATGTGTGTTTGTTTCTGAGACAACCAGTCTTCACACACGACAAGTTGTATGTTATATTTTCGAGAGTTAAAAGTAAAGATAGATTAAAAATGTTAATTTTAGACGACGGTAAACTTAGCAATAGAACAACAAATGTTGTATTCAAATAAGTCTTTCAAAATTTATAATTTGTTATAATTGTTCAAAGTTTATCAACATTATGTTGTAGTGTTTAATTTAATAATGTATATATCCAAAAATTTCATTATATATTGTCGAGAATTTGTTATACATAATTATTAGTGTTTAGGTTTTTTTATTTAATAATTATTTTGTATCATCCCGTGTAATACACGGGTTTTACAACTAGTATATATATATATATATATATATATATATATATATATATATATATATATATATATATATATATATATATATATATATATATATATATATATATATATATATATATATATATATATGTAGACACACACACTATTGTTTTTAATTTTTATTGAATGTTGTTCTTTTCACAATGTTGGTTTTACAAAAAAAATTTAAAATTTTTTATTTTATAATAATTACATTTCTCTCACGCCAACGTCTCTCATAATGACTATGAGTGTTTGTTTGGACAGATGGATACAATTCAAACTTAAGTCATATCCAATATGTTCCAACAAATCACAATTCAGTTGGATTGATTTTTGCTATCCAGATTTTAAAAGCTCAGACACTTTAAAAATATATAATTTGAATATTTTTCGGCTCTATAAATATACAAGAAGAAACTGTTTAGCATTGAATTAAAAAGGTATAAACAATTACCAATATAAAAACATTCTATTTTAATATTGTACACATAAACTTTTTTGGAAGAGTCTCTGCTAACGAGGGTTCTCGATCCTTTTTTAGCACACATCGACTAACCTACCCGTGAGACATGAAGTTATATCTTGTGTATGAGAGTCACTTTAAACAAACATACATGGCCATAAATACATATGTGTAAGGGTGCGAACGTGTCTTACTGCTTATCCACCACATATTAAGATTTTTTATACTACGGGTCATCTAATCTTTTCAATAATTTAGTAAATTAATAAGGCATAAAGATATATGTTTAAAATAAAAAGTATATTAAATAACTAATATATTGTTTTCAATTTTTTGGGACTGTTCAATTCTTATCCAACATCCGAAATACTAAAACCATTTCGCTGAAAACCAATGAAAAATATAAACATTGAACTATATAATGCAATTCAAATGGTTAAATTGGATAATTTTTTAACCAAATAATGAATAACCTCAAATACCATATCTATCTACATGTATTTCCCATGGAATTGTTAAAAATAAATAATATATTCTTCTTTTTTTAACAACAATCATATTTAGTCGGATACGGTGTGTTCCAAGATTCAAATGTTACACATTTCAACGGTGTTGAAATCATTATTGATAGTTTTGTATAATTGACAAAACTCGATATGTTATTATACAATGGACCTAAGTTTTTATAGATTTAAAAAATCATTTATGTGGCAATTATTTTATTCTTACTAAAAATTTAGATTATGTCATTATTTGATATTTTGGTTATTTGTATTTATTATATTACGATATTATATAACAAATTTCTTTTAAAGGACTAAAAATTGATTATTAATCTTTTGGTGGGCATCGGCCATCTCAAGAAGGGGAAATTTAATAAAATGAAAAAATTGAATATACTACGATTATCGAAAAAAAAATCTATTAAATTAAAGTTTCTCAATTTTTGGATACAAAAGGAACAATATCTTTCGTAATCGGCCATAAATGTGATTGTCAAATCATTAACCATTTCACTAAATCTAGCGCATAAACATGTGTATAAGTATAGACCTCTTTCGTTTGAACATCATATTTCTGTCAAGCAAAAAGTATTGAAAATTTCTTTGAACACTCGTCGCCATGGTCAACCGCATAAGAACATATGCCATTATTTTGTGCTTAACATTTCTAACATTGCTTGTTGGTCATGACTGTAAGTTTAATCTTTTTAGCTTTTCAACATTCATCGAAAACACATTATTCATGTACGTATATAAGCATACATACATACATACATACATTCATACATAAATACATGTGGATAGATAGGCAGAGATATCATTACACCATAATATCTAGATTATTGTTTATTTTATCCTTTTTCCCTCTCATGATATATAGAACAATAGAGTTGAGTATGCATATCCTCATATCATGTTCAAATGAATGCAGGCACAAGAGTTGCAAGCAAAGAGGGAAACAAAGTTGGAATTGCAGAACTACGAGATGAAAAAATAGGGTGGATTATTTGCAACGCATATAATGCTAATCCAGGATTGAAGTGGTGTTGTTGTGATGACCAAATAGAGTGCTTCGTTACTAAAGAATTATGCATGCAATTTTGCCCAAAGAGACGTCGTGTGTGTGACGAATGAAAACATCCATGATATTATGATGGTATCATTAAATGTAGCTTTGCATTTATCATATGATATGATTGTCAAACTCACAATAAAATCTTGCTCACTTGGTAGTTATTTTAAACTTAATAGAAATTTAATTGGCAATTATCCTCTTTTGTTCTTTTGTCCGGATCTTATATATTGCTATGATAGCAAAGGCATGTGTAACAAAATATGTCCACAACATGATTTCGACTAATATTATGATTGAAATAAAAACTTTTGTGTTGTTTTTCAAGTTGAATTTGAAGGGTTTTTAAGCAATCAATGAAAAAATAAATCCCTAAGTTCACATGCAACCCTAGAAAGATCTATGTTTTCTTCTATGAAGATATAAACTAAAAAACCTAAGGCCAACATTTATTTCTAAAGATCAAATAAGAATTAACCAACCTTTTGATCTTGTTCTTGAAGCTAGCAGTAAACAAATCCTGCCTCAAATGCAAGTCACACCCAAGCAAGGAGAAAAGAATCCAGTAGAGTTTATCCAGTTGTATTTGGCACAGGAAATAAGGGTGCCAGAGGGTTCCTTTTATAGCCTCCTAGGGTTACAGCTGAAACCCTAGAGGAGCCTCCAAAGTGGGCAAGCCTGTTGACCACTTGGACCAGATCCCTTAAACCCTAATTAGGGTTTCGCCACCTATGGAGAAGCCTCCATAGTTGGCGCCATTTTTGGCCCCTGGCCACTGGCTTGCCAGTTATTCAACTATTGAATAAATACAAACCAGTCCCTGCACTTATAATTAATTAATTTAATCACTAAATCAAATCCAATTAATTCTAGATTAAATATCAATTAATTATTATAGTTTCTAATTAATATATTAACACTTAAATATATTAATAAACTATTTATTTATTTCTATTGATTTATTAAACAATTAATAAATCAACCTTTCACTCTACTGAACTCTACACTAAACCTCCAGCTATGAGGGCAACCCAAATGGACTTTGCTTCAATTAACAAGATAAATACAATTACAAGTCATGGCTTAGACACCAAATCCAACGGTCTCCCACTTGGATAAGTCTATGACTTTAATTGTCCATTTACCTTCTGATTAATTTCAGTTTCCTAGAAACTGTTCCTGAACTCTGACCTAGTCAGTTCTGTCCAAATATAAGTGATCAAATGATCCTCCGTCCAACAAGATATTTTCAGACTCAAGACATGGATTAATATCAATCTCGGTCTGATACTCTGTTTCTCGATTTCTGATTTGCATATGACTTTTGAAACTGCTAATTGAACACATCAATTCAATCCCGGTTGGCCAACACTTTCAGTCAACTTCAAAATCATCAAGAGGCCTACAGATATCTATTTCCCCATCGAGTCAGGGGACGGATAAGTTTCGACTTATATGTCCATACCTTTTACCAGTCAGAATACTCACAACAATGTGTTTTATAACACCGAGTTACCGGTGCGTTTTCGCATTATCAATAAGCAACCGTCTCGTAAATTACAGATCATATCTCTCCACTTAAAGATCAAAGGATATTATCGTCTTAACATTGCTCGTGATGTAATCCATGAAGCAATCTGTTAAGCATGGGTTTATCCAATACTCAATTCTCTATTTAATAGTACTCATGAACGTTGTAGCAGTCTTACCGCAATGTCTAACTCCTTAGACAATCTACAACCGATTCATGACAGTCTTCATTCATACTTATTTCCTAACAGTATGATCGACTGTGGAATTTCAAATAATCTAATTATTTAGGAAGTTAAACATGCAAATAAAGAAACACAATAATAAACAATTGACAAAAGTAGTAACAATACTCATTTATAAATCTCCATTATAAAATCACCAAGTCAATTACATTTATATTGTTACAAGTTTCAGAATCTATCTAATTACTAAAACTAATATCATCCGTCAGTCCAATGCTCCGAGCATGCTGATTGTGCTTGATCCTGCTCAGTGCCTTAGTCAAAGGATCTGCAGGATTGTCTTCTGATGATACTCTCTTAACCAGTAAGTGACCTTCTTCTACGTGATGTCGAATGTAATGGTACTTTCTGTCGATATGTCTGGACTTTCCATGATCTCGCGGTTCCTTTGTCAAAGCGACCGCTCCTTCATTATCGCAGAACAGTTCCATCGGCTCCTGAATGCTCGGGACAACTCCAAGGTCACCGATAAAGTTTTTCAGCCAAGCCGCTTCCTTAGACGCTTCACTTGCTGCAATGTACTCTGATTCGCACGTTGAATCAGCCATCGTTTCTTGCTTGGAAATTTTCCAAGTGATCGCTCCACCGTTCAAAAGAAATACCCAGCCTGACTGGGACCGACCATTGTCCCTATCTGTCTGGAAGCTGGCATCTGTATATCCACTCACTTTCAAGTCATCACTGCCACCAAGGACTAATACCATATTCTTTGTCCTTCGCAGATACTTGAGTATGTTCTTAACTGCAATCCAGTGTGCCTTTCCAGGATTACCCTGGTACCGACTAACCATGCTCAATGCAAAGGACACGTCGGGGCGAGTACATGTCATAGCATACATGATCGACCCTACTGCCGAAGCATAAGGTACCCGACTCATCTCAGCTATTTCCTCATCGGTACTCGGACTTTGAGTCTTACTCAACTTGGCATTACTCTGGATCGGTAGCTCTTCCTTTTTGGAATTTTCCATGTTAAACCTTTTTAACACCTTTTCCAAATATGTACACTGGCTTAGACCTATTAATTTTCTCTTTCTATCTCTCAGTATTCTTATCCTGAGAATATAAGCAACTTCTCCAAGGTTTTTCATGGCGAAACATTTCCCGAGCCAAGCCTTGACATCTTGCAAGGTCGGAACGTCGTTTCCCATGAGCAATATGTCATCAACATACAGCACCAGAAAAGTGATTATACTCCAACTAGCCTTAACATATACACAGGACTCATCTTCACTCCTAGAGAAACCAAACTCTTTGACTTTCTCATTGAAGCAAGGATTCCAGCTGCGAGATGCTTGTCTCAATCCGTAGATTGATCTCTCAAGCTTACACACTTTATCAGGATGCTTTGTGTCTACAAAACCCTCTGGCTGATTCATGTAAACATCCTTAGTCAGTTTCCCGTTAAGGAAAGCGGTTTTGACATCCATCTGCCAAATTTCATAATCATGAAACGCAGCTATGGCAAGTATTATCCTGATTGACTTAATCTTGGCTACTGGTGAGAAGGTTTCATCATAATCAACCCTCGGGGTTTGAGTGAATCCCTTCGCAACCAGCCGAGCTTTAAAAGTGTGTACTTTTCCGTCCATGTCGGTCTTCTTCTTGAAGATCCACTTGCACCCGACTGTCTTACGACCCGACACATTGTCAACCAAGTTCCAAACTTGATTGTCATACATGGACTTAATCTCGCTGTCCATTGCCTCTTTTCACTTTTCAGACTTAGGGCCCGCCACCGCTTCATGGTAGTTAGCTGGCTCATCCAAATTAGTCAATGTACGATCACTTACCAATGTGTCACCATCCAAAGTAATATGGAAACCATAGAACTCGGGTGGCATGCTAACCCTACCTGAACGTCTAAGGGGCAATGAGATGTCGGTTGGTCTAACAAGAACCTCTTCCTCATGTTGGTGTCTAGTTTCTCCTAAGGTTGTTTCATCGGGCGTCTCCTGAATTTCTTCGAGATCGATTGTACTCCCACTGTCCTCTTTGGAGACGAGTTCTCTCTCTCGAAAGAATCCTCGTCTTGCTACAAAGACCACGTCCTCGCTCGTTTTGTAGAACAAGTATCCAAATGACTGTTTCGGGTATCCGATGAAGAAACACCTCTCACTTCTTTCCGCGAGCTTGTCATGAGTCTCTCGTCTTATGAAAGCCTCACAGCCCCAGACTTTGATATGTGCCAACGAGGGAACTTTCCCCGTCCACATCTCGTGCGGTGTTTTCGCAACTTTCTTGGTTGGGACTAGGTTGAGGATATGGGCGACAGTCTCTAAGGCATACCCCCAGAAATGGATTGGAAGCGAAGCTCGACTCATCATGGAACGAACCATGTCCAACAAGGTTCGGTTTCGCCTTTCAGCAACACCGTTCAACTGAGGTGTTCTTGGAGGCGACAACTGTGAAAGAATTTCACATTCCTTAAGATAATCGAGAAACTCGATACTAAGATATTCACCGCCTCTGTCGGATCTAAGCATATTTATCTTTCTGCCCAATTGATTTTCTGCTTCATTTTTGAACTCTTTGAACTTTTCAAAGGTATCTGACTTATTCTTGATTAAGTAGATATATCCATATCTACTAAAATCGTCAGTAAAAGTCACATAGAAACGCATGCCATCTTTTGTGGTTGTTCTGAAGGGACCACACACATCTGTGTGTATGATATCCAACAAACCTTTACCTCTTTCAAAGGAACCTTTGAATGGTGATTTTGTCATCTTGCCAAGCAAGCAAGATTCGCATACATCATCCGACTCGAGGTCGAATGATTCCAACACTCCATCTCTTTGTAGTTGGGCGATGCGTTTCTTGTTGATATGGCCAAGGCGACAGTGCCACAAGCACGCCTTTTCTATACCGCTTGAAGAATCAATAGTTAAAACATTTTTACCACAATTGTCAACACACACAATAGATTCATACACTCCATCACAAGGCAAAGCATTAAATATAAAAACATCATTTTCTAAAACAGAAATTGAACCATTCAATTTATTAAACTCATAGTAAAAGCCTTGTTTGAACAATGCATGAAAGGAAATTATGTTCTTTGCCATATCAGGCGAATATCAACAATTATGTAAATCTAAAACAACTCCACTACTAAGCACTAATCTATAGACACCGATCTTGGTAACAGGTGACGTTCGCCTATTGCCCATGACCAGGTTCAATCTATCGTGCTCCAGCTCCCTACTTTCCTTTAGGCCCTGCAAATCAGAACAGATATGAAAACCACATCCTGTATCAAGGACCCAAGAACAGGAAGAAGATGAGTTATTAGATATAGAATATGTACATGCTTGTGATGGCTTTACTTTGCCATCCTTGATATCCTGCAAGTACCTGGGGTAGTTCAGCCAAAGTCGCCTGACTGTTGTTCAAATAATACGCCAGTGTGAACTGGTCATAAGAACTGGGTAGAGAATTCAGCATTATGTCAACAGCCAAATCCTCATGTACAGGCATCTCCAGCTTTCTAAGCCTTTCCGCATAACCTTGCATCCTTTGCACATGAGTGCAGATGGACTCTCTATCCTTAGGCTTGCCGTTAGTGAAAGCTTTAACCACCTCACGCCTTTCGATGCGTTCTTGCTTGCAGAACTTTTCTGCGAGCTCTTTATGCATCTCGTAAGGCCAGTAGTCCTCATAAATACGATGCAGTTCAGGGTTCATGGTAGCGATCATGATGCAGGCCACTTTGGTCGCATAATCAGAATGTTTAGTTTACGAGGCGAGTTCCTCGAGAGTAGCGGTATCAAGGTCAACCTCAACCAGCTCGGTTTCCAAAACATACTCTTTGTGTTCAAACCTTAGAGCCATTTTGATGTTGCGGATCCAGTCATTGTAGTTAGTGCTGTCAAACGTCACTTTGGAGCACAATGACAGAATCGAGGTGACATTACCGGGGTTCGAGTGGTGAACGGATTGGTCAGAAGACATCTAAATAAGAAGAAGGTAGTTTTAATTAGACATTAATAATAATCCTTATATTCACCCACGAATAAATATAAGGCTAGGATCCTACAATAACAATCTACAATATCGAAGAGGGATGTCGTAATCTTTATTGTAAATTTTATAAGGTAGGCGAATGACGATTCAGCCAATTCCACCGTGGAAACATAATCTAATTATAATGGAATTCCTAGTTTCTTTTTGAGATTTATTGAACTGTTCAATAGCATGTTTTAATCTTGGGAATGCCCCGCTGTTTGTGACTGGGATACCGAGGATCACAAACCGGGTGTGAATAACCATACGAATTAGCTCGGTACTCTCGAAGTCAATTACCATCTCTAATTGACGTGCCGGTTAACCACACACGCTTCGTCAATAATGGCAAAATCGAGAAACCCATTGCGGCTCTTTGTGGACCCCAGTTGGCGTGCCAATAACCCCACACGCTCCACCAACGTTCCACAAAGTGCAATGTGCAATTCCATGGATTAGCACCAATTCACATTTTTAAAGCTAAAGTAACTAGATTGGGTTTTCTTCAATGTTCTAATACTTTCAATTATAACATTATACTTTTAAGAGGCTTAGAGGTTCTATCAAACCCGTTCGGCTAACGACACTTGACTGACCAGGAGAGCGGTGGGTAAGAGTAGATACCCATTAGACTACCATTTTATAGGCAGTCGCCATATACCCTCTTTATAGGACAGTTTTGTGAATGAGGCCTACTAATGGTAAGACTAACCATTTAATCTTATATATAAATATTAACTTTTAATCATAAATATATAAGATATATTTTAATCTCATTAAAATATTTTAGAATTAATTTATTCTTAATTTTCACTAATTTATATTAATTTTTCGAAAATTTAAATTAATTCTTTAAGCTGATTTAATTTATCTTTTAATTAACAATTAATTAAATCTAAGATAGATAACACAAATTAATCAAATTAAATTTACCTATCTTAAACCCCTAATGGATCGAAAATTGCAAGCAAGGATTTAAGGGTTCCAGTTATTTTGTAAATCCAATTACCAAAAATAACAACATACTAACCAAGGCAAGCAAAAATGGGGGGACCATGGGGTTGGCGGCTAGGGTTAGGAAACCCTAGCCTTGAAATCGATCAAGGCCTTTCCCAAAGGGTTAATTTTCGCAGAAAAACCCTAAGGCACAAACAGTTCATAACAATTCACAAGAAAACAAGCCATAGCTCTGATACCACTGAAGGGTTTTTAAGCAATCAATGAACAAACGAATCCCTAAGTTCACATGAAACCCTAGAAAGATCTATGTTTTCTTCTATGAAGATATAAACTAAAAAACCTAAGGCCAACATTTATTTCTAAAGATCAAATAAGAATTAACCAACCTTTTGATCTTGTTCTTGAAGCTAGCAGCAAACAGATCCTGCCTCAAATGCAAGTCACACCCAAGCAAGGAGAAAAGAATACATCAAAGTTTCTTCAGTTGTATTTGGCGCAGGAAATAAGGGTGCCAGAGGGTTCCTTTTATAGCCTCCATACATGGTTATCTAGAGTACATAAAATTGAAAAAGAATGAAGAAATTGGTAAAGCTCTTTATGTTGTTTTCACTCTTTCAATATACATATTATATCATTTAGTATATGCTCTATTGCTTTAACTTATATAATTTCCATTGATATGATATTGTAGAATAAAATACTTCCCATTTAGAAATGGTAGAACTCCTTTATGGGTTCTTCTTTTGAGTTCTTATTTGTATATTATTGGTTGGATACCAATACCAATGTTGTACATGTAAGTTCACGTAACAATAGAGCACAACTTCACATCTACAATGACTGGCATGCTATATAGATTTGAGAAAATAAAGGAAATACATTGGTTGTGTGTGTGTGTCTATATATATATATATATATATATATATATATATATATATATATATATATATATATATATATATATATATATATATATATATATATATATATATATATATATATAATACGTATATACGTATTTACTTTTTATTGTTTATAGTGCTAAATCATAAAATAATACATAATCAGTTAAGAACTTAAAGCATATTATTAACGATGTTTAACTGTAAATAATATAAGGTATTAATGTTGTTTTTACATCATATCATATAAGCAAGGTTTTCCTATACATTGATTATGGTTTTATATATCATCTTGGGTTTTATAATTATCATTAATATAATTAAAGTCAATTTAATGTCTATGAGTGTTTATTTGGATAAATCAAATCAAATCATACTTAAGTCATATACAACATGAACAAACAATTCACATTTCAATAATCTGTTTTTATTATCCAATTTAAAAGTTTAGACACTTTAAAAAATATAATTTAAATATTAGTCGACTCTATAAAAATTCAGGAAGAAACTATTTAGTACTGAATTAAAAATTTGTAAACAATTACTAATATAATAACATTATATTTTAATATTGTACATATAATTTCTTTTTTGGAAGGGTCTTTCCTAACGAGGGTTTTCTATCCTTTTTTTAGCACACATCGACTAATCTCTCCTGAGAACATGAAGTTATGTCTTGTGTTCAAGAGTCACGACAAACAAACATACATGGCCACAAATACATATGTGTGAAGGTGCAAACGTTTGTCAATGGATTATCCATCACATATTAAGATTAGATTTTTTATAGGGTGAGTCATCTAATCTTTTCAAAATTTAGTAAATTAGTAATTCATAAAGATATATATTAAAAATAAACAGTATAATTAAATAATTAGTAGATTGTTATTTGGTTTTTTGGAATGTTCAATTCTTATTGAACATACAAAGTAGTAGCTTCATTTGGCTGAAAACCAATACAAAAATCTAAATATTTGAACCATATAATGCAATTCAAATGGCTAAATTGGATATTTTTTAGCCATATAATAATGAGTAACCTCAAATACCATATCTATCAACATGTATTTCCCATGGAATTTAAAAAAAATCATATTTACTTCCTCATTTTTAACAGCAATCATATTTAGTCGAATACGGTAAGCTACAAACTTGGGATTCAAATGCTACACATTTCAAATTGAAATCATTATTGACAGTTTTGTATGATTGACAAAACTCGATATGTTATTATACAATGGACCCAAGTTTTTATAGATTTAAAAGGTTATTTACATGGAAATTATTTTATTCTTACTAAAACTTTAGATTTTGTCATTATCTATTATTTAGTTATTTGTATTTATTATATTACTGTATTATATAAAAAATTTCTTTTAAATTACTAGAAATGGATTATTAATCTTTTGGTAGGCATCGACATCTATAGATGTGAAATTTTAATTAAACGACAAAATTGAATATACCATGATTACCTAAAGAGTTACTAAATTAAAGTTTCTTAAACTTTTGGATACAAAAGGAACAATATCTTTCGTAATCCACCATAATTGTGTATGTCAAATCATTAACCATTTCAGTAAATATAGCGCATAAACATGTCTATAGGTATAAATATATGTTGTTGAAACATCATATTTATGTCAAGCAAAAAGTATTCAAAATTTCATAGAATACTCATCGCCATGGTCAACCCCATAAGAACATATGCCATTATTTTGTGCTTAACTTTTCTAGCATTGCTTGTTGGTCATGACTGTAAGTTTAATCTTTTTAGCTTTTCAACATTCATGGAAAATACATTGTCTATGTACATATACATACATACATACAAAAAGTATTGAAATTTTCTTGGAACACTCGTCGCCATAATCAACCGCATAAGAACATATGTCATTATTTTGTGCTTAACATTTCTAACATTGCTTGTTGGTCATGACTGTAAGTTTACTGTTTTTAACTTTTGAACATTTTCGAAAATACATTATTCATGTACATATACATATATATATATATATATATATATATATATATATATATATATATATATATATATATATATATATATATATATATATATATATATATATATATATATATATATATATATATATATATATATATATATATATATATATATATAAACATACATACATACATTAATACGTGTAGATAGATAGGCAGAGATATCCTTACACCATAATGTCAGGATTATTGTTAAATTTATCCTTTTTCCCTCTCATGATATATAGAACAATAGAATTGAGTATGCATATCCTCATATCATGTTCAAATTAATGCAGGCACAAGAGTTGCAAGCAAAGAGGGAAACGAAGTTGGAATTGTAGAACTTAGAGATGAAAAATTAGGGTGGATTATTTGCAACGCGTATAATGCTAATCCGGGATTGAAGTGGTGTTGTTGCGATAACCAAATAGAGTGCTTCATTACTAAAGAATCATGCGTGCAATTTTGTTCAAAGGGACGTCGTGTGTGTGACGAATGAAAACTTCTATGATATTATGATGGTATCATTAAATGTCGCTTTGCATTTATCATACAATATCGCTATCAAACTCAAAATAAAATCTTGCTCATTTGGTAGTTATTTTAAACTTAACATCCTCTTTTGTTCGTTTGTCCAGATCTTATATATTGTTATGATAGCAAAGGCATGTGTAACAAAATATGTCCAGAACATGATTTTGACTAATATTGTGATTGAAATAAATAAAGTTGTATTGTATTTTCCTTTTGAATTATGTTAAAAGGTTTTGGTTATTTTAACGAACTTGCATCTTAAAATCCACAAGTTAAATATCAAGTAAATTTAGATTTGTATTTCATTTTTTCTCATACGTGACCAACAAGGAGAACCTATGAAAAAGAAATCCCCTCCGAGAAATGATTTGGGTGTAAACTGCAAATCATGTATCACTAAATAAATTAAAGTGTTTTATTTACTATCTTTAGGTGCTATAATTAGGTCATCTATCGTTTGATGAACCAAAGAGCACTTTTTATTTTCTTTAATTGCTAGCTAAAATTATTATATGTTATGAATTATGCCAATCATTGATGAGTAAAGTTTGATGTGTGACAACTAAAACTTTCTTGAGTTTCATGAACTTAGTTTTAGATAAACCTAATATTTTATATGTGCATAAACGTATCATATTAGCCTTATAGTATTAAGAAAGTAACTCTAGTAAAATAATAGTAACATATGAACCCGAGTAGAAAGGAAATCGCATAAAGGACGAAAAGTGAAAATTTTATTTAGCAATCTTTAAAAAATTAATATCTCAAAATCTAAATGGAATTAGGAGTAAGTCCTCAAGGTTACTTTGGTAGTATTTGAGATAACAAAAATATAGGAAAAAGAATCGGGCCATTTGGATTTCGTTTCCACCTTTCTAAAGGTATAAAGTTTGCAAGTTTTGGATTTCGTACGAAGAAGATATGCCCCTGTAAAGTTGAGGAAAAAGAAAGAGAAAATGTTGAAAATTTCACTAAGGTTGGGGCAAGGGGTATTTTCGTCATTTCTCATTTAAAATTAGCCATTAGTTCCCCTCTTATCTCTGTGTACTACGATCACTTCCCATTTTACGCTAACTCAAATCAGAACAAAAGAAACGAGACATCGAGAAGCAAACACACACACACACACCGACTGTGTGTGTCCGTGAACCTCAAATCGGGAAAGCAGCTGAGCAAGAGGGTGCAAGGCTCAAGTCTGCACAGCGGCAGGTAACCGGAACTCGCGAAGGAGACGAGAGACAGCGTGGCGGCGGCGATTCCGGCGTAGCAGCGGCAGTGGTGGCCAGCAATCAGAAAGGTGGGGGGCTTCAAGGAAGGTTTTTAAGTCCGATTTCAAGCTACATTGAACCTTAATTTCAGATTTTTAAGGTTTTGAGTAAAAATCAGAAGAGGTATAAAATTAGTTCTTCAAACCCTAGATTTTAATCCGAAAATTGTTCATGCATGTCGAAATTAAGCAAGGGTTTTGGTTTCTTTTGTTGTTATGAGCTCAAAAACACTTATAGGACTCAAGTATTGAACTTTGGTTGGATATATGTACATGCATGTAAGCAAATGGTTGATTTGATGAAGAATCATGGAATATCTATCACTTATAATGGGATTTTATGTCAAAAAGTTCATGTTTTGAGTTAGTAATTGGTAAACTAGATGGAATAAAGTTTCAATACACATGGATGTTAGACATGGGAATAGGAAAAGAAGATTGGAATAGAATTGGTCATTGTAGACTTGAAAACTACCAAGATCGTAGATATGCAAATGTTATGTTATGTCAAAAAGCTAAAAATACACTAGTTGTGTATTTAGTCGTTGATAATGGAATTGTGGGAATACATGGTAAACCAAGCTATTATACCAGGTTGAATTTTCGAAAACAAGAGTGTTAGAAATGTTGAGAATTTGTAAAAGAAAGACATTAAGTTGATGTTAGAATTATAAACTTGAAGTGTTAGATTATAATATGTGAAAAGAACATTTAACTTATTAATGAACTAGTTTGAAAAGAGTTATATGAATTAGACTTGTTTAACATACGTAGTATGTTAATAATTGAATATAATACTAATCTTCTATATTATCGGTATAGAAGTTAAGGAGTGCGCGGAAGCAAGTAGAGGCAAAGGCTAAGCGGACCGAGGTGAGTACATGTGGCATTTTCCCTCTTTGGGGTACATGGCAAAATGTTTTTATGGTTTATGTGAATTTCGAGTATGAAATAATATGCAAGTTTATTTTAACTGTGACCTGATTATAAAAGTCTTGTATAACGATTTGAAAGCAAGTTTTGGCATTAAGCCCAAATGATTTGAAAAGTATATTTTGGCACAAAGCTATAACGGTTTGAAAGCAAGTTTTGGCATTAAGCCTACTATGAGTTGAAAATACGATTTGGCATTAAGCCTAATATATTTTGAAAAGTGTGATTTGACATTAAACTGAATCAGAATTGAAAAGATTGGTTTGGCACTAGCCTTAATGTGATTTCAACAAGTAATTTGATGTCAAATCATGTTATGTTTTCTTTTTATGACTGGTATTTGAGATATGAATGTATGCAGCAATGCAAGTTATTTTGTTATCCACTTTTGCCCGAGCCATGATGTTCCCATAAGGGAATATTGTAACACCCGGCTTTTTAAAACAAAATACACCCAAAAATTTTCAACTTTTAACACAGTTTCAAACATTCAAAACCAACTATTTAGGTGTATAAGTTATACAAAAGGGTATAAGTGTATCAAGGAGTACATAACAAAAGTAAACTCCTTCTAAGCCGGGCTGCTACAACAAAAGTCCTATCCATGAGCTACATCTTTACCCTTAGCAGGGTCACGCTCACCTGCAGGGACAATTCACACATATACTATGAGCCATAAAGCTCAATGAGTAATCATATAAACAGTTTAACATGTATATATATATATATATATATATATATATATATATATATATATATATATATATATATATATATATATATATATATATATATATATATATATATATATATATATATATATATAATTAAGTTATCAAAGCTTAATACAATGTACATCCCTGTTTGAACCAACATTTGGATATCAATCCAATCTCCTAGCCACAAGGGCCGTTATTATTTGGATATCACATCCAATCTCCTACCCATATAGGCTGTTTATTTTGGATACGGAATCCAATCTCCTAGCCACGAAGGCCGTTAACATTTGGATACAGAATCCAATCTCCTAGCCACGAAGGCCGTTAACATTTGGATACAGAATCCAATCTCCTAGCCACAGAGGCCGTTAACATATCAATTGGGTAACTTAGCTAACTTCTAGGTTACCATTTCAAATGCTAAAGCTGCTTCAAATATAAAAGAGTTCAACCAATACATATCATCTTAGACATAGTACAGATTACTCACCTGGTATTGAAGTTCTTTAGAGTCCTAGTTAATGTCACCAAAGCTACAACAATCCTTTAAGCTTTTCCTGCACCTACACAATCACATACATACCAAGTAGAGGTGAAAACCTTGTTTTTCAACCTTCAAAGCTTGAAATCTGTTCATAACAGTAAAATATCAAGGTTGGAAGTATTCCAATAAGTCCAAACAAGTGATATCTACTCACTTCTTAGCTAATCACAGGTGGTGTTTCACAACCACTCGTAATCAACCCCAAAACAACCAAATCAATCCATTCAAAAGAGTTAGAATCGAAGACCTTACCTCCAATAAGCGGGATATCGAAAATTATTCCAATCCTTCAAGTTCTAGCCTTCCGATTTGGTCCAAAAATGATTTGGGAAATGTTTTTAGGGTTTAGGAGAGGTTTTGTTCAGGAGTTATCCAAAGAAATGACTGAAAATCGCGATTAAAAAGGGTGGGGTCTGCGCGCAGCACGGCCCGTGTCCAAATTACACGGCCCGTGTCCAAATTACACGGCCCGTGTCAGACTCGGTACAATTTCATTAAACATTTACACGACCCGTGCTAAACTTACACGACCCGTGTAACCCTCGGTAAGAATTCATCAACCTATTACACGACCCGTGTTAAACTTACACGACCCGTGTAACCCTCGGTAAAACTTCATTGATCTTTTACACGACCTGTGCTAAATTTGCACGACCCGTGTAACCTATTTTTGGCTTGTTTTTGCACAAAAACTCTACCCAAAAGGTGTTCTAACCTTCCAACCTTTTATAACATCATATTAAATCATAATTACGATATGATTAACATATAAATACTTACCAAAAGTAACATGGTATTACAAATATAGAGGAATCTTCTAGGTGGTACCTTCCCTTTCGCAAAGTAGATGTCTTAAAACAAAGTAGATGTCTTAAAACACAAGATGCTAGGATGGACTGATTGTGTTCTTTCCATCTTAGTATAGACTTGGGAAAATCACCAAGCGTGATTATCCTAAGTATAAAAATAAAGCATGTGGAGATACCAGTCAAAACATGTGATAAGATGCTGAGATGGTTTGATTACGTTCTTACCATCTCAGTATAGACTTGGGGTATCACCAAAGGTGATTAACGCCCTAAGTATAAAAATCCAAATACGAATGAATACCAGTCAAGTTTGAGTAAAGGAAGTATTATGATGAAAACATTATGAAAATGATTTATATTATTGAAAGGATTTACAAGCAAGATGATGATATGTTTTAGTTATAATAGCAAATGTTATGACACGATTTGGTTACAAAGGCTTTGAAAACGATTTATATTATGCTTTTAAATGTTTTGAGTCTAAAACCCATGTAGCTCACGAGACATTTTTGTCTTACGTATTTTATGTTTCATGCCATGTGTCCCAGGTCCAGGTTTGCAAGAGTAGGATGACGAAATGAAATGCTAGATATGTTTTGGAAGACTAGATGGAGTGGAGCTAAACATAGCTCTCATCTTTTGATTTTATGGTTTAATCCTTCTCTGCTTGCTATGGTTTATTTTGGTATAAATTCGTAACGCCCATGGTTGTAAACTTGAAAACCAAATGTTTTTGTTGGACCGTATTTTTGATATTCATGTCTGATAGACATGAAGTTGGCAACTATGCTAAAGCGATAGCGTTATCATGCTTTATGGAATAACGTTTTTATAATTTTAATGCTACTGCGCTTTTAACGTTAATGCGCTTTAGGCGTTAATGTGCTTTTGGCGTTAATGCGCTTTTGAAAAAAAGGAGAAATTTTGGGGCGTTACATGATGTATCTAGAACTAGCATTAAACGTTGAATCCCACAAAACATGCAATTACTCCTTTAAAGGGTTTAAATCTGAAATCTAAAAAGCATCTGAATGGCATCTAAAATTTTAGATACGATGAGTTTGTGACTAAAATATAAACACGTGATTATTTAAACTATTGGAAATCAATTAACTGAAATCTCTTAAATTTAATTTATTTTGTCCTTTTAAATCTTCAAAATTCTTTAGATGTAAATATAAACAAAACCAATAATTAACTATTTATCTCTCTCTCTCACTCTTTATATATATATATATATATATATATATATATATATATATATATATATATATATATATATATATATATATATATATATATATATATATATATATATATATATATATATATATATATATATATATATATATATATATATATATATATATATATAGGCTTAGGTTCAAATGAGTACTAAATAATTTGTATGAACTTGTGAACTATCTTTGACCACTAGATATCATATATATCAAGGATCAGCATTAATCATGGAAATCTGGATTTTTAATTCATTTATAATTAAGAAATTTACTTATAAACATGGTTAAGGGAAATAGTGACATATGGCTTATGTGAAAATTAAGGAAACTGTATCATTATCGGTTTATTCTCCATATTATGTGCTAATCAAATATTATCTTTTCTAAAAATTTAATAAATTCTGAAATCGAATTAGAGGAAACTGAATTAACCGGGAATCCAAGAATTCAAAAAATCCTGAAAATTTGAAAAGCAACTTCAACATATACATTGACGAACAAGAAGGAAAATGAGTTTACCATGAAGAAGCGCAAAGAAGCAACTGCAATCGTTTAGAGTAATGTTCAATAACAATTCTTCTTCTCCCATAAGTTTTGACGATGATGACGATGATTTTGTTAATCCTCCGACTTCACGCGGTTAGTTCTATTTCTTGATTCAATTATTCATATAGTAAATAGCTATTGTTTCTTGAATTCATATTCGTATTAGAAATCTACAACCAATCGATGAGCATATCAAAAAACAACAGCTATTCATCCTTGGATTTAAAATATTTATATTTAATGATAATGATCGATTGTTCTTCTGTCTTGAATTAAATAGTTGTTCGTAGTTATACATATATTCAATATCTGTTCTTGCTTGAATTGGTATGCATATCGAAATACTACAACAGTTGATGTTAACATCTTAATACGACAACTATTCATTCTTGAATTCGTGTTCATATCCACTTACTAATTAATTTGGGTCCCTGTTCATATTAGGATCTTTAGATGTCCAACCATTTTAAGTTAGGTTGTTCGAATTAGAATCTTTAGATGTCCAAGCATTTATATCATATTGAGCTGGAGAGTAAATAAACTCATATGTATTCTATTGCGAATCTTATTGTGTAGTCCATATCAGGAAAGAATTCATACTGAAAAAGTATACACTTTTATTCTTTATAGAATAACTTGTAAAGGAGAATACTTCATATTCTTAATTGAATACATCAATTGAATAATAATGATAATAATATAATATTTTATATGACATGTTACCACCAAGTTTTGATGGCATAAATGATATATGACATGTTATTAATGCATGTTCTTCAGTGAAGATTATATAAAATCTAGAAGGTTTACATCTTAATGAAGACAAAGACAAAAAGAGAAAACAATCTGATGTCTGTGGTGAACCAATGATAACAAAAGACCAAAGGAATCCCATACAAACTCAAAATGATAGAAAAAGGACAAAAAACAGTAGTAAAAATATTGATGTTGGAGAAAGAACACCTGATCATTTCAACATTAGTACAAGAATGTCTCCTAACTCATTGTTCCATGCAGTGAAATCATTGTCTTCTAATCAAAAAGCAATGATAAGAGAATGTGGCTTTGGCAATTTGTTGGATTTACAAGTAACAAAATTACCTTCCCAACTAGGATACTATCAAGTATCAAAGTTCGAACCAGAAGATTGTAAGATACAACTAGAGAATGATACCATTGAAATAAACAGAAGTACATTGTATACCATGTTAGGGCTACCCATGGGAGGTATATAACTTAGCCAAGTAGAAGATTGCCCAATCAACAATGATATTTATGTTGCTTGGAAAAATCAATACCTAAATGAGAGGTTCAACTTAGGGACATACCTAAAAAAGGTTAGAGAGTCTACAAAAAACAAGGCTAAAGTGGAGGCCTTTAGATAAGAATTGTTACTATATGGGTCCTATTACACTGTTATTGGTATGTTAAAAATTTTATTATTACAACTTAAGTATCATAAAACTTGAATTGAGTTCAAGTTTTTCTTGGTAGATGGTGTATGCAGATAGGAGCATTTGTGAAGATGTTAAGCTAAGGAGAAAACGACCGTTCCTTGCAGAGATTGATTATGAACATTTGAGGGTCTTAGAAGAATATGAAATCAAGAATAGGGGTTTTGGGAAGCTAACTTTGAGGAATGAGAGTTTAGATCCATATTCAATAAAATATGGACTTCAAAGCATTAAGGTACTTGTCATATTCTATTAAGAATATATTAAATTCTATATATTGTTTATTATCATCAATGATTAAATTTTCACTACTTTGAGTAATACCTCCTACAATTATGTTTGTATGTATAGGAGTTTGATAGGGTTCTAAGCTATGGAATGAAAGTTGTGAGAGCATAAGCAGGAAATGAAGGATACCATTATAGAAGGTTTGGTAAGGTATCCAAACAACGACAGTTGATGCATTGGTTGTCAACGGTTGAAGCCATGTTCTCTACCACAAAATTTACATGATTAAAAGAATATTTCTCCATTAGGGTGTTAAAGGATGATACTGCTAAGGAAAATGTTCCAACAAAATACTACAAAACACCGAAAAAAGTCAAAGGAAAACGAAAAGAGATCCTAGGTGACAATATATATTTGACATGGCGACCTGTGTTCAAGTCGAAACAACCTTAACGAAACAAAAAATATTGTAGTAATGACGAAGAGGGTGGTTCAAGTGGAAGTTTCAAATTTCCTAGACCTATTGCAATAGACTTTGGAGATGGGAAGGTCCAAAGATGTGAAGAATTAAGTAAAACAAACCAATGTAAACAACTGGTCACCATTCCTACTGAATCAATTCCAAAAAGGACGATGAAGATTGGAAAGCAGTTTTGTTCACCATTCCTACTGAATCAATTCCAAAAAGGAAGATGAAGATTGGAAAGCAGTTTTGTTCACCCTATGTAGAAAGGAAGTGTGACATCAATGAGAAGGTGTCAAGTGAAAACCAAATGTTGACCCAAACAATATTGGGTACCACATTGAACCAAGAGTAAGATATAACAATGTGCCCCATGTAAAATAATGAGCTATTCATACACGTTATATTTACATTATATTTCTTAATTTACACTGCTGATCAATAATATGGGAAGATGAAGAATTATACACAATTTTGGACATTAGGTGTGCAAGGACACTAGCAGCGGGCATATATGTACATCCAAATGTTGTGTCTACCTGGAGTGTATTATTGAACAAGTCTTAATCAAAAAAAGCAAAGTCATCCCCTTCAAGAATCTTCTTCCCGACAAACATGTTGGTAAGAACGTTAAGATATTAAATAACTTCAGGAATTATATTAATTTATTTGGTTTTGTATTGTGAATGTTTATAAAATGCAGGAAGATCCAGTTCTGGTTGACAAGTCAAAAGAACATTCAACCTTGATGATTTCATAGAGAATAGGGAATCATATTTGGTAGGACAAACAGAAGGGAGTTCCTTAATTAATATTGATATGGTATGATTGAATGTCTTATAGTAATAAAATGACAGCTTATATATACCATAAGAAATTTCAAATGATAAATGTAAATTCACTTTGTAAAATAGGTTTTTTTTTCAATATACAATCGCATAAAAAGATATGTTCTATGCTTCAACCTAAAAAGGTGTTCATTTCTGATAATTAGCACGAAGAAACCAACAGGTAACATAGAAGAAGCATATGGAACAATGTCATTTGTATTAGTAAGAAACATATTTATTAAAACTAAAGTTGGTGCTTATTTTCTATGATAAGTAACATGGCCATATTGATAAAACATTTTGCAGCATTCGTTTTTTGCAATTACCTGGCAAGAACATGTCATGTCAAAGAACAAGCACTGAGGAGGAAAAAATCGGAGGTGTACTTTCTAAAATGTCAAATAGATGATTACAACAGGCATTCTGGACTGATGGTAATGAGAATCATGGAAACTTATATGGGGGAGACAGAAAAAAGTTATACCTGTGGGTTGGATCAAGAAGGCAAGCAGCGGGTAACACTTCTCAACCGTTTAAGATACAAGTTCATGACAAAAATGCTTGTGTCCGATTTTAATGAAAAAAGGAATGAAGTATATTGTGCAATGACTGAATTTGGGAAACTAAACAAGGATGAGAAGAAGAAGAGAGTGGAAGATATGGTGAAACAAATTGTGATTGAGAATATATAAATAGTTCAAGAGTAACTTTTGTTAAAAATTAGTCATTTTGGTTTGAGAAACAATGTTAGTTCCTGATTTACTATAGTTTTTGGTATGAAACAATTGAATATGTTTAATAACAAGTGTTGTTGGGTGTATATATATATATATATATATATATATATATATATATATATATATATATATATATATATATATATATATATATATATATATATATATATATATATATATATATATATATATATATATATATATATATATATATATAAAAACATATTTACTAATCAAACATAACATTTAACAATGAATATATATATAAATATATATATATATATATATATATATATATATATATATATATATATATATATATATATATATATATATATATATATATATATATATATATATATATATATATATATATATATATATATATATATATATATATATATATATATATATATATATATATATATATATATATATATATATTTACAAACAATAAAATGAGAACATTTGATACTTAATTCATTCATATATAGATTAATAATATTTACCAGCAAAATACAATCTCAACCGTTTAAGATACAAGTTCATGACAAAAATGCTTGTGTCCGATTTTAATGAAAAAAGGAATGAAGTATATTGTGCAATGACTGAATTTGGGAAACTAAACAAGGATGAGAAGAAGAAGAGAGTGGAAGATATGGTGAAACAAATTGTGATTGAGAATATATAAATAGTTCAAGAGTAACTTTTGTTAAAAATTAGTCATTTTGGTTTGAGAAACAATGTTAGTTCCTGATTTACTATAGTTTTTGGTATGAAACAATTGAATATGTTTAATAACAAGTGTTGTTGGGTATATATATATATATATATATATATATATATATATATATATATATATATATATATATATATATATATATATATATATATATATATATATATATATATATATATATATATATATATAAACATATTTACTAATCAAACATAACATTTGACAATGAATATATATATATATATATATATATATATATATATATATATATATATATATATATATATATATATATATATATATTTATTTATTTATTTATTTATATATATTTACAAACAACAAAATGAGAACATTTGATACTTAATTCATTCATATATAGATTAATAACATTTACCAGCAAAATACAATCATCGTTCAACATCGGTTGAATCCAAACATAAAACCAATACATAGTTAAAATAAAAAACATAACAAATAACTTACCTAAACATAATAAAATCATCCAAAGTTTCCACTTGAGTTGCCATTATTAATCGGATCTGCTCCATCTGATGATGAACATCCTTACAGAACTAGACTTCTTTGTTGATGGCTTCAATATGCTCTGTGTAGTAGTGACTTGGAAAGAAGGGTTTCAAGGATTCTTGAGTCTCTAAAAGATAAGATTTATACATGTCTCGTGCCTCGATATGGCATCTTAAAGACATCATCTGAATCTTGGCATCGAACATCATATTTGTTTTGTTCTTGGAGTAGTTTCTTGAATTATCTCAACTTCTCTCACAAGATCACGATTACCAGGGTCCATTGATGCAGAAAGTTTACGGAGAAGGAAGTTTGAGAGGGAGAAGTTTGCAAAATCGATGAGTTATATGATAACTGTATCTATCGATCTACAACACCATGTATTTATATTACAATAAAGGAATGTATAAGGTCGGATGATAAATAATAATATATTAAAATACAATAAATTATTGTATGAGATATCTTCACTTAAGCATTTATTGCTAAACCAATCCGTCTACGGCAATTAAAAGCATTTTAATGATTTCGAACAAGGTTTTACGGCTAAGAATGTCATTAGGTGGATTTGAATTAAATGTTGGTTACAAAACCGATTCATCACCATATCTTGTGGCATTTAATAAACGCGTAACATACATAATATATCTATGAAAAATAATGATTAACCCTAAAGCAATACAACGGCTACATTAAATTGGAAACAAAACTGGTTCTATATATACCATTACACACAAACGGTTTCACAAATCTCGAAAACATATTTCACATACAAAACTCTCTACAAAGATCTTATGGCGTCTTCTTCAAAACCTCAAGACATCAAATCAGAAGTTATTAAACACGAAATTGAAGAAGAAATAAGGTACTGCAGAAAGCAATATGTTTGGGTAGAAGAAACAAAGTATCTTATAGAAGAAGAGATCGAAGTTCAAGAAGATATACCGGAAAACATGCCTCTCAAACCCCCAACCCATGATGGAAGAATGCAGAAGGAGATGACGCAGAAAGTAGCACGCAAAAATTACCAAATCCGAGAGTCGCTAGACAAACTAATGAAGACATTGATGGATAAGGTTGATGAAACACGATCTCGCCTTCCAAATAATTAGTAAGATGTAAATAGGATAAGTTCTTTTTTTGTTATGGACGTTTGATCATTTGATCAGTTTCTATAATTCATATATTATTAGTAGCTATAGGTTTAATGTTTCTAACATTGTTCTAAATGACATATATAATATAAGATATTATACTTATTGTTTGTCTATGAAATTTATTTTGTTGTCAATCGTTTGATACATATTATGATTGTTCTTGCTTATTTCTATATTGAATATTGAAAAAACCACTGCATGAGACAAACGTATGTAAAATATAAGTGACATCTCTACAAATATATAATCTTGATAAATAATAAATAAGGACTTAATGAATACTCCATAACATCTTATAATAATGTGGAATGAATGAAACAGATACATAAAAGTCATTGTTATTTAAGAATTTGATATGACGAAAAATATACTCTAAATAATTAATCAATAAACAACAAAAACAATAACTTCATACTACACTAATAGTTCCAAAATTATATAAATAAAAATATCTATGAATCCTTCATTGCTTTATTTTTTAAAGGACAATTCCTAGAATCGTGATATGCGTATTCACCACAACATCTACATTTCCTTTTCTCCTTCAAAGACTTGTTAACTAATATTTCTTTAGAACTTCTTAGACGTTTTCGAGATCCACATCCTTTGTTCCTGATGATTGATGAATTCTCAACTTCAATCATGTTAGGAGATGTCACACCAAGTAAAGCATCAAGCTCATCACTCTTCTTAATTGCTTCAGTGCCAACTTCGTCACCAATAAACCTTTCTTCCAATTCTTTCACAACTAACAAGTATTCTTGAACTTTTGATGTGTCACTTGAAAGATGTTTTAACGTTTTCTCCACAGAAGTATACAGGTCAATGGCAATTGTATCAATACTCTCGTCCATAGAATCTAAACGTTTTCCTAAGCATATCAATAGGAATAATACCCCTCCTCCATCTTCTAAGAATATACATGTCTGGAATCTCGTTAATTTTAAAAAATCTAAATACACTAAAAATGTGTCTGCAAAGTATCCCATGTTGCTCAAATAACATGCATTCACAATTGAAGTGTTTAGATTCTTTATTATACGACACCTGTAAGTAAAAAATTCAAAATATTAATTCAAAACTCTCAAAATAAATAAACAATAAGAAACTAATGTACCTTAAATTCTTTATCTTTCAATGATACGTCATAATCATCGATTGTATCATTTTCATCGATTATCTTTTGTTTATTCTCAAGAGGACACGAGTCCTTCTCCTCCATGACAATAAATGTATCGGATCCATTTAAAGTAGTTTTGCTTATTTGAAAGCATGAAACCACAGATTCCTTGATTTTCCATTGTACATCAATGAATACCCTGCGTGTGTACACCTTGTATGAATGAACTTCAATATTCAATAAAGATGGGATCCTTGGGTATTTATCATCATCTTTAAATCCAAGACACTCTGCTTGTGTCTTTGTTTCTCCGTTGATGACTCAAAGGCAATCATAAAATTTACCAAACATGTGTTAGCATTTGTATTGGTTTGAAATGAAGCATTAGAACGCTCTGAACGAGATGTGGTACGCATCAAACCAGACATTTGAACATGCTTAAAGTAAGCAGGAATCCATTGATGTCTCAAGGTAAACATGTCATTAAACCACCTAATCTCATCCAGATTATACTCTCTCGCAAATGACTTCCAACCATCCTCAAACTGCTCCTCGTCTATCCTAGCATTCCATATCAAAGAATTGAATTTCCTTTTAAATTCAGAATTATTATACAATTCGGAACAAAGCTGACAAGACATATCCAAATAAGTACAATGATTTGATATACAAAGAAATGTTCTACATAAACATATTACAACAATAAACATATGTATAAACAAAAAATATAATACCTTCTGTTGAAGTTTAGATGTAATGTTCCACATACATAGACGATGACTAGACTTGTAACACACTTCTTGAACAGCCCTCTTCATTACAGGATCTTAATAAGATAGAATCAACACATGTTTCTTCTTAAAAGCCTTCATAAAAGATTCTAACAATCAAACATATGATTCAATGTTTTCATGACTAATCAAACTAGCTCCAAATGTCACACATCTTTTGTGGTTGTCAATGCCGGTAAAAGGAACAAAAACCATGTTATACCTGAAAATTCTCAATAATCATTAACATACTCACATGTCAACACAAATCAAAACAATATAAACCATATGACATATATACTTTTTGGTTCTGAATGTGGCATCAAAAGAGATAACATCACCAAATTCCTTATAGTGTAAGCTTGGAGGTTTCATCGGCCCAAAACAAACAATCAAGCTTCTTTTTAATAGTTTTATATTCAAAAGATAAGTTGGAAACATGTTTGACTCTATCCTCCAACTTTTTTATCAAAAACTGAGCATTAGGTTCACCAAGGTGGCAATTCAAATCCCGAGAAAAATTCTTAAAATCATCAACATTTCCACCTCGATAGGTATAACCAGCAATAAGTGCACAAAGAAGTCGATGAGAAATAACAGGACCAACACCTTGACTTCTCATCTTAAATATAAACGACTTTTGGGATATGTCCAATTTTCTTTTAGTTTTAGACAAATGCATATTCTTCTTTGTATACAAACGATGATTATGCTTTTCTTCTACTTCATATAAAATAAACTCATTTGATCCAGGGATAAGTGCACACTTTATACCTACTTGACATTCTGATCTAATCAAATTGAAATTCTTTTTAGATCGACTTTTACCATCCAATGTATCAACTTCAGATGTATTAGGAAGACCTTGTCGATTATACACAAAATATCTCCTTGTTTCGTTTCCATTATCTTTCTTAACGGTGGCTTTCCTAACATCAAAACCACTCTCAACTGCATAAAAACAATACATTGATTCGACATGATCAATAGAAGAAAATGTCGAACCAGTTATAGGTCTAATATCATCAGGAACATTTGCAACCCAATACAAAGTACCCCCCAGGGGAAACAACCTCATTGCTTTAGACCGACTCGTTTACATTTGAACCACCTATGATGTAAACATAAACTACTAAGCATACAAATAAAAAATTATAATAACAGTTAAATGAAATATGAAATTACCACATTCGTTTTGTTCATTGTCCTCATATGAAAACGAATCTTCTGGTTGAGAATTAGGGAATGCATGGTGGGTAGAAGATGATGCGTCATGACCAATACGAATATCACCTAATTCAATAACATATTCAACACCTTCACGAGTTTCATCAAGAGACTTATTGTATGTTACACCATCTATAATGCATATCACAACAATGGTATATATTAACTTAAAAGAAAAGATGGTTTATTCAACTTAGAAATCAAATATTGACGTACAAACGATTAACATACTGTTAACATCATGATTTTATAGATTCATGACATGTTGGTAGAAAAAAAACAAATAAAAAGAACTTCCTAAACTAATTCATAACTTCAGATACCCTTGGACTTCTCTTGAATTATGATCTTCTTCTTGGGAAAATTTCGAGAGTCGTGATACCCCAACTTGCCACATAACCCACATGTTACACCATCTATAATGCATATCACAACAATGGTATATATTAACTTAAAAGAAAAGATGGTTTATTCAACTTAGAAATCAAATATTGACGTACATACAATTAACATACTGTTAACATCATGATTTTATAGATTCATGACATGTTGGTAGAAAAAAAACAAACAAATGAAAAGAAATTCCTAAACTAATTCATAACTTCATATACCCTTGGACTTCTCTTGAATTATGATCTTCTTCTTAGGAAAATTTCGAGAGTCGTGATACCCCAACTCGCCACATAACCCACACTTCCTAGGAGGACGACGATGGATGCTAGGTTGTGAAACATTGATATCTTGATCTTCATTTGTAGAACTTGCCATCGACTGAGACATTCTGCTATTGAACAATACAATTATGACAACAAAATTGTATTCTTTAATCTGCAGGGAATAACTTCGAAACAATATGATGAATAAATACACAAACTAATTAGTTTTGACCCAGTAAAACACAATCAAAATACCTTTCCTGATTTCATGGGATTAGATTAAACATTACTTATTTAAATAAAAATGAAATTACATACTTAACCCTCCTTATAATTGGTAATCAATGAAACTCGGATTAGATATATATATATATATATATATATATATATATATATATATATATATATATATATATATATATATATATATATATATATATATATATATATATATATATATATATATATATATATATATATATATATATATATATATATATATATATATATATATATATATATATATATATATATAGACTTAGGATCTTTTGAGAACCAACTTCACCCCGAGAACCCGAGAACTCCCAAACCGATATTTTTTTCAATTAAAACCGACCAGATAGGCATCTAAAAAGCTCAAATAGGTGCCGGGGCGCTAAAAAAAATTTCCGAAAAAACGACTTTTTTTTTTGAAAAAAATTTGCACATGTGTAAAAAAAAATTTGCACATGTGCAAATTTTTTTATACGTACATTTTTTTCAAAATTTTTTTTATGGATGTCTTTCTAACATATATTTAAGACGTTCTGTAAAAAAAATTTGAAAAAAAGTGTACGTATAAAAAAGTATGCACATGTGCAAAAAAAAATTTTGCACATGTTCAAATTTTTTTCAAAATAAAAAAGTCGCTTTTTTCGGAATTTTTTTTTCGAAAATTCTTAGATATGTGCGTTTTAGAGGCCTATGGGGTCGGTTTTTTGAAAAAAAAAATATCGGTTTGGGAGTTCTCGGGTTCTCGGGGGACTTGTGGTTCTCAAAAGATCCTAACTATATATATATATATATATATATATATATATATATATATATATATATATATATATATATATATATATATATATATATATATATATATATAAACTTAATATTTTAAATTATGATACAGTTTATATGTTTAAATACATTTATTTTTCTTTTTATTTAATGGCATCAAAAAGTTGGTTTGTAACCTTCCATATTTTAGAGTATTGTTGTTTATAATTTTTATTGAATGCTATTTTTTTTTAAATGTTGGCTTTAGAAATTTTTTTTAACTTTTTATTTTTATTTTTATTTTATTCTTAGCAACACAGTGAATTTCTATTTCCATATTTTCAATGTCTGTTATAATGTCTTTGAGTGTTTATTTGGATAGATCAATTCAATTCATACTTAAGTCATATCCAATATGAACCAACAATTCACATTTCAATAGGATCTATTTTTACTATCCACTTTTTAAAAGTTTAGACACTTTAAAAAATATATAATTTAAATATTAGTTGACTCTATAAAAATTCAAGAAGAAACTATTTAGTACCGAATTAAAAATTTGTAAAAAATTACCAATATAATAACATTATATTTAATATTGTACATATAATTTCTTTTTTGGAAGGGTCTTTTCTAACGAAGGTTTACAATCCTTTTTTAGCATGCATCGAGTAATCTTTCCTGAGAACATGAAGTTATGTCTTGTGTTCAAGAGTCATGACAAACAAACATACATGGCCACAAATACATGTGTGAAGGTGTGAAAGTTTGTCGATGGATTATCAGTCACATATTAAGATTTTTATAGGACGAGTCATCTAATCTTTTCAAAATTTAGTAAATTAGTAATTCATAAAGATATATATTAAAAATAAACTGTATAATTAAATAACTAGATGATTGTTATTCGGTTTTTTGGACTGTTCAATTCTTATCGATCATACAAAGTAGTAACTTCATTTGGCAGAAAACCAATACAAAAATCTAAGTATTTGAACCATATAATGCAATTCAAATGGCGAAATTGGAGATTTTTTAGCCAAATAATGAGTAACCTCATATACCATATCTATCAACATGTATTTCCCATGGAATTTAAAAAAATCATATTTACTTCTTTTTTTAACATCAACTATATTTAGTCGAATACAGTAAGCTACAAACTTGGGATTCAAATGCTACACATTTCAACGGTATTGAAATCATTATTGACAATTTTGTATGATTGACAAAACTCGATATGTTATTATACAATGGACCCAAGTTTTTATAGATTTAAAAAGTTATTTACATGGAAATTATTTTATTCTTACTAAAAATTTAGATTTTTCATTATTTATTATTTAGTTATTTGTATTTATTATATTATCGTATTATACAAAATAATTCTTTTAAATGACTAGAAATGGAGTATTAATATTTTGGTAAGCATCAACATCTGTAGAAGCGAAATTTTAATTAAACGACAAAATTGAATATACCATGATTACCTAAAAAGTTGTTTTTTTTGAACGGCAAATCTATCCTACTCCTACTCCTAAACTACTCCTTGTTATGTTAGTGCCAGGGTTTGAACCCATGACCTCGTTGTTAGTAATCACCTTCTTAAATTTTTGGATACAAAAGGAATAATATCTTAATTGTGTTTGTCAAATCATTAACCATTTCACTAAATATAGCACATAAACATGTCTATAATTATAAATATATGTCATTTAAACATCATATTTCTGTCAAGCAAAAAGTATTCAAAATTTTATAGAACACTCGTCGCCATGGCCAACCCCATAAGAACATATGCCTTTATTTTGTGCTTAACTTTTCTTGCTTTGCTTGTTGGTCATGGCTGTAAGTTTAATCTTTTTAGCTTTTCAACATTCATGTAAAATACATTGTCTAATGCATATCCTCATATCATGTTCAAATTAATGCAGACACAAGAGTTGCAAGCAAAGAGGGAAACGAAGTTGGAATTGCAGAACTAAGAGATGAAAAATTAGGGTGGATTATTTGCAACGCGTATAATGCTAATCCGGGATTAAGTGGTGTTGTTGTGATGACCAAATAGAGTGCTTCATTACTAAAGAATTATGCGTGCAATTTTGTTCAAAGGAACATCGTGTATGTGATGAGTGAAAACATCCATGATATTATGATAAATGCGTGCAATTTGATAGAACACTTGTCGTCATGGCCAACGAATATAATAACATTCTAGTTTAATATTGTACATATAAATTTTTCGAAGAGTCTCTCCTAACGAGGGTTCTCGATCCTTTTTTAGCACACATCGACTAATCTACCATGAGAACACGAAGTTATGTCTTGTTTCCGAGAGTCACATAGCTATAAATACATATGTGTAAGGGTGCAAACGTGTCTCAATGGATTATCCACCACATATTAAGATTTTTTTATAGTGCGAGTCATCTAATCTTTTCAACAATGTAGTAAATTAATAAGGCATAAAGATATATATTAAAAATAAATAGTATATTAAATAACTAATAGATTGTTGTTTGATTTTTTGAGACTGTTCAATTCTTATCCAACATCCGAAATAGTAATTCCATTTGGTTGAAAACCAATGAAAAATATATTGAACCATATAATTAATAACCTTCTTAGAGTTAGTCGTTGACCAACTTTATCTTTTGATGGTTTTAGATGTACTTGTTGAACGATATTATGATCTTCGTTTGTATGGTTTGTGTTCACAAGTAACTGCACTTTTGTTAGTTATCAATGAACAAAACTTATTTTCTCTTTATATGTTATTTATTATATTGCCAAAGATCCAAACATTAGAATATATTAGGTACCGAAATTCAGACATGAATTTCAGTTCATACTTCAGAAGTTTGGAAGATAGAAGATTTGCAAGTTCAAGAAAAGACTTAAAGAAGACACTGAAATTTAGACATGAATTCGATAAAAAGAGATTCTTGGAACATCAGCATATTGGAAAAAACTCATTGCTGATTCAACCAACTTCAAGAGTCATCAGAAGATCAAGTCAATCAGCAACTCACATCCGAAATTCCTCTATACCGAAGATCACTCCTGATCTTCGGTTACACCAGAAGATTATATCACGTTCGAAAGTAAAGGCAAAGTGAAGATAAAGACAAAGATAAGAGGATCTGATTATATAACGCAGTTAGGCTAGTAATTTCATGTTCCCTAAAGTCATATGGCGCATGTACTGTTCCGTTAGAGAACATTCAATCATAGGCCATCCTGGTCCTTATCTGGTGGGATCTCTATTTGCACTATAAAATGAGAGATCCACCACCCTTTATCCTCATGGTTTGGAGAAACTCATTTGTAACACTTTCTATATGATATAAAAGATCTTCATTCCATCAAACACTTTGTTCTTCATGTTCATATTATTGTTCTTACTTAATTGTTATTAATTCCTACATTTTGATCTTAAGTCTTTTATATTTTCGCACAATTATTTGTTTGTCTTTAAAATATTGTTGAGCTTAAACGATCTTTCAAAGTTATTCTTAAAGTATTTGTAACTTTGTATTTTCCAACAAACCTCAAATACAATATCTATCTACATGCATGTATTTCCCATGGAATTGTTAAAAATAAATCATATTTTCTTGTTCTTTTTTTAACATCAATCATATTAAGTCGAATACCGTAAGTTCCAAGATTCAAATGTTACACATTTCAACGGTGTTGAAATCATTATTGATAGTTTTGTATAATTGACAAAACTCGATATGTTATTATACAATGGACCCAATTTTTTATAGATTTAAAAAGTCATTTATGTGGCAATTATTTTATTCTTACTAAAATTTAGATTATGTCATTATTTATTATTTAGTTATTTGTATTTATTATATTACCGTATTATATAACAAATTTCTTTTAAATGACTATAAATAGATTATTAATCTTTTGGTGGGTATCGGTCATCTCAAGAAGGGGAAATTTAATAAAATGATAAAATAAGAATATACTATGATTACCGATAAAAAAAGCTATTAAACTAAAGTTTCTCAAATTTTTGGATACGAAAGGAACAATATCTTTCGTAATCGATCATAATTGTGATTGTCAAATCATTAACCATTTCACTAAATCTAGCGCATAAACATGTGTATAAGTATAAACCTCTTTCGTTTGAACATAATATTTCTATCAAGCAAAAAGTATTGAAAATTTCTTTGAACACTCGTCGCCATGGTCAACCGCATAAGAACATATGCCATTATTTTGTGATTAATGTTTCTAACATTGCTTGTTGGTCATGACTGTAAGTTTAATCTTTATAGCTTTTCAACATTCATCGAAAATACATTATTCATGTACATATACATATACATATATATATATATATATATATATATATATATATATATATATATATATATATATATATATATATATATATATATATATATATATATATAAGTTTAATCTTTATAGCTTTTCAACATTCATCGAAAATACATTATTCATGTATATATATATATATATATATATATATATATATATATATATATATATATATATATATATATATATATATATATATATATATAAACATACAAATATACATACATACATACATACATACATACATAAATACATGTGGATAGATAGGCAAGGATATCCTTACACCATAATGCCTAGATTATTGTTAAATTTATCATTTTTCCCTATCATGATATATAGAACGATAGAATTGAGTATGCATATCCTCATATATGTTCAAATGAATGTAGGCACAAGAGTTGCAAGCAAAGAGGGAAACGAAGTTGGAATTTCAGAACTACGAGATGAAAAAATAGGGTGGACTATTTGCAACGCGTATAATGCTAATTCGGGATTGAAGTGGTGTTGTTGTGATGACCAAATAGAGTGCTTCATTACTAAAGAATTATGCATGCAATTTTGCCCAAAGAGACGTCGTGTGTGTGACGAATGAAAACATCCCTGATATTATGATGGTATCGTTAAATATAGCTTTGCATTTATCATATGATATGACTGTCAAACTCAAAATAAAATCTTGCCCACTGGTAGTTATTTTGAAATTAATAGAAATTTGATTGGCAATTATCATCTTTTGTTCTTTTGTCCGGATCTTATATATTGCTATGATAGCAAAGGCACGTGTAACAAAATATTTCCACAACATGATTTCGACAAATATTATGATTCAAATAAAAAAATTGTATTGGTTTTTGTTAATGTAAATGCCGAAGATGTTGAGTGATTAAGGTATAATCAAAAGCCGAGGTACCTCAAACTTGGTAAATCCAAGATTGGATCCAAAAATGAAATACCGAAAATATGACTGCTGGACTCGACTGTTGAATACCGAAGCAAGAGGCTGACCAATGTCAGCAACAGGTTCCGAAGTCTGCATGTTGCAGTCGCTGATCCAAACTCCAAGCTGGTACCGAAGTTGATTCCGAATTCAAGTACTTC